>KK121915.1:387983-409344 GCA_000611955.2 Stegodyphus mimosarum | reverse complement strand
TTCAGTCCGATTGCTGCCTGTAAGCTTGAGGCACTGTCGGAAATTATAAAAATGCGGAAATTATATTTCTTGCCGTTTCCTGGCAAATTTCACAGCTTCTCTGATGGCTAACAGTTCAGCATGCAATATTGAATTTGTGCTTATAATCTTTTCCTGTCATATCTTAAAGAGCAAATTAATTCTGTAGGCACAGAAGGCACTTCCGATACCCAGTTTAGTTTTTGATGCGTGCGTACAGATTCGGATTGGGAAATGGTCTATTGGAGAATTCATAGTTTGGTTTTCTGTGTACAGGTAATTTGGATGTAGATCTAATTTTTGCTTATATTCTTCGCAAACTGTTGGGTGGTACATCGTGTTATTGAATGTGCTAGTTTCGCGCAGTCGTGCTACTTTTGTTTCCTCTTGTTCTATTGTAAAGATGATCGGTAGAATATCTGATATGACATTTAAAGCGCTTGTAGGGGGCCGTTCGATATGCCTTTATGATTGCCAGGAGAAAAGTCTTCCTTCACAAAGCAATTGCCTTTGGGGATGTGTATTGAGGTTTTTGCCTTAAGCTGGAACGCCATGTAGTATAATTTTTTCTGTTACTGTATGGTACAGCTTTTGTAACTGTTGGGATATCCCTTAGTTGCCACCAGCAGTGATTTGCTGATAGTTAAATAGGATTATGAGTTTGTCTCTGATATATTTTATGTGTTGATGCCAGTAGAGTCTGTTATCTATTATAATGTCCAGATAGAGGGTATTATTTTCCATCTGGATTTTCTCATTACATATCCGTATTTTTGGGTATCTAGGTTTTTTGAGCGAAGCTTCCGGTTTTGGAATGTTAAGTGCTTTGCATTTTTGTATCCATATTTTCAGCTGAAATTTTTTCCGCCCATTCTTTGAACAATTTAAGTGAATTGTTTGAGTTTTCCCCTATTTCACTGCGGCATGTGCGCTGTGTGATTAACAAGAAATTGTCGTCATAGGTCCGGGCATGTGTGTGGGGGACGTTGCCGTGCATTTTAAACGCATCATTGGCAGTTAGGCTCCAAATGACTGGTCCTAAACAAGACCCTTATGAGCATCCTCTAGTTCTGCTTTGGCATATTCAACTAATCTAATCTAACCTAACTTATAGCCATGAGTGCGCTTCAACTTAGGTTAAAAATATGGCAAATGACACGAAGACTATACGTCTAAAAGAGAAAAATGAAGTATGCCTATGTGAAGGACCTTTCTAAAAGTTGTGCATAGAGAAAATTATAAGTACTCCAGCTAACCCGTTTGAAACGAGTCGAGCTTCCGAAGTTCAGCAATTCTGTTCGGCTGCTGGTGGGCCGTTAAGGTAAACTGTAAAATTTGTATGTGTAGCAGGTGTATTTCGACTGGCAGTATTAAGGTTATTATTCTTTCTTTCTGTTGGCAATATTAGTGCATTCGTTTATTCTTTTAATTGCGTAAGAATTGCTCCTGATGCTATTGGCCCATATGGAGCATTTAGCATCTGGAAGTTGGTAGATTCTCTTCTTAAGTCAAAATACGATTTAAAATATCCCATAAAACTGAATAAATATGATTACTGGCAACTTTATTTCTTGGTTTCATCTATTAATAACTTTCAACACTACTTGGAAATATTTCCAGATTTTTAATAGCAATTCAAAGCCACTAAATATTTTAAGACTTGAATCGATACAATGACGATTATTGATATTATGTATACCCGATGAAGATCTAGAATTAGCATTTTTCCTAGGCACCCTGAAGTCTTATCTACCGCAAAATTCTTGTTAGGTTTCTAATTCTCTTAAGTGAATTAAGTATTGCTCATCTGAAAGAATGACTATTATGCAACTGCAAAGTTTGCTAATTTGCTGTATACGCATTTCTTATTAACATTGAGGTAAAAAAATAGTGAAATCTAATATTAATTGAAAAAATTAATTGCCATGCCAAAATTCTATTTTGCTAAACAATCAAAAATACCACTGCGGGTGAATTTTGTTTTCTTGCAACGTTACTGTTATATTTTCTGGTAAGTCAATCATTGTTAAATATCACATACGGTATTACGAAAACTACCAGAGTTCAAATTTTCAAATTTAAAATTTTTAACGTAACTGTTAAGTATAGCACTTTTCATTTAAATTCTATGGAAAATATCATTTGTCGTACCTTACTACAGTGATCCCTCTCTTCCTCAATTAGCAGTCACTGTTCCCTGTGATTTTGCCTTTTGAGGAGGTGGTCGTCTTAGGGAAAGGATTGTAAAGTGTATGCATTTGCTTCTATCATAACATGTATTTGCTTCTATCTTATGTAAACATGTATGTGTAACATGTATTTGCTTCTATCTTCAGAAAACATTGGTCGTTTCCAGTGGTCTTCTTCTTAGAGAGGTGATCGCTTATGTACTGTTAAGTGATATGAGATTCAGGAATGTATCTACATATATAAAATTAAGAGTCAATTAGACAAAAATGATCAATAAAATTGCCACATAAAATACACTAAACAAATAAAGAAATAAACAAAAAATATGCGAATAAAGAACTAAATAAAAACAATATAAAATACATGCAAACCAAATTACATGAAATTAACTGTAAATCTTCGCATAATTTACAGCAATATATATAACAGCACAGCCATTTTCATTCTTTTTCTCTGAATCGAAACATAATCACCTGGCTGGTATTTTGTCAGTTATTCTTAAAATTTTGGTAATGTAAAGTACAACTATATCTCCAATAAATTGTAACATTCATTTCCTAAAATTTGACATTAAACAGTTAACTAAATCGTTCCTGTTGATATATTCTATTTGTTCTTTCTCATCCTTTCCTTTCAGCCAAAAAGAATTTCACAATATTATTCCTCACTATCTTTTTCTTTCGAATACAAAATAAACTGTGTTTATAACCCTTTAGATTCGACTAACTAAAATATAAACGTTAGATCGAAATATTTTTTACATGTATGTGAATACATGTGCGAATAAAAGAATAATGCACGTAATTAGCATATTTGATCAACACATAGAAGGTCATGTTGTAATGCGGATCTAGTGATTTAAATTCTCTTATAGAACAGCTAAATCGATAACGTTGTATTCGGCGTAAATTTTGTAAAATCTCAACCGATTTCGAGGGCAAAACGGGTCCCCCTTCATCAGGAGCAAACAATTCTGCAAATTAAGAAAGCGAGTGTCGATCATATTTATACCCTACATGCCAATAGCGTCATCTGTCGGGAGAAATTGTAACAAAAAATGCAGGGTTAAGTTAGTAGAATTTTAAAGACATTAGGCAAAACTGGATTGGAATTAAAGTCATTGACTAAACAGGATAAATTTTTGTAAATGTAAAAAGCTTCAAGAAAATCCAATTCCCTAATAGAACCAGCTTTCTGAATAATTTTAGCGGAACCAAAATAATAAAAAATAAATAATATAAATATGAGCGACACTCGCATTCTTAATTTGCAGAATTGTTTGCTCCTGATGAGGGGGGGACCAGTTTTGTCCTCGAAATCGATTGAGATTTTACAAATTTAAGCCGAATACAAGGTTGTCGATTTCTGTTCTATTTTCCACGTCGGTGTGATTCTCTTGCGTCTTTAAATTCCCTTAATTTAAAAACATCTGCCAAACATTAATTAAGATTAAAATTTATCATTGAAATTTTGTTTTATTGTCTAAATGAGGTGCACATTAAAAATAGCTGTAGTTTATTTAACACTTCGGCGGTTAGGAGATGAAGAAATTCTTTCTTCCCAATTACGCGTGATATCTACCAGTCGTAAATTTGTAATGCGAGCTTATTCCTTTGTGTCTATTACGGAGCATAACTGTAATGCGAGCTAATCTCGTTCATGGCCATCAAATGGTTCAATATCCGAAGTGTGCGATGGATGAATTGTGTAAATGCCTTCTGCGGAGAAACCTAATCAGAATGTTCCCAAATAATATTTGCAGCGACTGTGAATATTAAACTTGTAAAACCGAGATTTTTTAACTACCACATAAAATGTAACTATATCTATCTAAGTGTTGATCCTTGTCAATTCTCGCACAGATTTGAAGACCAACAAAACCAGGGGAAGGGTGAAAAAGACCCTTTTACTGAATACAATTTAATTTACACATGGAACGGACTACCGTGCTTACAAATACCGACCACTTGCAATGACAACTTGAAGAATAATGTAACACTAAATTTAAAAGTAATGAGTAGTACGAAATTACAAAATTTAATTTAAGCTAATAGGTTATTTCAGAACCTACGCCAGCAGAATAATAATTCAGCGGCAAAAATGCGTAGCCGATATTAAGGTTAGCAGCTGGAAGAAAATAGCAAAGTGTGCTCACAATAGCAAAATGACGCTTTGACTAAACTTTTAACTCCAAAAGTTTAAATACTCTCGTTCACACTAACTCATTAATTCCGGACCTTGACCAGAGGCCTCTCGTCTGCAGTGGCAAGATTTTGTACACGTCATTTTAAAACTATGAATATATCTCCAGGGGATAACTCAAGATCATACCCCATATGCATAAATTGCCCACAAACCCAGTTATCGTGTACAGGCCATTTTAAAGCTATGAAGATATCTTCAAGGGATAACTCAAGATCTTACCCCATATGCATAAATTGCCCACAAACCCAATTAACGTGTGCAGGCCATTTTAAAGCTATGAAGATATCTCCAGAGGATAGCTCAAGATCTTACCCCATATGCATAAACTGCCCACAAACCCCATTAACGCCAGAGCATATCTGCAACTGTCAGGCTATCGTTGTTGTTCTTTACCAACTTGGCTCAGCACCACAGGATATCCTTTATAGTCCTCAAACTCCAGACCTGGAAAGGCTTGTGATGCAGACTTTTGACGCCATTTTAGCACCTTTTTGGACAAGACAACAGCAACACTAACTCATTTACATTCTGGCGAGGAGACGCGAAGGAAATAAGAGAAATCAGGAAAATCTTCCAAAATTAAAATAACTATTAGTAAAAATAAATAAACTCCTACAGACTTATCACGTACTGTTTCATTATAAAAATAAGTAAGTACTACAGAAAGGATTAAATTGACAATACCCCGTGCTTATAAACACCGACCACTTGTCTTCCAATAAATTTAACAAATTTTTCTTATTCACTTTAATGTAACTTACCAATGAGTATGTAACTTACCTTATGTAACTTACCAATGAGGTTTTATTTCCAGCAAACTGAAATGTTTAACTCCCTTTATCAGCATAACGCAACAAATCATAAAGTAAGGCTAGATTAGTCGAATGCTAAAGCATATGAGAGCTATCTGTCTAAAGGGTGGAGCGCTTTCATGGATTTTTTTAAGAGAAACTGGCTCATATTCTTGTTACCCATGGAGAAACCCACGAAAACCAAATATGTAGTCGTCCGTTTGCCTGAGATCGAACCCGCGGCGACTTCCCAACATCCATCGGTTATAGCCACTTGGCCACTGGTAGGGTGTATTATAAAATATTCATAAACCATCTGTCATCCATCCGGGCAAATCCTGATGTTTTATAATTCTCTTGAGCACAATTTACAAGAAAGGAATGACACTTGAGAAATCATAACAATAGAAATAGATTTTGATTTATATATTTTACGGCACGTAAAACAAAAGCAAAAATGAAAAAATTCTTTCTGTTACTATTGGAATGCTGTTGTTGTAATTTTTATTACAACTAGCGAAAAAGCAACAGAAATAAAGAAGCAGAAATGTAATACTTTGTTCCTTCTCATCTTTTCTTTTCAAGGAGTTTGATAGCATTGTTCCTCAGTATCTTTTCCCTTAGAATAAAAATAAACAATGTTATAATTTTTGCTGTGTCCACGCTGGACGAAGCTGTGAATAATAATGAATAAAGCAAGAAGGTCTCTGGAGAACTCAAACCAGACACGTTTTTTCTTTAACATGCCTTCGACGCGGTTTCATAAAATTTCGTTGTCACCAGTGTCTGTGGAACAACACGAATACTGTGTACTGGACCCATTGAACAGCACAGTTCTGTAGAGGTTTGCAATGTCTGAGTAAGCCCTTGTTGAATTCTCAAGAAGCAGAAATTCCACCACTGTCCGTTCAAGTTAAAAAGAAATAATTTGTTTTCTAGATATAGACCAGGGTGCTTTCATGCCTTTCTAGAACTTCTACTACCCTACCAAAGATTAAAACACGAATCTTTGTCAAAGCTTGGATAACGAAAATCAGAAATATAAGGAATTTCCCCAAAACACTCTTTACGATGGAAAAGGAGACTTAAGACAGCTTTATTGTTAAGAAATTACAAAACCAAGGAGTCGTTAAAACCTGTGAGAAACTAATCAAACCTGCTGCAAAATGCGTTGTAGAACATGCAAACTCTTATTACTGTGTTGTTGGTAATGCTCACTTGTCTGATCTATAGCCAACCCAAACCCACGAAATCCCTCGTGGCAAGAAGCGCAACTTTACGCCTGTCGTTGGCAACAGCCTTGAGCACCTTATAGGTGACAGTGCGATTGAGCTCAGATCCGCCCCCAATTTTGGTAAAAAGCACCCTAGGGGACGAGTCCAAGGGTCTCCCACCCCTCTCCCCCTACCACTAACCTCTTGAGAGGACTTTAGCTCTCCGCATATTTAGAGTACCCCCATGCCGCACGGATACTATACATTTCCAAATATCCATGCCTTCCCCGGGATTCGAAGACGGATTCTTTGGCACGGCAGTCAGCGACGCTAACCACTATATCGGTTGGGAGGTAACATTAGTACTTATTTACAAAACCTAACTAAATACTCACTCAAAGCACTACTAAATATTGTTATCAAGAACAATACAACGAAAATACGGTGATGGACTACATTTGAATAGTAGCAGACAAAGTTACTATAATATTAACATAATGCTTAAGAAAACTTCATTCATTGCTCCCCAAAAGGTTAACAGGGATCTTGTAAGGTTCAAACTTTCGAGTATATTATCTCATTTGCTAGTTATCAATATATTGTAAACTCATTTGTCAAAATATTACGTTTCACATCCATACATTAGGTCCATACATCAGAGTACTCATTCAACATTAACCAATTCCTTAGTGTTATAAAGTAAATTAGTCATTACCACTGATGTAGCAATAAATGTTGTGTAGAAAGTCATCATTTTCTTCCTTCTTTAAGCTTAAATAACGCAGTTAATGATATATATCCAGAAACAAGAAAAAAATTAACATCTTAGCATATTTGTCTTGGGTCATAAGCTTTGACTACCAGTGTGAGAATTTTGACAAGCTCCATTCTAGTTTTGATCAAGAGTATTCGAAAACTGAAATCTAGATATCTTGTATCCTTTTTTTTTAAAAAAAAAAGGGAGAAATATATATATATATATATACACTAGAAGTTTAAAAATAGTTTTTATAATAAATAAATAGATATTATTAAACTACTTGCCTCTTAGCAGCATTTTCATTTACAGCTCACAAACTTCAGCCTATGAGAACTATCAGTCTCTTCTGAATTTTTTTAGAACGATGCATTTTAAGTACCCCTATTCTGCAATGATGCTCGTGCAATAAAAAAAGCCCATGCCAAATTTTGGAGCATAGGTGATAGCCAGCCTACCCTAATTATCATAACTACAGGAGCTGTAACTGGAAAATAAATTTAAATGGTAAATTTTGTTCGATTTTCTGTAACCTAAGACTGTTGTTATAGTTTTAAACACTAAACAAACTAGTCAGCAAAGGAGCAGTAGCATCGCTGAATACTAGTAGTTCGACCCGCATTTGTATCCTGGGGAACAGGTCGGCTGCAAGTGTGTCTTCGTTAGATTTCCCATGCGTAATGTAGATAGAAGCCTGTTTTCTTTAAAACCTCCTCCACAAAAGACATCCCTCCTCTTGACGGCTACCATTTTGTGCTGCTCTTTTATAATAATAATGAAAAACCCACTAAACAACTAAAAGCAGCAGTTTCTTCAAACAGGGATGCAGACTATCCGTCGTCCCTAATTGGAGATCATTGCTTAAACAGCTTATTTTGAGAATATTTGAGTAATTCGAAAACACTTAAAATTCATGCAAAGGTGTTTGATAAATATTCCTAGATATTTCCAGCATTAGAATCAAGGTACGTATGTATGAGATTTAAAGTGCTTAATTTGAAATTCCAATTCTTGTGAATTCAAACGTAAAGCCGTTCAAATCTATTTTCTATCTAGCATTTGCAGATTTAAAAAACGTTTTTTTTTTTTTTTTTTTGCTCCCATTAAAAATTCTATCGCATATTTCCTTGTTTTAAATGTCTAAGAGGACTGTAAATTGTATACGACAAATTCTGCTTCTGAGTGGAATTTTTTGCGCAATTTTAAGTCAACGCATTTAGATGGGGAAAAATCATTTCACGATTTATTTTAATCTGACATAGACTAAACATCACTTTTTTTAAATCTTTAACTGAATTTAAATCTCCAAAAGTATTCTGACCCAAAATGAGATGCAAGGGAGACTTAGTATAATCTACTATAGCTTAAATATATCTTGCAACCGGAGAAACAACTTTAATTTGATGATTAATGAGAAAATAAAATAAGAGAGTTTTGTGTTAGAGAAGCGTATTTATAGAAAATTTTTTATCTTTGTACACTTCCTTCAATACAAAGTTCTAGAAAGTGATAAAGAATTGGATACAATTAATAAGCATATGTATAACTGCTGTTTTTGTATAAATTTCCTACTTTTTAATTAATTACATATCTTTTATTGATAATGAAAAATTTATTTTGATTTACTTGTAAAGTGATATTCTTAGTAGATTTTTTTTAGTGTGGTATCAAAGCATTTTATGTCAAAATGTGAAATGATTTGCTGCTTAGGTTTTTCTTGATTATTATGGTGGTGGCGCCCTCTGTCCAGAAGAACTGGAAACACTGTAGTTTCTGCCACATGGTATCGAACCGAGAACATTTGTGTTCGTTGGCGAGTACTCAGCGATTGGATTAAAAGAATGCTCCAAATTTGTGTATTTTGTAAAAGCAAGCATTCCATATAAATTGCGCGTATTTTTCTATGTTTTGTATTTTTATTTTGGCAAGGTTTTTCCTCCATAACTTATTTATTGTCTAAAAAGGAATTAAGTATGCTTCCCTTCATAACTAAACTGAAAAAGATAATGAACTTTCAGTATGAAAACTGAACTTTTCAGTATACGCAGTAACGTTGGTCTCTTTGAAAAAAAATATTTTTTTACTCGTGGTTATTCTTATAATAATTCAGGTTATATACAAGGCAGCTGCCAAAATAAAATTTTAGCCGAAAGAAATGGATGATTTTGGATTGACTTTCTAAAGTTTGTCTTTGGAAACATACGCTTTGCCGAATATATACTGAAAAACGCCATTAGGGCACGAAAAAGAAAACCACTTTTAGAGATGATGCCCACTAATGCCCAAACCTCCATCCATCAGCAGCCGACATATTGATTTCTCTTCTATTTCACAGGGAAGTTTTCAGTAATAGTGGAATAGCCATAGCATTTTCAGGACGGAAATCGATTGAAAATCCTTATTGTTACGAAAACGAAATGAAATGAGTGTTTGCCCGGCTTATAAAGAAAAATATTATTTATTTGAGAATACTGTACAGGTAATCTCGTTAAGTTTGGTACAAGATACTTACATCTCACCAACCAGACTTCTGACCTCAGCAAAATGCAAACAGAATGGATGCCTGATCGTTAAGCGGTATTTAATGATCAATTCAAATTACGTTTACATTGTCATAGTGTTTACATAGTCAATAGTAGTCTTGTTACATCTTTGCATTTAGAGTGCTACGTGATTCTTATTTTAAATTTTTTAGTATTGAAGGCTCGCATATCAGTGTTAAATGTTCATTGCTTTATAAGCAATGTGCTTGCAATTTTCTCTTTTAAGCATAGAAAGTGTCTATTAGCCGTGGTTAGATTTCAACAGCCAATTGTTAAATTTTGTGCAAATCTCATTCTCTAATTATCTATTGTTCAATTTTATGACTTGTACTTGCCTCGTGCAGTTAATGTTCATACATGTTAGGAGTTCATTTTAGTCCTTAATAGTTCATGATAGTACATAATAGAGGTTTATCGTGACTTCAATAGTCCATAATAATGTAGCAAGTCTCCATTGTGTAATGCTTGTGTTTTAGAATGATCAACTTTGTTGTTTCCATGTTTTCTACAAACATGGAAACAATAAAGTTGATCATGTTTTCTAAACAAACAATGTTTTCTAAAAATTAAACATTCATTATATGCGTGCAAGGAGGCTAGAATGATTTATGAAATTTATAATACAGAGGTAATAACACATTTTCAAAACAGTTTTCGTAAAAGATTAACTGTATATGATTTGAAATAAGAAATATCGGGTGCAACACTGAAGCTTTTCTTTTTATGTAAAATTTCTTTCAAAATATCACACTAAATAAGCTGATTGATAGGCTTTGCTCTCTCCGAAGTTGAAAATCGTTGTAAAATGATCATTATTAAAATTTCTAAGAGCAAAACAAGCATCATTTTATATGTAAAGAAAGTTTCAAATGAATATAAATAAGCTACTTATTATTTCTAATATTTCTAAGGTGAAGTTTTTGGTAACAATGCAAAAATGAATGAGTCTTTGAAAAGTCTGTAGCAACAATAAAGATCAACGTAGTATTTAGAAAAGATAAAAATTAATACATTCACTGGCTTTCGCCAAAACATATGGGTGAAAGCAGGAAATCTGGGAGTATAACATTTACCAGGAGGTAAATGAAAATACTTTGTGATCTTTGCATGAGTCTTGTGTTTATTTAAATAACTATTACAATAAAACTTGTATATTTAATAATCTAAAGCAAAGAAAAGCATTTTTACTAAATCTACAGACTAAATTCCGACAACGCAAAGAAAATTTAAATAAAGGGTTAGATATTATAGAAAGTTTCTAAAAAATGAAAAAAAAAATAAATAAAATCATATTAATATTATCAGAAAGAACCGTTTTTAATCTGTATTTACAGAAAATTTCCTTTTCTTTATCCCACGTCTTTCAAAGAGAAAAAACAAAAACCGCTAATCGAACTTTAAAAGCGATCACTGTATGCTACGTTCCTTGGAAAGATGAAAACTGATATAAGTATTACATGGATAATTTTTCAATATATTCCTGCAAAATCCTCTGATATTTGAGTCACTCAGAAGCCAATGCGATTAAGTCCAGAAAACAAAATTGAGAAAATTAATGTTTTTTGATACTTTAATTTTTAAAATTCTTGGTTTATTAATTTAATGAGAGAAGTATATAAAGTCTTTTTTTTTTCTAAGTGTAAACGCTGCAAAAAAAGCAAGATGTGTACAGGATATGTAGATAAAAACGGAAGTATTTATTAGAACAATGACAGCATCTATACCTTGGCAGCTGAAAAAGATAAGAAATTTATGTAAAAATAATAAAATAACATTTGTTGTTATAAGTTTTATGTTTATTCATCATAACAAACATCTTTTTCATAATACAATAACATTTGTTGTCAAAAGTGTTTTGTTTATTCATCATAACAAACATCTTCTTTTTCCAAGTTACAATACAATATTTCAAATTAAAAGAAAGCCCGTACATAAAACTCGAATAATTCTAAATAGTAGAAGTAACAGTTATAGTGACTATGAATTTGTTGTTTTTCAATGTTGCCAACAAATATCGAAAGAAGAAGTATTTAATTTTTATTTCAAAGTTTATATAAAAAACTATTGGTAAAAGGTGGACTTACTCACAATGGCTTCTGAAATTATTGTGCAATATATTCAGAAGCTATAAAAAAGGGCTGTCTGACCTAGAAAAAAGTGAGCAACAAATAAATCCTTTAATAACTAAGAAGAATATTATTTATTTCATCAAAATTTACAAATATCATAAAGTATCAAAAATTGGACTTAATCGCATTTGGCTCCTAAGCGACTCATTTCGTCTATGCAGTATTGTGGCTCTGGCCTGTTGAAAAGAGCTCTTTCTCATAAAGCGACCAGGATTGATGGTTAGGTTGGGCTATCTATATATGGTAGAGCACACAAGAACTGTCTGCGTGGAGGACTTTCGGAGGGAACTACTTCTGTTCATGCTTCACATGGAGAAAAACACGAAACCTAACCCTACAGACAACCCATTTGCCTGGGATTGACTCAGCTCGAACTTCCAATATTCAACCACAATTTCATTAACTTCACAATTTGATTTCAAAAGTAGTTGCACAGTTACTATTACTTTACAACCACTTATTAATAATTTCCGCTTTTACCTTAATTTCTCCTTTCCATTTTCTCACTAGAAATGTAAATGAGTTTGAGAGTATTTAAGCTGAAGTTTTCAGACTGTAAGCCAGAGCGTATTTCTGCTTCTCGAAGCCCACGTTGCTTAGATTTGCCAGAGCTGATAAGATTGTAATTATTCGGCTTTGCGTTATGGCTACCGTCATTTGAATTGTTACACCGGTGAGAAGTTCTGAGCAAACTTAGATTCAGAGCTAATCTCATAGTCTTTGACTATTAATCTCCATTTTAAAGTTTGAATTTGACTATCCTTCCGGCTACCTTAGTTTCATCGTCACAAGTGGTGGTTATTTTTTAAGCAAACGACGTGGTCCTATATTCAAGTTCTATTCAATATTTTGTAGTTAATTTCGTATATAGCGATAATTCGCTGCTCTTCGTCAGTTTAGGTTTCGAATCCAGTTTATGCTCAGAAAGAAAGTCAAACTCTGTACAGTTAAAAGAAAATAGAAGTTTCGTACCCAGCGACAATTCGCTGCTCTTCGTCTGTTTACATTTTGAATCTAGTTTATGCTCATAAAGAAAGTCAAACTCAGTACAGTTAAAAGAAAATGAAAATTTCGTATAAAGCGATTATTCGCTGCTCTTCGTCTGTTTAGATTTCGAATCTAGTTTATACTCACGAAGAAAGTCAAACTCTGTACAGTTAAAAGAAGATGGAAATTTCGTACACAGCGATAATTCGCTGCTCTTCGTCTGTTTAGATTTCAAATCTAGTTTATGCTCAGAAAGTCAAACTCTGTACGGTTAAAAGAAAATGGAAATTTCGTATACAGCGATTATTCGCTGCTTTTCGTCTGTTTAGATTTCGAATCTAGTTTATGCTCACAAAGAAAGTCAAACCCTGTACAGTTAAAAGAAAATGGAAATTTCGTACACAGCGCGATAATTCGCTGCTCTTCGTCTGTTTAGATTTCGAATCTAGTTTATGCTCACAAAGAAATTCAAACCCTGTACAGTTAAAAGATATTGGAAATTTCGTATACAGCCATAATTCGCTGTTCTTCATCTGCTTAGATTTCGAATCTAGTTTATGCTCACAAAGGAAGTCAAACTCTCTGCAGTTAAAAGAAAATGGAATGCAATAATTTTGAAAATTTTACGAAAAACTCTTATATCATGAACATTGCAATTCAGGCTTACAAGTCAGATAAAACACATCAGTCCGAGCATTTAAATACTTAGTATTTATGTTGTAAACTTAATTAAATTATCTCGAAGGCGTTTAAAAATGTTTTAACGCTCTCAGAAAAATCTTCTCCTACAAATAATGAAACACACTTAGATCTGCAAACTATGATTCATGCAAATACATAATCATTCGGATATTCGCCCATCGATGGCAGACGCAACATAAAACGAAATCTCAGGTCTGTCTATACATTAGTCACTAACAGACCATAGGTTAATGATTGTTGCTAGGGAAAACTCATCTGCCTTTTACCTTCACTCTTTTTAGAATCATTTATATACAAAACTGCAAAAATATGAAATGCTACGGCCTTGAAGCAATTCACGAATCCTGTGTCAAAATTCTTTTTTACTTAGTCTTTATGAGCGAACAAAAATTAATGATTAATTCTGCTTGAACTCAGAACGTATAATTCACTTCATTTTCTCATTGTTATTCGCTAGCGTGTGAATATATACTTAACCGCTTAAAATATACTTACAGAATACAAAATGGGCATATTTTTAAAAGAAAAACTTTCAAGCATATACTTTTATCTGTTTAAATGACCTACATTCAAAAACTGTGTCGCTGTTCTACTACTAAATGTTTCATGTAAATTCTTTGAGTTATAAATCTTGATTGTAAAAGACCATTATTTATTTAAAATGCTTTTAAATACAGATTTAACCCTTATATTTTTTTTAATTCCGTAGCGTAGAGTTCTAACCGAACGTAGAGATTATCATAATATGTTGTTCTAACCCTTAATTTTGTTCATTCCATGCAGCAAAACTGTAATATTAGTCACGTAAAAATTACAATGCAGTAAATTTTAATTTATCTTCATGTACTGGTTACAAGGTGGTCCAGGTGAACTAATATTGAAACACGGTAATACTAACTGATAATAGAATTCTAATTATTAGCATCGCTTGTCATTCTTTATTAGCCAATAAAAATTAAGCTCTTTGATAGTGTATTTAAGCTTTTTAATTTTATCAGTCAGTTTAATAATAATAAAAAGCTAATATTATATACTACATGTTTCAATAGAAAAACAGTATGTACTATACGTATGTATAGCAAAGTACACTACTGTCATAGATATTTAGCGTACATTACAGCAAACCTTGCCAGCAAAAAAAGGGAAGACGTTTTTTGTTATTCTCACTAAAATCTTAATTTTATTACAAATAGTACGCTAAACATCTGTAATATATGTATAACGTAATAAATTATACAAACATGCATAATTAATACATTTATAATATAACATAATAAATATACATAATTAATTTTATTATTCAATTTGTAGAGTCACTAGGTTTATCGTGAAAAATATGTAACGTTCTAGCCGGAATTCGAACTCTGCTCTCCTCCAATTAAGCGTTGGATGTGCTTTCTAGTTACACCACGAAAGCACGCCGTAAGCAAGGAGAAAATACCTTATATACTCCTCCCTTTCAAAAGACACTGGCGATGAGGGGACCCAGTCACCGAATCCTGATGGTGACTAATTATCCAATGCTTCCTAATACATTAAGCTTAGGCCAGGAACGGAAAAACTCTGCCGTCGGTTGCTGGTAATGACGTCCCCCCCCGGATGACATGACACATAAGTCGAAGTGCATGATTTCAGTAAAGGAAAAATGTAAACTAAAGCAAAATCCTCATTTTATAAACAGTTGTATGTCCTACTGGACATCATTGTATGTGTCATAGTATAGTATAAATAGCTGTAAGGTTCTACTGTCTTTCTGTTGTGTAGAGTCTTCAGAAATAGTGATTCAACTATATTATAACTAAATAGTGATTCAACTATTCAAGGGTTAAAATTTCCCTTTATTAAACTCTTTAAATAATTTACAATGCATCAACTTGATGCTAACATACTACGCCTCTACTTGGGCGGTAACTAAAACAATAGAATCAAAACTCAAAATTGGAGATATTCACAAGTAGTAGAATTAAACTACAGGGCTCATACAATCCTGTATCCTACAGTGCGTAGATGAATCTAGTGGCAGCAAGATAATAGCTATTAAGCCACGTCTAACCAGCAATAACTTCTAAGCGGAAGCTTGCGTATAACCACGCACAGGTACTGGAATGTCGATATTTAAACTTTTTCTCCCACTGGTAGAATTTGCATTTCTTACACGCGCTACCAAATTTAAATATTCTGGCACTGATAATTAGGGAAATGAAGGCTTATAGGAAAGTAACTTAAATTTAAATTTAACTGGTTATTTAAAATAAATATAAATCCTTACATAGTACACATAAAAAATACCAGGTATACTTTCCAATTAAGAATTTTTTTACACCAAATGATTATTTTGAGCTGAGAATTCGTAGAAACACTGAGATAAGTGTAAATGTTACCTCCTTTTCTTAAAGGAAATGAAGCATGTGTGAATTGAATAGGAAAAATGATACTTAATTTTACTAAGAAAACCAAATATTGCGAAATAAGGCATTTTTCAATATGTCTACTTTATATAGTTTGTAATTAATATAAATAAATCTTGTTGAAAAGAAGGCATGAAGACAGAACTGCTACAGTCATGATAATAACATAATCAAAAAGTATTTCCTCAAATTTTCACTGCTGATGCGTGTTTTTTTTTTCAATCAAAAATATACATATGTCGAGCAAACATATATATAAAGAGAATTCAATCATCAAATTTATATTCAATTACTATAAAAATCTATAAGTGTCTTCATGGCATGTAATTAGCTGCATTTAAATAGACTTAACACATTCCTTGTAAAGTGCTCATGCTATTTATTCACTTAAGATTTCAGCAGAAGTAAATACGTTTTCAATAGTATCTAAAAGCACTATTATAATCCCTTACCACTCCTAGAATTTGTGTATAGCATATATCTTGGAATGCTTATTTATTATATCAATTATTCTTCTGTATTTACATCCTATTTATTGCCTCTATATGTTTTTTAATGCATACAATCTCCCTGTGCACTACAAATGTACAGCACGGGGCTTGTGGGTATAAATACGGGCAAGTTCTTCGGCTTCTTGCAGCTGAAACCGGAAGAAGAGACTGATGATATAGTTGGGTTCGCTTGCTGCTTTGAGTATCTTATTCCGCCTTCGGTATCGTTGAGTATTTGCTTGAAAATCAAAAGGTTTTGAAGAATTGTGTGGTAAATAATATGAGCAACAGATTTTATCTCACGAAATTACAGTATATATGCATTTATATATGACCTAGTAATGTAGCTATGGCACATTTAATTAAACTATATTACGGGTAAACCACAAGCTTAAACTATTATTTAAAGTCGAATATACATGAAATATGGTTCCTTTTTTCTATAATATTTTTTAAATGCATGTAAATAGTAATCCATCGACAAAAAGCATTGATAAATTTCTGCATTTACGAAGAATTCTTTTTGAGTTAAAATATTACAAATAATGTCACAAGTTGAGTTATAGAAATATTAAATAACATTATGCAAACGTACTTTCAGAGAACGTACTAGAAAGACCTTACAAACCCATCTGATTAAAAGTTAATGAATGCTAATAATAAATTTCATAATGCATTAAATCCAAACTAATTTCGCTTCATTTAATTTTGTGTTTCAACTAGCACTGGAAATGCGTTAATCAGATTTTTGTAAGCCTTAGTAGTGACTATTTATGGAAGCATTATTATGGACCATCAGGATTACTATGCAGCGTCCATTACTCATAAAATAATAAAAGTATTTTAATTCGATATTTATGTACTCTCTTATGTATACTCGTGTATTCTTATATTTTAAAAGTATGTTTTCTAATGCTAATTTATCTCTATGCAGAATTTCATGATTTATTTTGCATAGTTTTATAAATAGCTACAACATGCATAAAATAAATCACATAACAAATCAGGTGAATAATAAACCAAATAATGATTTAAAATATTACATTTTGGTACAATAAAATGAATTCATTTACATGATTTATTTCCATTAACCTATTTTCTGGTTAGCTTTTCTTGCCGACGCAAGGAATGCATTCCAATTCAGGTGTCAAATTCTTATGAATGTTCGTAAGCAGCAAAATACACGAATAGTGTTCTTATTGAAGGGGGGGGAACATTTTTCAAGTTTAGAAATATGATTTTTAATATCTCCCGTACATTTTCAAAAATTTTCTTCAACTTCACTTTTTAAAGGAAAAAGGCTCATATCTACCTCTATTTTACAGATAATAATCTGATTACAATACTTTCTGAAATGCCACATGGATACAATTTAATTCGCTTTTGTTTCATTAACGCACTTATTTGTGTTTCGGTATATACGTTTTAAACGTATATTTCATTTTCCGTCATTTTCCAGTTTCTTGCTTAATTTTTAGCCCGAAAGCGATGTTAGTCATGAATGGGATATTAGTCTTAAAACGACATTTTGCGTCGAATCACTGTAAACGGCGTATACTTTTCAAGTTGTTGCCACCAAATATTATCACCCTGTATTATAGTTAAAGAAATTAAATAATGAAGAATCTGCATGAATGTATGCATGTTTCTCGAACTGTGAAAAAAAGGTATCTAGAGGCATAAAATTTTGAATAACATAATCCTCCACCCGAGCATGGGCATCTGGAAGCTCGAAATTTGAATTTCAAATTTGTTTTATTATCTATTTTATATTTTGTAAAACTTTAACGAATTTTTAATTAGCAAATTCAATTTATGCGGAAAAAAGCATTCGTATCTCCAGTGCGCGAGACCGTCTGTCGGAAATTTTAAAGATATGATGTTTTTAAATATTTTATGATTTTGCTGTTGAATCGAATTTTACGTGTCATAAGCGCCAAGAACGGGATTGTTGATAAATAAAGTAAACACTAAAATGTTAATCATAAAACGACAGAAAAGTTTTGTAGAACCATCTCGGTAGGAAAACTGAACATTGATATGATGAATTGACAAAAGACTGGATCCTAAAAAAATTATGCTTGCTCTGCAACACTTACGCAGCCATTCGTTCATCTGCTGGACGTTTCTGTACAGAAATTTGATGAAATATCACGTTTGTTTCTTTCGTATTAATAGGTTGCAAGGGCACAGGGTTCCATTTTTTTAAAATTTTTCCCCGTTACAAATGCTTTATAAATACTAATTCATTTTAAAAGTATCCTCAGCTATAATTTTCAAGTAAAATAAACTTCTTTCAAAGAATCTAAGAAGTAAACATTCAAATTCTCGCACTGTGAAACTCCGGTCTGTAGGCGAGATTAGGAACCCAGTGACGTCATATTGCTCTCCAAGAGAGTTCTTGTCGGCATCGTTCCCCTCAAAGGGATGAACCAGCCCATCTTTTTCTTTAGCCCTGAATTCGACCGGAATTCGAACACAGGTGATCGGGCTGGTTGCATGATTCGTTTTCATGGTTTTCGACATTGTAACGTGAACACAAGCCAGTTTCCTGTGAAAAGTCCTTTATGTAGGCATCGCTCCGGTTATGTAGATAGCCCTTATGCTCTGTGCCGTATTCAAATAACTTAATCTTATAACACTAAAAGACCGCCTCAGTGACATCACACTCCGAGTTGTAATAATGTCCTCCTCGAAGTGAATTCTTCATAGCAGGGAACAGATTAAAACTTACGGCAGTTACGAGAGTACACCGAAGGAAAAGATTTTTTAATACAACGGCAACAGTTACAAAGTCTTCGAAAATTATAAATGTATGGTAGCGTAACTTAAATGTTCAAAACTTTTGCGATGACTCAACTAAAGACGTTTTTAACTTCAAATATTGCAAACATCTAATCATTTAAAAAACATGAAACACAGAAGGGTATTATCTTAAATAATTTTCTTTTTTATTTTTGATACTTTGCGTTTTTTCTTCCCAACGCCCCAACAAAACGTCTGAACACATGCTTCTTAAGCATTCGTCGGATATGACCAAATCGATTATCTCGTATATGCTGTCCAAGGCGATGCATTTCTCCCAACTGAACTAGAGTCAATAGCAAACGAAAATCTCAGCATAAGGAAAACACATTATGAAAGTCACAGAGTATGCTACTTTGCTTCATACTGCATGTTTCAGTGCGGCTAAGCCACGTGATTGTGATAGCCATTGGACGAAACCGATATATTCCCGATCCTTACTCCATTGAGACTCCTTACTACCCTATGACGTCATTTGACGTAAGAATATTAGACGTCATCTTAACGCAGTAGCCTTATAACTAACATATGCCATGCCCTCAAATTAGTATTTCAATGATTCCATTTCCGTTTATCACGTTTTCTGTGGTGTCAAATCAATTTGGAGACGAGATTTGAAATCATATGTTCTGCTGGGAGTTCGCTGTTATTTTAGAGTTGTTTATTACGTTTTACTAGATTTGATTTCGCTTTTAGGTTTACGTTCCAAAAGAGTTTCATTGATAAAATTAGCTATCTTCCTCTGGCACAGAATGGCAAATTAATTATGAATCTGATTGTAATCTTGTGCACCTACTTAAGGTACTGCCTACTGTAGGGAGTTAATAGACTTAGTTATTAGTTTTCGTAATTAATTTTCTATTCCGTTAAATCTACTTTCTTTGACTTTATAGGAACTGTAAAAATTATTTTAATATTAACTTGATTTACTTTAAGAGACATAACATAAAATATTTTCAAAGATACCAGGATATCCCCTCAAATTTATTTTTTGTCATGTTCAAAAAGAACTTCCTGACATGACTTATATTTTCGCCTTTACAAATGCCAAGTCAGTTATTTCTATAATTACTTTTTCTCTGAGAAACAATGCTTGAGAAGAAGTAAAACAGATGCTTCTCAAAATATATTTTCTTCCACTGAACGCGTAAGACTGCACAATGAATTATGCTGGGATTGAAAATTTTACTGACATTGAAGATAATTAAATGTTTAAAATACTGTATATATTATTACATTGCTTTCATGAAGCGTGTCATTTCTAAATAAGGCTAAAAGGCTTTAACTAAGAGTAAAAACTTCTTTTCCAGAATGTGCTTCAGACAATTTCTGAACTACTGGGATTCGGGACGTATTCCTACTACATGTTTTTACCCAACTCTTTAGTTAAACAAAATCTGATGAGTACACGACATGACTTCCTTGAACCGAATAGTAAATCATGCGCATTTTGTTTCATTTCATTTAAACTTATTGGATTAAATTAAATCTACTTCGTCGATAGCGCATAAACCACAATAGAATAAATGCACTCTTGAAAATTCGTTATATTTGTTTACCACAGCAACATTATATCATCTGAAGAATTAGCTAATCGTTGCCATATGTTCTATTCAAATACTACAATAAATCTAAAATTGTGTATAAAAGAAATTAAACAAACAAACAAAAGGAAATAGTTTTTCACTGATGATTCAGTATTTCTCATTCAATTAATTCAGTTCTCACTTCACGGTAAGGCAAAAATACATAAAAACTCACGATATCTATATTAAAAATTACGAAGTTAATTTTAAACACTTATTTCATCGAATAAATTCCAGAATGGATTAAGCATGATTTAATTCGCAATAATAAAAGAAAGCGTCTTTGTTGTTGCGAAGCTTAGTTTCTCTAGATTGGCAACAAATCCACTATTCTGCTAAGTTTCAGATGTAAACAAATATGGCTGCTATGGTCAAAAGAATTAGGCTTAGCTGCACTTAAGCAGCTTTTAAATTGTTGATAATTCTGCAGTGATAGCCTGCAAATTTGCTAAAGGCATAAAAACCTTAACTGGAAGATAAAAACA
The DNA here is from genome assembly GCA_000611955.2 of Stegodyphus mimosarum. NCBI lineage: Eukaryota > Metazoa > Arthropoda > Arachnida > Araneae > Eresidae > Stegodyphus > Stegodyphus mimosarum. Next base: position 388,033 of record KK121915.1, on the reverse strand, counting down.
ACACAATTCAATCAATTTTAAAGCATAAAATGCCCAGTATATATATATAT
>KK121915.1:358034-380453 GCA_000611955.2 Stegodyphus mimosarum | reverse complement strand
TTTTTTTTTTTTTTTTTTTTTTTTTTGAGGACTGCGATTTCAGCATCAAATAATTTAAGCTGATTTGTTATTGCTAAAGTTCATCTGAAGAAGCAGTGGTTAGTGCTTTCCCGTTGTGCAAGTATACAACAGGTGTATTTATGCAGCTCGTGAGAGTGAATGTACGTAAATCGTGAAATGGTTGTGCCAAATAAGACAACTAAGTACATTGCTGAGGACCGGATCATAAAATCTGATATCTACATTGTCAGGACTGAGTGTTCGGTGCATAGTCTTGGCCAACATCTTCGTGACAGCTTAAAAGTCCTGATCTGGAACATGGAGCTGAATGCAGCTATGTTCTGTGGTAGAATGCTGTGATTCAGTGGTAGAAGAACTGCACTTGAAAGGGATTAAAAATCCTCTTTTATTAAATCACTATTATTTACAAACCACTTCCCAACTCGGGAGGGATACAGAAAGTAAAAGACCACACTTGGGTCTAAAATGAGCAATGAGATAAATTTAAAACTAAAGCTAAATATAAATTAAATAGTTGTTGCTCACAAACGCGAGGTTGGCCTCTAAACTAAATGGTGCGTAGCAAGATTTACTAATGCTGACGCACTTGGAATTATTTCAATAAACAATCACGTAAAGCGCTATGGCTTAGAATTTAAATGCTAGCTAGTCAGGAGAACGTCGAATAGAATGACCGTGATCTGAGACTGAAAGCTCTCTCACACTGAGAGGTTTCTACCTCTGGTTTAAATAGTCGTTGGCTCCACTTCAAATTAGCATAAAGCTGAAAACGCGCGCTTCTTCTAACGGGAAGTTGAAAATGAGAAGGGATAGAAAGATTTAAATTAAAATAAAACTTTGTTAGTTTAACTAAAACCTTACAACATGAGATTTGTTTCTCCCAGGAACTTTTTTTTACGACTCCGATCACTAAATTTACTTCCTTGAGAATATTTTTCGAAGTGTAAGGGTTTAGATGGCTATTTTTGTTATTATTATCGTACACTCTTGATCTTTTCACTTTATCCAGCAGTTCATTTCCTTCTATGATAGTGTGAAATTTGATTAAGGATTTTGAAATAATTACTATAAAAAATTCTCATCCAATAATATTTTATTTAGCTTCGCCATTGGAAATGGATGAAAAGAATTTTCAATCTCTGGTAAAATTGGAACATGTAATACCTGTTTTTCGCAAGCTTTTTTTGCTGAAGCTGCTCTAAACGTGTATAAAATCAATCCACTTACGATATTTCATAAAAATGGTCAAAATTGCGATCACATCAGCGCTACGTAATAGAAATCATACTTCATCTGCAGCCATTTTGATACTAACATCAAAAAACGAGAAACCGCTGAAAAAAATTATGCAACCTGAAAACATCAAATTACAGTTTAGCACTCCGACGTGTTTACCATTAAATTCCTAAACTACTAACTAGCAGCTATGGAAGCGTTAACTAATATTTCTCCTGTCATGCATGATATTCCTAAAAATGCTGCAATTTTGTTTCAAAAACTTTACAGGCTCCCAAATAATAAATATTGGAGAAATTATAATTTTAACGATTACAGAAATTTAAAGACGCAAGTGGGTCTCAATCAAATTGGTTATAGGTTAGAAGAAGACCTAAACCTTTTTCCAGAAATGAATGTAATTACTGTACCTTTGGGTCTTCTTGATTACGGGTATAAGGTATTTCTCCCGCCTTCTTCGCATGCCTTCGTGGCGTAGTGGTCAGCACACTCGACGCGTTACCAAGAAGTCCGTGGTTCAATTCCCGGAGAAGGCATTGCTCATTTTTCATCACTCCTGCTCGGAAATAACCTAATGGCTCTACACGGGGACTTTTGTGTATATATTGAACTTGACGAGAAAATTGATAAGAGTGAGATGCCCATTACCCAGATCAGAGCCAAGACTTACGAAACTGTTGAAAGAAGATATCCCAGTAACCACTGGACCTATGTTTATACCGATGGATCCATGATTCAGCGAGGTACTGAAGCTGGTGCAGGAATCTATTGTAACCATTTTGTATTTTATAAGGCAGTAGGAAGAGAATATTAAGTGGGAGTAGATACTTCTAATTTTGTTGGTGAAGTTGTGAGGCTATATTTCTAGCTTTAATTAAGCTCAATTAAGCTTCAGAAGAGTAATTTCCCTCGGAGTGTTATTTTGTCCGATACCCAAACCGCTTTCCAGGCTACCTTCAAAAACAAATTTTGCACATTATTTTTACTTCACAGTAGAACATACACTAAAATATTATTCTAATATTACCTACATTTCTACTTTCTCATTTAAATTCTGTTGATTTTCGATTTTATGTTTGTAATGAATTTGTATAATCATGTGTGTTATTTAACTGCAGGAGTCTGTAGCAATCTTACTTTTAAGCAAGAAGATAGGAGATGGGGACTTTGGCAAAAGCCCGTTTCCTCCAGACCGTGAGGTGTTATTTAACTATTCCTTTATTTTCTAAAATACAAGCAGGAAGAAAAGGAAATAAACAACGACTGATCCAGAAGTTGAACTGCTTATAATCCGCAGAAAATAACTAATTATTGGTGAAAATGGTATTATAAAAAAAAAGTGCAAAGAAAGTCATTAGTCAAAGGGCGTGTGGCATTGTATCTAAAACAGGAAGCAGGAAATAAAGGCATATTGATAAAGTGTAGCAAGATGAATGTATAAATTTAAGATAACTAGTTATTATGTTATAATGAAAGTTCTCAATGAGTTATGGCTTGAAAAGTCTGATCAGATTACCAAGTAATTACTAAATTAAATGTTTACTAACAGTTGCAGACGATATACATTGATATGCGCAGTAATTCTGATACATTGGTGCAAGAACCAAACCTATGATCTTACCTACCTAACCTACCAAACCTAGCTACCTGTGATTGTTTGCAACGTCATTACAGACATTTAGTGATAATGTCATAAGACAGAATGTTATGCTGTTTTTGATAGGTATAGTTCGACCGCCTCATCCGCGACCATGAGCGCAAACACGCATGCGCCATTCTGACCGAATTATTCTCAAAATAGGGCGGAAAGATAAGTACTTTTTTCCCTCCAGCGTATCTCTTTCCGGAGAAAAGAAGATTTTCACCTGAGCTTTTACGTCACAGCAAATAATAACGCTCCTTTTGGACAAGTCTTTGCATTTTGGCAGAATGCCAGCCAGGGTTGAGTTTGAGAAGGTTGAACTATAAAAAATCTACAACTTTCGCTCAGTCCCGACCAGAAGAAAATGGGAAGAACTGCGATGGTATGAGCAAAGAAGCTTTGAAACGCGTGCTAAATTTTTTGGTGCTCACAACCACACCAAATTCAACTTTAAGACAAGCTAAAAAATGAATGTTTTCCATGCTACCATAAATAACAAACTGCAGCACTTGAAATACGCTTGTAAACTCAAGATCTGACAGCCCGTCACCTTCTCTGACAAAAATTTACAGGAACACTATTCGATCCAGAGACGTCAGACAAACAAGTTGATTTTTGTTGACTGGTGACGAAAACTGAATAATGTTGATTAATGTTGCGCTCAAAAGTTGTTAAACCAAAAAGAAAAAGTGCCCATAAAAGACGGTCAAAGCGTCTTAGCTAGGAAAGGAAAAAGGTGGAAATTTATTCTCAGTTGTTGGAATTATCATATTTCAGCACACTACAAACTCTTCCCAGGAAACCGTACATTTATAACAATATGAAGACGAGCTGTAGAGTCATTACGTTTGCCGAGGCAGGAAACATGAAAAATGTGCAGTATCCTCGTTAGGATTTGAACTCCGGACCTCGCGACTGCTAGCTAGATGTGCTCCCAATTACACCACGAAAGCACGTGGTAAAATAGAGAAAACACCTCACGCTTTTATTTAAATTATGGCTGAAGTAGGTATCCAGCAGCTGGAGCATCTCTGTATGCACACAGCAAACACTACATGAGAGTGGGTTTTTTTACCCCAAAGGAGCGTTAGCTCAGAAGGGCTATTAATTTCGATTTGCCATTTTCCGTCGATTCACTATAAACGTCCGTATCACTTTTCAAACTATTGGCACTAAATTTTATCGCCTTGTGTTATACTTAAAGAAATTAAATAATTAATAATCGGCATAAATGTATGTATGTTTCTCCCATTGTGTTAAAACAACGGCACCTGAAACTATCAAATTTTGAATAACGTAGTCTTCCTTCGAATATGGGCATCTAGAAGCTCACATTTGGAATTTGTTTTATTATCAATTTCTTATTTTACAACACTTTAACAAATATTTGATTAAGGAACTCAACGATTTCAAAGCGAGCAATGGCAACACTGTACGAAAAAAAAAACATTTTTATCTCCAGCGCACGAGTCTGTGTATAGGAAATTCTAAAGGTATGCTCATTTTTAAATTATTTTGCGATGTTGCTGTTGAATTGAATTTTATGGTTTAAGTGCAGAGAACATGATATTTAATAAATAAAGGTAACCCACAAAAACACCCCTTTAAGCGTAATGCGAAATCTGAAAGCTTTCAGTTTTTTTCGGAGGGGGCGCTTATTGGTTTTGCAACAGTTTTAAGTTTTCTACTATGTCGACTCATCTGTCTTTCGCAGGAAAGTTTTCAACTGTTCAATAGCTGTTCATTTATTTTTTATCCAAAAATTGCCTTAATAAATAAATTCTATGAATAATTCCAACATGAAAATGTACGAATTCAAAGAAACTAGTAGACTATCTACATACATTTTCAAAATGCTTTCTAGTGATCGAGCAGATAATATCGCTGAATACAGATGGTTCGATTACGACTCAAATTCTGGCGAACAGGCTGTCTGTATAGGCGTCTTCCCGTTTTTCGCCGTGCGTAACATAAATACGAGCCAACTGCATTTAGAAAATCTTCTATGAAGGCCGCCCCACCTCATAGAAAGATAACTGTAGAGTGCGTTTCCTTTGTAAATGAGTCGTTCTTAACTAACCGAACATATCCATTATGTTGGTGTTGTTGCTTATGCTCACTTGTCTGACAGAGGCAGCCCAACCCCACGAGAAATCTCGTGTAAAGGAGCGCTAGATTACGTCTGTCGTTGGCCACAGCCTTGGGCACCTAACAGGTGACAGTGCGATTTGGCTCAGTTTCAGCCCCAGTTTTGGCGGAGAGCGCCCCAGGGGGGATGGGTCCGAGGGTCTCCCACCCCTCTCCCCTTCCACCAAGCCACCACATGAAAGGACTTTCGGCTCGCCGCATATTTAAAGTGCCGCCATGCCGCACAGACACTATACATCTACAAACATCCATGCCTTCTTCGGGATTCGAACCCGAGCCCTTCAGTACGGCAGTCAGCGACACTAACCACTATACCGGTTGGGCGGCACATATTCATTATATTATAGTTTACTTAACCAAGCCCGATAACCTTCAGCGCCCACCACTAGTCGCGTGAATAACACTAATAAACACTAGTAATTTCAAATCTCAGCGAAAGAGAAAACTGTATAGGCTTTTCCATAGTTTTCTTCTATGTGTGATAGGAATACAAGGTCAATTTCCATTTGAAAGTGCTCTACGAAAACATACCTTTTTTTAGACAGTGATAGCTCTGATAAATATTACCTTAATCAACTAAAACAACTTAATCTAAGCAAAGCGAATAGTTTTATAATTAGCAATATAGAACTTTCATTAGCGTTAGATAGAGATTTTGAATAAAACTCTTCACCTTCTCTGACTAAAATTTACTGGAACACTATTCCATCAAGAGACGTGATAATAATTATAATTTAAAATGAAAGAATGAATGAATTAAAGAGATGAATAATTATAATTTAAAATCTAAATTTGTTCTGCCCTTTCTTTTTTTGGGCGGGGGGGGGGCTGGACGTAGTGCAAAATTTTACATTTAGGGTGTTTCTCTTCCAATTAAAACTCATTTCATGAAATTATCACTAAAACAATTTAAAGAAAGCAGTGATTTATATGCATTAGAAAATCTCTTTTTTCGAAAAGTATAAGTCAATCAGTTGTTTAGATAAGGAGAGGAAAGGTTCTTAAAAGCTCAGTGGAAGAACTCGCAATAAATACATTCACAGTACTTTCAGTAAAAACCGCAAAATATTTTCAAAAAATGTAAAAAGCACAACATTACAGTATTTCTCATTAAATTTCTTAAAACGGGGTTTAAAAGATATTTGTAGCAACAATAAAACACAAATTTTTAGTAACACGTTTAACGCAAAATACATTACAGCAACAATCCACATTCTCTTTCTCGTAATGCCAAACGCCTCCACTGAAATATCAAGGGATTTTTTCCACCAACCACAAAAAAATATAAACCCATTTATCTGCCTGAGTTTCTTTGGCATGTGCTGGTCTGTGATGGATTCTAGATTTCTTGTTTATGAATTTAAAATTTATGTTTTTGTATAAAACATATTCGTCTTTATTTGAGCCAATAATAATTCTTTCTTATGTATAGAACAACTTTTTCTCTTAGGAGATGTGTAAGACAGAAGCTGTGATACACGTTGTTTAAGATGATAGATATTTTTTCCTATTGTTTTTTGGTTTCTAACAAAAAAGTTATCTTATAGAATTATTATTTCTCTAGCTAGTTGTAAATCTAATACTAGTAGATTAAATAAGAGAAAGAGCTTGAAATATTACAGAATTAGTAGCATTTTATTACAAAATTATAAAATATATGTAAGTTTTGCCCTGATTTAAAAAACGACAAAACACAGGTACGCCCCAGCTGCTATTAGCAAGAAATACTTGGGTCATCGCAAAGTTAAAATCTTACGAATTAACTAGTTTTTGAACTAACAAGTTTTTCAATTCATCAGCTGAATGTAACCATTTTTATTTTCAAATCAGTGATTAATTATTGATATTTTCAAATAATTATTACACTGGGTTTTTATTTTTGTACAAACTGAACAAATTCACAGAACAATAAAATCCTTATATTTTTCTTACCTTCCCTACAAAACGTTTTCTGAAAAATTAACAAATAATAATAATTCGAAAAATTTTTAATTCGGAATTATGTCACTACTAGTAAGCGTTTAACCTGTATCCTAATGAATTTTTTTGAATAATTAATATTCATATATTAACTAATTAAAAAATTATTATGCAAATTTTTATTTTGAACTAGAAAAAGACGCAGGCAATTTTTTGTTAAAGATATAAATATTATATTTAAATTAGTTTTTTTGGTTCTTAATTAATTTTTTCCTTTCGTTTTTCTGTGAAACTTTATCATTATTAATCAGCTTAAGTCATTATTAATTAGTGTTTTAGTCATTATCAGAGTTTATTGCATCTTAAGCCTAATTAGTATCTACATTAAGTAAATACTCAGCCTTTGCTCGTGACTGAAAATGAATATATAAATAACTATAAAGAAACAGAAAGACAAAAAAAAACCAGCTAAAATCCACAGCTCATATGTTCAGGCCATTTTGCATTCTTTAAATCCTATAGCAATGCCAAAAAATAGGCAGTTCCATTTAGTAACGAGTATAAAATGCTGGCGTTCGACCGAGTGGTAAGATTGTTGAATGCGGGTAGTTTGACTCGAGTTCAAAATCCCTGCGAACGGGATGCCTGCAAGGAAATTTTGGTGATTTTCTTCATAAGATGAACATGACCCACTCTCCCTTAAAATACTTCTTCGAAGGCATCCCTCAAATTAGGCATATATAATCCGCACGTTCTTAGCAGTAATCCAGTATGGAGTTCCAAGATGTCATGTGAGTCGACAGCCAATCACCAGACTGCATTTCATACTCAGCGGCTAAATTTCAAACTATGCTTTAATGAACTATTATGTCTCGACGAACGCTGATTTCAGTAAATTTAAACTAGATTTAATTTCCTCATCAAATTGATAGATCGTTTGGATTTCTTTTCCTGTGTCTTAAACACGCTAGCCTTTGAAATTGAAATATCAGTGAATCAGTATGTATCTTTTGGCATTATTTTGATATCGCATGTGAATTAAGTGTAAATATTTCCCATAGTTTACTGGACTCAACTGTAAAATTACAGCACTTCTGAAGTTATGTGACCACAAAGAAGCTCCGAACTTGATACAGAATTTGATTGCCAGTTTTCTGTACTCTCACCCTGCAGTGAGACCTCAGAGGAAAGTGCCTCGCGTACCAACCCGTTTGCTCTGATCCTTAAAACCCTCTGATCGGCCAGGGTTTTCGCTAAGAAAGCACAAAATTCCCAAAACTACTACCAGGAAAATTTATTTTCTTGATTTAATGTAAAACATTTCCTGGCATTTTATACCTGGACTTTTGTACTTTTAATATATTGCCTTGATTTCTTTGACATATTTTAATATGCACGTATATATACGTTCGTACAAATATCGCAAAAAATATTCTAGGCCGTATATATACGGCCTTGCCGGTTAGAGGGTTTTAATGGTGATACAGTTGCAAAGAACTTTTAAGTGTGAGACCGCAAGTGGGATTCATTGAATGATTGGGTAAAAGCGGGTAATTCCCTGCTGTTGACCAAACAAATAATTAAAGTAATCCAGTATGAAAATTAAAATGCGAAATCTGAAAGTTCCGAGAATCTGAATTCCGAGATTGCTGTGAAATCAGGTTAAGTTTCTAAATAGCGTATTTCTCTTGCAATCAGTAATTTAACACCAGCAGGAACTCATCAATAGCCAAATGGATAATCTCGTTAACCCTGGTTGTTAGACCCGGGTTCTCGCGAATAAGCTGGAAGGATGTTTTGATTGTTTTCCTCACTTGTAACATGAATATGACCCACTCTCTCTTACGAAATCCTTCAGGAAGACATTAGTCCAATTAGGCAGGCAGCCTTCAAGTGTTTTTGTCTTATTTGATTAAACAACAAGCAGCACCAGCAATGTTACTTTGAATGTGGAGAAGATTCCAGGATACTTTTCTGTTAATCCAGCAGTTGACACGAATCGCCAAATTTACGCCTAAGTGCCAAATGTGATAGTCTATTTATATCGTGTTAAGAACAGTCGTTGTAAATATCAAAGAACATCAGTCCATAAATTTTCTCCATTAAATCTTTATTTGCTTAAGCATATGAATTCACAACTGCGGGATGCGAATACCTGCAAGTTAACCACAAATACAACGATATTTCTAAAACAGTATTCCGTTTGTAAAATGGTGAAATAAACATCAGAGCCGCACTATCCACCACCAACTACATTGCCCTCCAAAAGTAAAGGAACAGCATGTTTTTCAAAGTTCATCATTATAAAAATGTCAATAACATTTAAATTCAATGTTCAAATGCATGACAGTAACGAAGTTTAAGAAAATATATGCAAAAACAAAACTTTTATTTTATAGAAATGAATACTTATATAGGAGTTGGAGAAAAAATGCAAAAATTTTAATTTTTGCTCATCAGTGTTAATCTTCAGTTGTTATTATAGTTTCATGAACAATATCCAGGAGAGTCTATCAGTGTCCAGAAGAAGTCGTTTTCCCGATTCGTTGAGGCGACGGGTGATCGGATGAATGGAAATGGGATGTCACAAGCTGATGCTGCTAGACGTCTCAATGTCTCTCGTAGTGGGGTCCATCGGCTATGGAACCAGTTCGAATCCAAGGATTCTATGTCTAAAAGACATGTGCCTTGCAGACCTAGAGTTACTACACCTGTGAAGGACCGTTATTTAGCTCTTTCGGCCGAAGGAAGAGTAACATTACTGTATCTCAGCTCATTGTAGATCATTTAGTGGCAACAGGACCAAGAATCTTAGCTACTACAGTGCGCAGGCACTTGCGCAATACAGGTCTGTATGCAAGACGACCACAAACAACTGGTCGAGGACACAGAAGTGCCGTTTATGTTGGGCAAGAGAACACGTCTTCTAGACATATCAATAATGGGCGTCTGTTCTCTTCGCAGACGAGTCCAAGTTCACATTGTCTTCCATTGTTCACATTGGAGAGTGATTCAGGTCATCAGCTGATCCGGAGAGAACAACGCACCAGATACAACCAATTCCACACTGTGGAAAGACATAGTTACAGAGGTGGTGGAATAATTGTTTGGGCTGGAATCTCTCTCGGTCGTCACACTGATTTGCATGAGTTCTGTGGAGAAACTTTGACCACCATCTATTTAGAATTATTAGAATTGCCGCCATCTAGTTAGATTCCGTGCCAACTTTTGAATTTAGTGCCGCTCTGTTAGCAGAAAAGTACCAACTTCAATAACTCTTAGTTCTTTTACTACTATCTGCTTTTTTGATGTAAATGAAACAGCTAAATACTGATAGTTGAACACGACTTCAATTTCCGCCGATCGACCTGGCTGCATGGATGTTTTTGTGATTTTCGGCATGTGTAACAGGAATATACGCTCATCAAAAGCCCTCATGAAACTTTTCCTTATCCAAATAACTCTTGCGAAGCTTTTCTTTATCCAAATAGCTAAGCTTGATGTAATAACAGATCTTTTAGCATTCTCACTGCTCATAAATCGGTTTCGTCGAGTAGGGAACCTTTCTTGTAAAAATTCGACAGCTTTTCCATTTTTTTCTATGTAATATGCTACGCCGTATGTTATTTTTGAATATACAGGACAGGAGACCATAAAATGAGCAGCTTGTCTGCCTTGTCGACTATCAGCTATATACTCACTTGTTCAAATTATCTACTACTTGCTACTACCATTTACTGAAAATTTCCAAGAATTTTGTTACAAAATTATAGGAATTATAAATGCTTTTACAAAAGGCTTTGGTTTGACAAATTTGAATTTTTGCATAGATTCAGTTTTTGAGACATTCTGAATGCATATGCATTCAATTTTGAGTTTTTATAGACATGAAGTTTTTGAGGCATTTGGTACTATACATCTGTTTCTCAATACATATATATTGGTACAAACATACTACATTTTGAGATAAAGAAATAGGAAAAGAGAATAGTGAAAGTAAGATTAATAGGCTAGAGAACAGAAGAAAGAAAAAGGTGGAAAAAGAAAAAAAAGAAAGAAAAGAAGAAGGGGGTAGTGGTTTAGTTTGGTTTATTTAATTACGATAACGCCTCGAGGCTATCTGTCTAAGGGGAAGGACGCTTTCGTGGAAGACTTTCTAAGGGAAACTGACTTCGAATACACGCTTACACGTAGAGAAAAACCACGAAACCGCCCATGCAGCCAACCCGTTTGTGAGATTGGAACCTTGGACTGAACTACCAGTGTTCAGCGACTTTATCGCTCGGCTGCTGGTGGACCAGAGAGGAAAGTGAGAAATTATTAACATGAAGATCTAAAACAAGTTAAGAACTAATATTGAATTAGCAATATGTTACAGGAACAAACATTAATAAATTACAAACATTTTTACAAAAAGATTGTGCTTTGACAACTGGGAATCTTTCAGTTTTGAAGACATTCTGTACTACACAATTGTTTTTTAATATATATTGTTGCGTGCGTACGAGTTCGTAATAGATTAAATGCTCAAATCTGATGAAAAGTTGATAAAATTTATTCTTTTCGCAAAAAATAAAACAAAATGCTTAAATTTTTCCACACAGATATTCGTACAATATCGCAAAACCACAGAGTAGTTAAATTTTAAACTACTAAAACGTTAAATAGAACACAATTCAAAGAGCAGAGAAAGCTAATCCAATCTCTAAATTACGACTAAGTAAACAACAATAACTTAGTAAACAACTGAACTGAGATGTTTTTCTCCGGCTTTTATAAGCTTTTTAATGTCACGAGAAGCTTCTCGTAAATTCTCAAGGTTTCTGGAAAGCAAAACAGTAGAGTTACAGTTACAGCTAACACACAGTTGCATTATTTCAATTAAAATATAAATTACGAGATAACTATTTATTAAATGCGCGTGCTTCTGTATTTTTACATTTTCGTAGATTTCGCTTTCTCTTAAAACTCGTCACGTGCTGCATTACACAGTGAAATAAAGCAATTTTAATTACAATTTTACCAAAAATAGCTAACTAAATATAAAATCCGTAACAATATATTTTGATACAAATATACTGTACTTGATATAAATTGAAAGGAAAGTAAGAAAGAAAATAGAGACTTAGAAGAAAAGAGAAAATAGAAGCAAGAAGAAAGAAGGGGGGAAATTTATGTAGATACAGAAATCTGATTATAATCAGTGACAATTTTTCTTTCAAATATTTAATTGATTGAAATCACCGGATATTTTCGATTAAAGGATAACAGACACCAAACAATTTTCTGCTGAATGATACATGCGCAAACGTCGCTTAATGGCCAATTTTAAATTAAATTTGTTGTTCTTACTCTTACTCAAAATGTCTTCCCCTTAGGCAGAGAGCTCGCGAGTATTTTACCATAATCTAAATAATCCGTGCTCATAAAAGGCTTAAAGTAAATCAAAGCAAATGATTTATATCAATAACTTCTCATCACTGATTAAAATCATTGGCATTAAGCTTACTTGCTGTCAACCGCTTCTACTGAAAGATAATGCTGGACTCCAATATCAATTTGAAAACATAAACAACCCATTTGTAAAGACAATAATCGAAGACAGTTCATTTTATGAGCAGTTCACAAATATCTGAATAGACGCATGAAATTTTAGACAATTGTTTTGACACATTCGGAAACTTCAAATGCCCTATAAATTTAATAATCAATGTTCCATCTTATTCAAAGTAGATCTGCTTTATTTTCCTTATAATTAATAAAAACATTGTAGTTAATAGTGTTATGAACAAACCTAGAAATCCATGAGAAATTTTTCAAAGTGACTAAATGCAATTTTCGAATCAGCATTTCTGCACAGCATGAAGCAGCGTCATATAACACCAATCAAAATTTTCTCTCCGTTTCGCTTGTGGAATATCGTACTAATGACGCAAGGAACCTCTATAAAACTAAAATACTCCAAAAGCAATTTGTTCACCAGCGGCCCAGTAGCAACACCCTCAACATTGTAGTTTGAACTGGTTCAAATCGTGTAGAACGGACCGCTGTATGGACGTTATCATGATTTTTCTCATGCGTAATGTGAGCATGAGCTACTTGTCCTTAGGAAAACCCTCCATGATTGCATTCCTTCCTCTAGGTGCCCACCAATGATCAATTGTTAAAGTCGCTAAACTCTAGTAGTTCGATTTGCGTTCAATTCCCGGCGAACGGGCTGGCCGTATGGGAGTTTTCGTGGTCTTCCCCATGTGCAATTTGGAACGAACCAATTTCCGTTAGAAATTCCTCCCCGAAGATATCCCTCCTTTTAGTGCTTTGCCATAATCACTAAACTAAATCTCCTCTTAAGTAAATACATTAAAGTATTTTGCCATAACGAATTTAATTCAAGCCTAAGGAAACTTTTAAAGAAAATTCGAAACTTTTAATAAATTACAAAATACCTTTTTTTTTTAAGCTTTAACATTTTAGTTTTAACTTCAGTGCACGAAAAACCATTCGTAATGAAAACGAAACGGCAACAACAGACGTTTTCTTCTTAGAACTATTATATATAAGCCCTATTAATCGAGGTTTGAAATATTTAGAAAACGAATTCTTCGGGGCTTAAATGTATAGCATATAGTGTGCTATTTAATACAGGGTTTCAAGTAAAACAGTAATAGAACTGAAGCAAATTTTCAGTTATTCTTCGTAGAAAAGTTTGTTACATTCTGCTGTTAGAGAGCCCGGTTGACATTCTTCACTAAATTTGGAGAACGCTGAGTAAAGCAATGACGTCACTAAACCTGAACTCAGTTTGTTGACCCACATAGTCAAACCACTTTTCTGCAAATTCCAGTGCCCCACAGTCGCTGACCCTTGTTTCCCCACCACAAACACACTTCTCATCTTTACTTTCTTATTCCTGTTCTTCTATTGACTCATCTTCATTGAGAATTCCCACGTCTGATAAAATTCTAAAGCCATCATTGATTTTTTTCTTCAGCCATTTCTGTGCGCTTTCGTTGGTTACATTTAAAAGTTTTTAAGTAACAGAAATAATTTCAGCAATTCTGATTACTGTTACCCCATCACGAACAAAATCTTCCTTTACGTTGGATAAAGGTCTTGTAATTATGATAAATTTTTAACTTCATTCTAAGTCTTTAAATTATTGTATACAGTAGTCATCTCAAATTTAAATTGTACGCGGGCCAAATGTACGATCTAAAAGCAGCCGACGGGCCAGTTTGTTTTCACAGGTAAAAAAGTGTTTTTTAACAAAAAAAAATTTTAAACTAAATTTTATTTATCAAAAAATACATAAACATACATAATGACAGTAAGGAAGAAAAGTCTGAAAGGTTTCAGATTTTAACAATCATCCAAAAGGACTTTCTAAGGTTTTTTACGCTCAGTCTACCAGTCTGTTATTGCACTTACTTCCAGCTTATCCATTTCTTTTTGCCTTTTAAACTTTACAATTAAACATTCACCAATTAAACATAAAGTTAAAGTTTACAATTAAGCTTTTTTCTTCGCACTTACGCCACATACAAATTCAACAGCAAAATTTAAAAAAAAATCTGAAAAATTTCAGATTTTAAATTGCGCCCAAAGGTGCTTTTTTTTTTTTTTTTTTAATTTTTTTTTTTCTTTTTTTTTTTTTTTTTTTGAATATTTTGTGTGTTACCTTTGTTTATTAAATATCATGTTCTTCGCCCTTATAGCAAAATAATTTTAAAAATTCTAAAGATTTAAAATTTTTAAAGTGTATGGAATTAAAAAATTGTAGTTTTAATAGAGTTGGATGAAGCGGATGTAATATTCCATTATGTAGCGAAAATTCTCCCCATATTTCTACGTTAACGTGAAGTAATATATGTTTAAAATCTAATTCTTTAAAATTTTCCTTGCTTCACAAAGGGAGAATGCAAAAAGAAAGCGAAAAGAAACTTTAACAACATAACGCAAGCAACGATTAGAGAGAGAAAAACAAAAGCGCCAATTAAAACTTTGTAAATGAAACAAAGGAAGAAAAGTGCTAACATTATGCTCATGTTAATAAAAAGTAACTAAAATAAAATTTTTCTTTGTTAACCTAAGTAGAAATTGGCTTTAATTTTTTTTATGCATATATTACTTGTTTGTCTGAAACATAGAGGTTGGTATCTGCAAGAAATTTCTCTTGGTTTACACTTCGTAACTGTGTTGTGAGCTAAATATTAACCCTTGTCAGTGATCCTGTGAAATAACTGTCAGCTTTTAGCCTGACAGTTATTTCAAATAATTCTAAAATGGTAAATTAACCGCTAAATAACTTAAAATGAAATAGATAAATAACGAAAACTTTCTACATGGGATAAAACAGCAGAATAAATAAATGACAGCATACTTTCTTTCTTTTATTTACGAAATTTTTCTTTGACGCATACAAAAAATATGCCTATTATTTGCATGTAAAATAATGTGATATTTAAAACCTTCCTAATTTCTTTTAGTAGCTTTCAGCTGCAATACCTAATGGCGTTTCCATTTCATTAAAGCTTTTAACCTTTCAAAAAAAGATAGTACAATCTACTTTTACCACGAATTGTAGACACTCATTGCTCAATATGATTGTCTTTTAGAATTATTGATTTTGAACAGCAGGGATAAAGTATTCACATCTAAATCTATTGCCAAACAAAATAATTATTCTTATTTCAAAAATTCGAAACTGAGGGCACTTTTCTCATGACAAGTGCAAAAAAAATTTTAATTAAATCTGTATCTTCAAATCTTTGAGTATGATTTATACCACAGCATAAATTAATAAGATCTGTTTGTAGACTTTTGGGGATGTTACTCAAATTTGTTTTTAATCGCAGGCAGGCAGGCAAACCAAAGGACAAGGGCTTTATATTCTAGCGGTTTCAAACCGCCTTACATATATTAAGTGCCCAAGCCTCCAAAGGCTATCCGAAAAGGCACTATTCCCATCGGTCAGTCCAGTGGGACTTCACATGTCAGACATCGTCCGTCCCCAAGTATTGACCAAGGAGCGCCTGCCCCCGGACAACCTTCGGTATCTGACCATGTAACATCCCACATCCAAGGGATAGACAAGACAGTACCGGTACAGTCCCTGCAAGCCTGAACCAACCACCTAATAAACGATGGCTCTAGTTCTGTGAAGACATTATTTACCCCAGAGGCCGAGGCTATCCAGACATTGGTATAGTCAGTTTCCTGGACAGAAACCCGAGGTCTCCTCCCATAAATGGTCGGTTTCGGAAATTCCAAACAGTAGGAAGGGATAGTGTCAAACATTATCAGCCAAGGCGAACATAGTTATCGGAGGGGCCACGAGGAGGCCCATGTCGGGCTGGAGCATAGAGGTTTTAAGGTAGCGCGTCACTGCCTCGGCAGCTGCACTCAGTCTCAGAAGGTCCAGATCGAACCTCGAGTCTCCTCCCATAAAATGGTCGGTTCCGAAAATCTAATCCTTTCCAACTTCAACGGAGTACAATTATCCCCCGCCTGTTTTTAATGGCAATGAAAATTTAAATTTTGACATAAAATCATTAATATCATTACTTTTTCTTCAAATTTTTGTCATAGTAAATAATGTCATAACTATGCTAATTAACTTAACAAGTGGAACTGTGTAAAATTATTTCGGGGATCGCATGCGGCCGCAGGCTGCCAGCTTGCCAGTTTTGAGGCTATTAGCACAAATCACACGAAATTCTTTTAAAACCTTATTACTTCCTTCATTTACTTCAACTGTCATTCTCAGTTCTTTTTTTAATGAGTTTCATTGCAGGTATAGCCTCTATTTTAATATGAATGCGTATAAATTTTTATTGATACCCGCTTTTACAACAGAGTTTTCATTGATGTCAGTACATCAATGAAACTGTTGTAAACGGTAGAAAACTTAGGCAAACCATATAAACCAAAAGAAGATACACACAGACTATTGCCCTCTAGCGGCAGTTGTTGAACTAAAACATTCTCAAAAGAGCATATATCTGTGAATTCTAATCCGAAATGACGCCACAACAGCACGCGCATGCTGACGTTCATAATGAAGGTCAATGATGAAGTACGAATCCCGGCGTAATGTCACAATAAACAAATGATCTAAAGCACGTTGTTGTCGTCTGTGAGCTCCTCAGTCGGTCTCACCCCTGTGCGCCATACTAAGCCCTACTCACTATCGCCATAACGCACCATGATCTATAACCAGCCATTTCTACCTACTATTGTTGAGCCGAAAGTCTTCTGAAGAGATTTGTAAGTGAAAGACCCTGGGAGCATCCCTCGGACAATTTCTTTCGAAACAGGGACGAAGCTGGATAAATTCGTACTATCTCCTATAAGACGTTCAAAGCCTAAACAAATAATAGACGCAACTCTTCCCCCTTGGCCAGGACAAGATTCATGGACCTAATCTGACTATAAGCTCTGATCAGAAGGATTTGAAACAACAACGGAAGGATTTCCATGATAGCAATAAAAGACGTCAGTAAACTTTTATTGATTTTTACGGGATATTTTTAAGATTCTGTTGTTATCAATAAGAAGAACTATTATACGTTGCTATAAAAAGCGAAAAAGAATATATTGATATTTTACCATCTTTTTTATTACAGGATAACTCCCCCAAAATAATTCTCTAAGGAAAGATTCAATGTGCGGTCAACGCCGAATATTTAAATTAAATGTGTTGTTTTTACATCTTATAACAGCATTTTTGCTTTCAAAGTAAGTCAAAGTAAATCAGCAGCAGCAATAATTTACCGCTCTTAGGAATGAACTTTTTGAATCAGCGAACCACTTTTCGATATCTTTCTTCTTCTGACATTTTTTTCACAGTGACATCTTCTACATGGCTTCCGCCAAGGTATATAACTTCTTTTCATATATGCTCACACAAATTCGGCTGGAGAGTAAAATATTCTTTTCTTCGAAGAATGCAATGTATTCATTTTCTTTTGATGGTAGATTGAAAATAGTCATCATTCTGATATCGTAAAAAATGATTTCGCAATTCTTATTACTTGCTTTTGGTTTGAAGTCACAGTCTGGTGATAGGTGCAGCCAAATTTGGCGATTAGTCACTCATCGCCTGTAAAACAGACAAGTACTTTTCTTTTAATAACTATACCAATGGAACAAATGTGTGTAAAAATTTCGATTATATTTATATGTATCTTTATGCTATAAAATATACATTTTGCTATATGTAAATTACATTAAAATGTATCTTTTTGCTTTAGCTTAAATCTCTTACACACCTTAATAAAAATACAAATATTAACTATGAAAAATCTGATGTATACGCCAGATGATTTCCTTGTACGGAATATTAAATTATATTCGTTTTTTGTTGCATTTCATTTAAACTTATTGCATTGCATTAAATCTACTTCGTCAATAGCGCATAAACCACAATAGAATAAATGCACTCTTTAAAATTCACTGTATTTGTTTACCATAGCGACATTCTGTCGCTAGGTTCACTTAACAGCGTTACATCTAATTAATTTTATAACTCAGAATGCACAAAAATAATATTATCTGAAGAATTATTTAATCGCAAATTTATTATGCAAATACTATAATAAATCTAAAACGATGTATAAAAGAAATTAAACAAATAAAAAAAGAAACAGTTTCTCACAGACGATTCAGTATTTCCTCATTCAATTGATGCAGTTCTCACTTCGCGACAAGACAAAAATACATAAAAACTCAAAATATCTATATTAAAAATTACGAAGTAAACCTTAAACACTTATTTCCTCGAATAAATCCAAGAACGGATTAAGCATGAATTAATTCACAATATTAAAAGGCGTTATCTTTGTTGTGCGAAGCTTAATTTCTCTAGATTAACAACAGATCCACTAACTGCTAAGTTTCAAATGTAATGAAATATGGCTGCTATGGTAAAAATAATTAAGCTTAGCAGCACTTAAACAACATTAAAATTGTTCATCCTCCTACAAATATTGCACGCAGATTTACTAAAGGCATAAAAACCTTAACCAGAAGATAAGAACAACCTAATTCAATCGTTTTTAAAGCAAAAAATGCTCAATTTACCAACATATAAGAAAAAAATCTGAACTAACTGAGCCGAATAACAGAGTGGGTATGTATATATATATATACATTTATATACTTTTGGTAAGGCCGATTGCAACTAAAAGGGGAGGTGCACATCTACATGTTATAGCAGTCTTTTATAAAAAATTTCAACATTCTGAGGTTACTCGTTTTACAGTTATGCAGCATACATACATACATACAGACAGACACCAAACAAAGTCTCTTCTGAATCCATTTTAAATCAGTTTTATAATTTTTTTGGCGAAATAAAGTCCTTTATTCTGTCCTTACGTACAGATGTCACGCAAAAACATCGTTAAATTGCATTCGATAACAATCAAAATGGATATTTTGTTTGAAATATTGTACCCGGAATTTTTCGTGATTGCAATACTTCCTTTACTTCGTGCAAGGAAGTAAAAATACGCATATTTTGTTGTTATTATTATTATTATTCACAGAAATGAAAATGCGTAACTTTTTTAGCAATATAATCTTTGTTTAAAATTGGATAAAAGGAAAATTCTCTTATAAATACAACCTTGGATTAAAGAAAAACTCCTTTTTGGACTAAGGAATTATAACTCCACTATCAACATTTTCCGAATATCCTGATTGACTCGGATCCCGATTACTCCAGAAACTTGAAACTCTACAATTTAACTATGTTGAAACGTAAAAGCTATCACTACTAAATATTTTTTTTTCCTTAAAAAACTACTTTAAAAGAAATATCGCAATCTACATACCTCATCAAATATTTATAAATCTCTGCTTTGCCTAGTGATTCCTTCCTAATGCATGTTCTTCTTGCAGCTGTGCAGAAAGCAAACATCGAAAGGAAAAGAAGCGGAAGTTCGCTTAGAAAACAAGGAAAAAAATTGAAAATTGATATTTCCTTGCCTCGGGATTTAATCTGCAGCTACTTAGGATGATAGTAAATTATCTTGATAAATGCTTGAAAATTCATGAACTGTCAGATTTCTAAAATTTCGAGTTACTTATACATTCATAATTACTTGTTTTCATTTTCACAGTTAAATGCAAAAAGCCAAAGCAACTTAGGAAGAATACCTGTTAAAGTTAGAAAGTACATTAAAAGCATTCTGGGACTAAAAATAGGTGTGGTGCGTTTTGACAACTTTCTGTTTGGAGAACATTAATTAATGAAGTCTGCTGTTATCACACGTGTGTAATGACTCGCTGAATATTCATCACTATTTATAAATGTTGATGTTTACCTCTATTTAAAGGTGCACTGCTGAGGAAAAATAAAAATTTCGATTTTCATTTTGCATTGTATGCACGTTATAGGCGTTGACACACTGGATCAGCATTTCTGAAACCTTTTGCTTTTTCAGACCCCTTCATATGAAATTCATGTTTCAGGATGAATGAGATTAAAACATTTCATATGATCAGCGATACGTTCACATATAAATAATTATAATTTCTTGCGGAATCCAGGCTTATTTCTCATGGAACAGCACCTACCAATGACCGAAAGATTAGGTTATTGGAAAGTGGCAAAACACCCAACAGCTATCTGGGAGGACATTCTAGAGGTTCGTATTCACTTTACATATCGTGAAAACCATGAAATTCAACAATGCTTCGAACCTGCATCGAACTACCAGTATTCAGGTGTCTTAACATCTCAGCCATTGGTGGGGATCGGGTGGAAAAAAACACCTAAATATTGGTAGCCCTTCGGTTTCAATCTCGGTGAACAAGCTGACTGCTTAGACGCGTTTGTGGTTTTCGCCATGTGAAAGATAAATACGAGTCAATTTCCCTCAGAAAGTCCTCCTCAAAGTTATCCCTCGCCAGTGTTTAAAAACTATCGCAACCACCTTAGTAAAGGTCGCCAGATTTTTAGAATGCTCCAAATTCTAGCACCTATGCCAAAGTTTAACAAGCAATAGAGTTTGATGACAGAGTTTTAACAATGTCGCCATTTTCATGTGCGTTCTTTTTTGATTCCCTATTCCAAAAGTCTTTATACTCAAACTGCGATATTTTTTGTCTTAAATTCAATTTTTAAATATGCGTTTGTGGGATTTCTCTGTAATGAAAGAAACTGTCGCCAAATGTCTGCATGGAACACAGTAGTTTGCCGCTAAAGAAGACAACTGCTTTGAATCTATAGCGCGATGCCACAAAATAAAACAAAACTCGCTAGTAAGTAGATTAATTAATTTTCAGGCTAAATTTCTTATTAAAATATTAACATAAGTGTAGTAACATGTATGTATGTATTAATTAATTTTTTACTATTATAAGTCATGATTCTTTTTCTTTTTTTTTCTGTAAAATTCGCCAAACTATAGTTCGACCGTCTCAAACGCAACCCTGGCTGGCATTCTGCCAAAACACATAGACACGTCCAAAAGGGGCGTTATTAGTTACTGCGACGTAAAAGCTTAGGTGAAAATCTTCTTTTCTCCGGAAAGAGATAAGCTGGAGGGAAAAAAAGGTACTCATCTTTCCATCCTATTTTGAGGATAATTCGGTCCGAATGGTGCATGCGTGTTTGCGCTCATGGTCGCAGATGAGGCGGTCGAACCATACAACAAGATGGTTGCTTTAATATGTAAGTACCCTCTTTCCTTAAGGAGATAGTCTTTACCGAAATCAGAATATTATAGTCTAATGTCACGAAACAGTACACCAGGGCAAAGAGGAGTTAAGAAATACTGCGGCAAAGCACCATGGTATTGGATGATTAGGATTATGGCAAAGCGTGAGTAAGCACGGGCTATCTGCTTAGGTGAGGAATGCGATCGTGAAGGACGTTTAAAAAAAGAATGGGAAACTTATTCGTCTTCACTTTATAAACGGGAAAACCACGAAACTTCTCTTCAACCAGCTTATTCGCTGGGGTTTGAATCCGATTCAAATTGATAAATGCTTCAGCTTCTGTAAACAGTATCAGACAGTCCCCTAACTACATCATGAAAGACGAACTGAACAACATTTCAGGAAGTTTTCAGTAAAACATTCGCTTTGAAAACTGGAAAAAGCAAACAGGGGATAGGTCTAGAGACATAAAATTGTGTCAGATCATTGACGTGATAAAGCACCGGTACATACGTAATAACGCAGTGACTTTAGTAGAAGTCGCCAAATTTTCAGAATACGGACAGTTCTGGCAACCATGCGCAAAATAATTCTTCAGTTTTAATAAGCACCATTGCCGTTTTTGGATGCATTCTTTTTCTTGCTTTTTTATGGAAAATCATTTTTTGGAAATCATTTTTATCAGAAAATCATTTTTATGAAAATCATTTTTATGGAAAACGATTTTTATGGAAAATCATGATATTTTTGTCTTAAACTTAAATTCCAAAACATTCGTTTGTGGG
>KK121915.1:310652-353598 GCA_000611955.2 Stegodyphus mimosarum | reverse complement strand
ATGTCACAATATACTCATGAAATCAACATTTTGGTCTGAGGTAACCTCCAATGATTCTCGATACGCCACCTTTCTGGCCTTTACCACTGTTTAAATATTATAAAATTATTCATAATTAAAATAAATCTAGCTAATGATGAATATGGAACAGAATCTGTTAACCCTTGTTAAAAACCAGGTGTCCCCATTCGTTGTGAACTGAACTGAACGAGTATATAAATTGACTACTGTAAGAAGAAAAAATATATTGCTACATCTCTTTCTCCCATTTTGAAGAAAATGGTTAAAATGTGGGACCCCCGTCCTACAGAAAAGCAGACAACAAATTATTTCCAAATTTATGGTGTATTACTATAAAATTTCCAAAGTTATGGTATACTAAAAAAAAGGGGGACATTAATGGATGCGATATAGTCACCTGAGTATGGCAGACAGAACAGTAATAGACTGAAACAATTAATTACGTATGGAAGTTTGTACTCATAGCGTTTTAAATAAAGCTTTCGGTAAAACCGGGAGGCCCAATAAAATAATAGAAATCGACGAAAACCGTTTTACTGAGAGAAAAAACGAGACGGGTCGAATACTGTTTGTTTGTTAAATATAAAGGCTTCAGTTCCTTCATAACTCCGCAGGAACGATTGGCGCAACATTGGCGGAATCTCCGCTAACTTTCGAATTCAATGGTAGCCAACTTTGACGGTCGAGGGGATAATACATAAGTACCAAGACTTTTAATCAAAAAAAATAATAATAAATAAAAGACACATAAAACAAAGAGAACATACAAAAAGAATTAGAGGAATTAAGAACGGAATATGAAATTTCAAATTATTAAACTATTTTATAAGGTTTATTAGAAATTAATGTTTATTTCGTGGGTCTATAAATTAGAAATGTGTATACGAGCCAGTTTCCCTTAGAAAATCCTTCACGAAGGCATCCCTCCCTTTAAGCAGATAGTCCTAGTGTGTTTGGCTATAATCAATTAAACCAAACCAAACTATTAATGAGAAAACTTTTTTACAATGGTCTTTTTTGTACAATATTAATATGTTTCTAGAATCATACAAATACAAGGTAACCGAAAAAGTTCTTTCCGTTTCTGATATGACATTGGAAGAGTGAACCCCCAACACAAAAATAGTCGCCAAACCTGATGAGAAGTGGTTACGATAGGATCTGGAGATTGACCAAGAGTATAAAAGCGCGTTGCATCGACGTATGTACCAGTTATCATCTTTATTAGATATGACTTCAAACACTGATTGAAACTGGTGACGTCTCGCTTCGCGATATATACCAGTGATCGTCTTGACTTGACTTCAAACATAACTCACAGAGCGACTGATTGAAATGCACGCGTCAAAGGCTCTCGTTCGGAGTTGTTTGCTGTATAATTTTAAAGTGGGTCTATCAGCAGCAGAATCAAGAATTTGCCAGACCTATGGGGATGATGCCGTTAACGAACGAACCACTGGTTCCAGAAGTTCAGGTAAGGAGATATGTCCCTTAGTGATGCACCGGACAGCGGTCGGCCACAAGCGCTGGACAATGAGGCCCTGAGAGCAGCTATAGAGAGTGACAGTAGCCAAACATATGGTGAGCTTGCTGTACACTTCCACGTATCTAATGAAACGATCAGACTCCATTTGCACAGCATAAGAAATGCATACAAGCTGAGTAAGTGGGTACCCCATTCACTGCCCGATGCAAAGAAGCAACAGCGTGTTGCTGCCTGTTTGTCATTGCTTATTTGACACCACAATGCATCCACATTTGATCAAGTACTCATCAGCGATGAAACCTGGGTCCAGTATGACACACCTAAGCGTTCCAGACATTCGTTGTCACCACTGCACCCTGTGCCTCACGCTGCGAAACCTTCTCTCCACCCACGTAAGATCGTGCTTTGTATCTGGTGGACTAGTCGCCCAGTGTTGCACTATGAATTGATGTCATGGGCTAAGCCATCACGGCAGGCCTGTACTCGCAGCAGTTGGAATGTGTGCATTAGGTACTGATGCATAAAGAGCCAGCATTGGTCAATCGCAAGGGTGTACTTATCTTCCATGACAATGCGAGGCCGCATGTGGCTCGAGAGGCCGGGAACATCATCCAGCGACTCGCCTGTGAGACACCATACTCATTCACCATACTCCCCCAGACCTCGCACCAACAGACTACCACCTTTTCCATTCCCTGAACAACCAATCGTGAGAAATCCTTCAATAGCCTACCAAACTTCGAAAAGACCCTCACGGACTTCTTTGCGTCCAAGACTCCTGAGTTTTACCGCGATGGCAACACACAGCTAGCCACTCGTTGGCAAAATGTCCTGGACGCCGATGGTTATTACTTTGAGGATTATCGATGATTATTATTTGTTTTATGACATTTTCCTTTTTGACTATCCAAAACGACTAGGACGTTTTTGGTTACCTTTTATATTTCTTTTTCGTTCGATGCAAAGCAATATGCTTGGGCTCGTTCCATCCAATAACCATAAATATTTAGAATGTACTGCATACCAGTATATATAGTATGCAGGGATTGGTATGTTAATCAAAAAATCTTCTGTAAAATGCGTGATATTTTAGAGTTAATCGTCGGAAAGAAAGAAATGACCACTGAATTCTTATAATCGCTCAAAACAAGAGAATGTTTTTTATTATGTTGAGATGAAAATTTTTTAATCGTTTGTTCAACAATACAAGCTGACAAACCTCTGTGAGTTGCAACTGATCTTAAGTATCTGGTCAATTTTAGAATTGTAATTAATGCCCAATTTTAAAACCTGTTTATTTAGAAACGCCTGAATTGTTGATTCCTTTACACTAAGGAACTGAATAATGTTAAATAATTTTGTAGAGGCAAAAGAAATATATATCCAGTTGAGCTATAAAGATGATTATTTATTCAAATTTTCTTGCCTCAGGCCCAGAAAAAACTACAAACTCATACTCAGAAAGGTGCAATAAAATACTAGAACAAGA
The DNA here is from genome assembly GCA_000611955.2 of Stegodyphus mimosarum. Classification (NCBI taxonomy): domain Eukaryota; kingdom Metazoa; phylum Arthropoda; class Arachnida; order Araneae; family Eresidae; genus Stegodyphus; species Stegodyphus mimosarum. The sequence continues at coordinate 350,602 of KK121915.1, read as the reverse complement.
ACTACTAATGATCAAATTTAATCTCCAAAGCACAAGACAAATGACATTGTCCGGTAATTTAGAAATAGCTTTTGCAAAAATCTTGTGCGAAGACCATTATCTCGGTTTCATGTGAGAATAAAAAAAAGCATAGGAATGTTATGATTACCCGTACTTTCTACAGATAGTATTCACAGTATTAGTAACCTATGCGCCATAGCATTAATTCATCATCATACTCGGTGCTTCTTTTTCGAGTGACATTAATTGCAGTATATAATCACAGTTTGAAGATTCATGATCTTTTTAAAGACAGTTGGCTTACGACGTTACACTTCACTATCTATCCATTTAGTAGTCCTAATCAAGTGCCTATTTATTATTTTACAAGACTGTTTAAAAAATTATAACTTGGATTTTGTAAATCTTTTTATACGTGTATACATTAGTGCGGGAGTGGCTATGAAAGAATGTTTTTTACAGCCGATTTAATCAAACTAAAAAACTCCATCATTCTACGATCAAAATCCGGAAATAATACTGGTCAAAATTGTTTAGATACCATATACAAATATTCTTTCGAAGAGCTTTGCATTTTAATAAATTCTGCAAATTTCTGTGTGATACCTTTTACACCAGGAAAGCGCAGTAGTCACGCTAGACGGCGTTATTAATTCTTTTATTTTTTATTCGCTTTCTCTTGCAATTACATTCATTCCCGCAGTTTCATTTTAGCACTGTTTTGTTGCTTTTGAACTAACTACTCGTACTTTTAGACGCAAATGAAGCTATTACGTCTGTAAAAATAAATAGTTCTACTCAAATCGCTGGATGCATTCTGCCAAATTCGACAAAATTTTCAGTTTTTTTCAATGGAATTCACAGTTTTCTATAATCCCTAAAACCGAAACATTCTTATCAAGTAAAGGTGGTTTGTGTTACAAAATTTCCTCAGCTATTTTTTAAAAGAATTATAGACTTTTATTATTAGTAGTAGTAGCATCTTTAAGTAAAGATTTATTTATCGAAACTTTGTTTAAAGTTAAATTTACGGTAAAATTTAAATTATGTGTAGACGTAACCAAACGAGTCACGTGATCAAAACTATAGAAATCTAAAAGCATTCCCCTTGGTAATTTATACTACGGCTGCTGATGCTTTTTGCACTGCCTGTTGTTTGGGCTGCGCATACAAATGCAACATTGAACACAAATACAATGAATGTAGAAAGTTATTCGTACAGTAAGTTTTATTATCTGAAAATGTCTCGTTAATAAAACCTATAAACTTCCACAGTAAGTAATTAAACATTTGTAATGCAATAAACTTTAATATTTCCATGCGAAATTTTCATGAAAATAGATGCATGCATGAATAACACATTTAAAAAACGAAAACAATCCATCATCTTGTGGCGTAAAACCTATTCGTACCTTATACTTAAAGTTGAATATTTTCATAAATATATTTAATTTAGCACTTTGTAGGATATCCTTTAGCTTGAATGACGCTTCGAGTCTCTTTGTCATTGATTCCTCCATCAAATTTGCTGTTACTGAGTTAGATATCGACTTCCATTCTTCTTTAAGAGCAGTTATTAAGCCATTTTTATTAGGAATGTGCCTGGATCTAACATTTTTATCAAGATTTCCCATAAATGCTGAATGGGATTGAGGTCGGGTGACTGAAGAGGAAATTTCATAAACTCTGGGATATTATATAATATCCAGAATCGTGCATTTAGGGCTATGTGCTTATGCGTGAAAACATATTCACTATCCAAACCCATTTCTGTCGCACTACACTAAATTATTTTCCAAAATATCAATGTATAGCAGGTGGTTCCTGTATTATGTATTTCTGTATTTCTTTTCCTCCGCACCATCGCCTCCCGTCCGATTCAAAAATATTGAATTTACTTTCATCTGAAAAAGTAACGTACTTTCAGAATTCTGGGCTTTCATCCACGTATTTTTTGGCGGAGGATAATCGTAGCTTCAGATTGCTCTCACTCACAAAAGAATTTTCGTCTTACAACCCCGCTATGGAAACCCCGTTTTATACATGCATTTCGAATTGTTCTCAACAGATACTGCTGTTGCCATGTGTCGCAATTCTGCTGTAAGCTTAGAAGTACTTACTTTTGAATCTTTCTTCAAAGAGCGTACCAAAAATCATCTGTCAACGGATATAAATAAATATAACCGTCCACAACGAGAACTGTTCTTCTCAGTTTTAGATGTAATAAACATTTAAACAATCAATTGTACAGCTAAACGAGGTCTGCCGACTAAAACTGAAATTGCATTGTACGATTTACTGCCTTTGCGAAGCTTTGAGATTAATTCTCTTTTGGAAACACTCGTACACTCGTTTCTTTAAGACCTTTAAGACAGAATCTTTAATTTCCTATATTTTCTTTTCAATTTTCCCCATACACATAGTATAAAAGAGAAACATGCCATATATTCTTATATTTGGTATCCATGTATTTCTCTCTCTTACAATCAGTGGAGTATACCTTAGGACGCGACTTTTTCGAGATTCTAAATGATTAGACCTTTACTAGTAACGAGCCATCTTAACTACCTCATCTCCTTTAAAATATCTTTTTCAAGATTTCCGAACTTGCAGCTTATGCGCATTTCGACTTGTTTTTTTAACTTTGTTCCCATAGTACTTGCAAAAAAAAACTTTTCTTTCTTATGAATAATACGAGCCAGTTTCCCTTAGAAAGTCCTCCACGAAGGAATCTCTCCCTTTAGGCAGATAGCCCTCGTGTGCTTTGCCATAACTGAATAACCTAACTAACCTTTCTTCAACTATATCCAGTAAAAAAAGTAGTAAGATAAAAGTATGTAAATTAGCTTTATAATTTACTTTAACAATAGTCTCTTAATTCTTCATTTTTAATTTTAGTATTTCCTTTCTGTGTTCTAAAAATTGTAATAACTTTTCTGAACTGCGCCATTTCTAGATTAATCTACGTCACACGGCTTACGAAACCCTGATGACGTAGCTAATTCGAAACTTGAACTCAAAATTTTGAAAACCGAAAACTTTCTAGACTAAATCAAGACTTTCCCTTCCATATTGGGTAAATGTGCACTTAGCTTCTACCTTTGTTGCGGCTTGGACGCTATTTCTTTGTGCTCTCTTCCTATCGAAACAGTTAGTATCAAAAATGTAAGTGTTCTGAAAATAGACACGATTAGAGTGTCAAGTGAATTGTGGCCACAAATGTCAATTTAAATAAAAATGGAACTTAATCCGCCTCGACTGCCAAGTTTCTTAGCTATCACGGATTTCATAATTTAACGTTCTATGTAATCACAGTTCTTACTTTTCAATATGCCGTCTACGTGCTTCGTCAATAGTATTTCTGCGTTTCTACGTCTCCATGTTCCTACATCAGTACTTCTAAATTTGTTTTTATTACACACACACATATATATATATAATGTAATCGACTGTGGATTACGCAGATGCATAATTTTGGATCTTAGTGTGTAAAAATGGTAAGAACTGTTCCCGCCCAATTGAACACTGTCTGTTATTGTTGACATCACATTTTTGATGCAAATGGTTCTAAATCGACGCAATATGTGCATGCGTTCTTTATCATGTATGTCCTTTTTTCACCCCTCCTCTTTAGTAGTAATTAGTTTCGATGGATGAAAGATAAGTGGCGCCATATTAGCACAGTTGCAACTAAGAGAAGAATCCCAGATTCCATCATGAAAGTTTGGTTTTTAGAATGGTATGGTTTTGGTTTCCTCTTGTTCTAGTTGGCTAGTTAAGGTTTTAGTTCGTAAATTTTATATTATTATTGGAAGAAGCGTAATATAAGTAACTGCGTCATTAGCATTATGTAAGAATCATATGACGGAGAGTAATTTTGAAATGATGCAGTTTAGAGAAATTTTTTCATATTTGTATTTTTAGAATCGGTAAAACATACGATATTATTCTCCCATATTTAATCTGTGTGTTATTAATTAACAAAGTAAACTATTTAAAAGCAATAGATGACGTTCTTAAGAATATTATTTTTAGTCCAAAAAGGCTGTTAATCTCGAAACCCGGTTTTGCGTAGTTTTACTTTAAATGCATTGTTTCACTTTTCATTCCAGTCTGTGGCCATTCGGAAAATTGTAAGCTATTAATTTTTTTAATTGAACTTGTTCGAAGAAATGTGTTGAAGAAAGATACATTTTTTGTGCGTTGACATATTTTTTAAGAAATATGTTGAATTCATGATGTATCTAATTAAGGATATTATACATTTTTTATAGAATTAAGTTACATATTTTTTCGCTTTTAAAATGTACAGAAAATATAGCACGTTCGCCTTATTAGTGTCAATGCATATTCATCCTATAAATGTTTCGCTATTTCATACATGCCATCTCTATTGATAATCTCTTTTGATAAACCATTTTTTTACTTCTTTTCAGTCTTTGGCAACCCTTCTTCCATGTAATACAAACTGACAAAATAACAACAACAGCTTTTTTGGATGACCGTTAAAAATCGGAACACTTTCAAATTTTAATTTTTTAACCTTTTTTTAATCTGATTGAGTTAAATAAAAATGCATTTAATTCATGATATATCTAATTAAAAACATTAAATATTTTTAGAGAATTACGTTACATGTATTTTTCACTTTTTAAATATTCAAAAGGTGAACCCCTTTTCATCTAATATCCGTTAAAACGTTTTGCTGCTACCTTTCAAAATTATCTTTCATAATTTTTAGCCTCAAAGGGCATTAGATTCGAAACACGCAAAAAGTAATAGAGGCAGTCCTTAAGAATAATATTTTTCATTTTCAATCTGACTGATTTAAATAAAAATGCATTTAATTTATGATATATTTAATTTTAAAAATGACATATTTTTTCACTTTTTTAAATATGCAGAAGATAAACAACGCCTCCACATCAGTCTAAAGATATATTCTTCTAATATACTATATAAAGTGCTTGGCTATTCCACTTGAGCTATATCTATCGATGAATCGTATCAAACTTTAAAAGAATCGTTTTGGGCAATCGTTAAAATCTGAAACTATTCAGTCTTTTTTTCCCCTAGTTAATTTTTTTTTTACTTATTTTTTATCTCACATACGTATGAACAGTATATGTATTAGAAAGTTAATGTATGTATATTTTGATGTAAGACAATATTAAATATATTTAGCAATTTAAAATGTCAAAGGTTTTTATCTACCAGTTAAAAATGGTACATGAAATGTTATTGAAGTAAAAAGTAATCAGTCATTCATAGTAAATTTTCATTGAACCCTTAATAAACGCTTGTTATCCTAACGGGCGTCACAACCCGATCGTTGCAAATTATTAGACAGAGTGCGTCAGAAAAATGTATACACACTTTGAACTGTCATAGAAAATTCATTTTCCAACATAGAATATTAAATTTCTGGGAAATGTAAGGCTATAGTCCTTATGTTTCCTAGAAAGTACTATATAGTCCAATTTTCTATAGTCCTGTAGTCCAATTGATTATCCAATTATCCGTTCCTATAGTCCAGTTTGAAAAATAAGTGTATATTCTGTTCAAATTGAATGTCCCAAATGGTGTTGAAAAGAAAATGTTCAAAAGAGTGGCATCAGCATCGATACATTTCTGAGTACGACTCACGATTGATTCCGTACTTCACACGAAAGTGTCCAATTGGATTTCTGCACGCACCGCTTGAATCTCATCCCAAAGTGTGTCAAACTTACGTGGTTTACGACAGCACACTTCATCTTTTACTGTGCATATAAAAAAAAATCGAGCGGTGTAAAATCTGGAGAGCGTGCACGAAACACGATTGGTCCTCTGCGTCCTATCCATTAGCCTGGTACATTTTGAGACATTCTTGCATTTCCCTATGAAAGTGCGGAAGAACGGTATTTTTGTTAGTAATAAAACTTGACATTATTCTGCATTGCAGAAGCGCAGGGAAAATGGAATTAGCAAGCATTATTAAGTACTTTTTCCAGTTACAGTACCATCAAAACGGAAAGGTCCAATGAGTACTCTAGGAGAGAAACCACTCCATGCATTTACAACAGGCAAATTCCCATCCTTTCCAACAGTAATGTGGGCATTATCTTCAACCTAGTACCTACAATTATCCCTTTTAACAATTCCATTCCAAACTGTGACTGATCCGACCAAACAATGCTACCTATAAATCCCTGTTCACGAGTAACCACCTCCTGAACCCATTCATAAAATGGTATCTGACCGGCGCTCGAGACCTCGATTTTGTTTTATGGAGCCGATTTTGCCGCTCGATAAAACAAATTATGGAGCACAGTAAACGACGAGGTGTACTGTCGTAAACCACGTAACCCTGACACACTTTGGGATCAGATCCAAGAGCTGTGCGCAGAAATCTCATTGGACACTTTGGTGGAAAGTTCGGAATCAGTCGCGACCCATACTTACAAATGTATCGATGTTAAAGGCCACCATTTTGGAACATTTACTTTAAATAATATTTGCAGTACTCAGTTTGACCAGAAAGTACACATATTTTTCAAATTGGACCATACTTTTCCCAGAAATTTAACATTGCAGTTTGGAAAATAAACTTTTTATGACACTTCAAAGTGCGTATACATTTTCCTGACGCACCTTTTGTATGTTATGAAAATTTCCGATTTCAGTCGCATCGGCTGTCTACTTTAAAAATAATGCCTTTGTGGAGAACTTCCTGTAGTAAAATAGCTCGCACAGGAAACCATTAGCCGTGAGCTAATTCCAAAACAAACTACCTGTTGCAGAGGTTTATCTTGTCCACTACCGGACCTTGAAATTTATGAATTATTCACTGTTGAACACAGTGGAACGGAATTATTTTTTCTGTACCAGTAGTTCTCAACTTTTTTGCATCATGATCCATTGTATTTCAAGAATTTTCTATTCCTACCATTTTATTTTATACGTTATAAGTACTATTCACTACATTATATTTTGTAATTTAAGCGGCCCACCAGCAGCCGAGCGATAAATTCTCTGAATACTGACAGTTCGACTCGAGACCACATCCTTGCAAACGGGCATGCATGGGAGTTCTCGTGATTTCCCTCCATATGTAAAATGAACACAAGATAGTTTGCCTTAAAAAGTTCTCCACGAAGGCCCTGCTTTGCCGAAATCTAAAATAACCCATTCCAATCCAATCCTTAAACTCTAAGCGACAAACTCAGGTTCTGCAGTTTCGGTGCCCTAAACAACCACAGCAGATGGCTCCCCTTAGAAATTAATATTTCAAAGCAAAATACGCCTTTATTTTGATGCGACTTTTTCAACTTGAATGGAGCCCTCCAAAAACCGGTAACTTAAATACCACTTATGTTTGGAGCTGGCTTTGCTAAGCGCTATTAGAAACATCAACTCTTAGCATTTCTTTCATAATTTATTCGTTTATTAAAATATCTTTTCTCCTTCCTCACTGCAAAACTACACAATTTTGGGACAATATTTGTCGCAGGAACTTTTCCGTGATCATTTTTGATTGTAATATGAATATTCCTAATCATAATCCTTTCCTAAGCAAGCTTAAGAAATTTCTCTTGTGAGATTTAAAACATTCGAGATAAAGCAAAACCTGTTTCAGAATATCATAATTAAAAAATGCGAACGCAGTTATTCTTCCTTTTTTCTTTTTAGGAAAAAATAAAAAAAATTTCTATGTTCAAATCACATACCCCCACAATTATTTTTATTATCATTCTCTTATTCGCCTACAGCTGTTCCATCGCTCCTGTCTCCTCCCGCATAAACAGCACTCACCTTGAAGTAAGTTGCCAAATTTAATATTTAAAATGTTCGCAAGCAATACCACAGCCAGCCATTCTCACGGATTTCGAGTTCCGTCTGCAAGATGTTGAATCAATTCGGTAAACCTTTGATTCCACGATCTGTGCACACCTGAGAGGAGATACACCGAGTTCTAACAACGCCCCTGCCTCGCCTGGAGCTATTCGAACCACCTTCGGATGACGTCACGAAGTATAGATGTTTCGGATCGTTGGTCGCGCCACATCGAAGCCGGTAGCTCTCTTTTGGCGGGTTTTTTATTACTCTCATTTTGTGATAACCGTAACCGCAAACTTTTCTTTTGTAGTCCATTGTTCTTAATCTATTCTGAATTTTGATTATAATAGAAGTGGAATGAATTCTAAATTTTCTCAGATCTTAAAAAGTTCTTGAATTCACTTGAATCTTTCACATAAAAATAGGAAGAAAAAAGAAAACTTTAATGCTAAGTTTTTAATTAAAAGCAAAATTTGATGTTTGTTCATCTCATGAAAACAAAGCAAAAATTGCTATTTTAATTATTTATTATGAAGGCACGAATAATTTAAATTCTGAATTTTGAAATTAATTTTCTCAGCATACCTTGAAAAAAAAATATGAATTAATTTAATTCAATATTTTTTGTCAAAAAATACAACATAATTTAGCAAAAAGATCAGTTTCAGTTTTCAATAAAGTTTTGCGTTAAATTTTTATCTTCAGGTTTTATTGTGTTTCATAGCAAAGCATTAATAGAGGTGTTAATTAGAAAACCATTAGAAATAACATCTGCAGATGACCCTTTAATTTTCCAACAACAAGAAATTTTTAGTTAGTTAAACACCCTTAGGAGTTAAAACTTCAGTTACTGAACTAACATTTTATGCGCTTATTTTAAATTCGGTTACCAAATTTTCTTATCCAAACAGTGTTTATTAGTAGTTGACATTTTGTTTTTTGCAAAAAGTAATTTGTGTGTGTGTGTGTGTGTGTGTGTGTGTGTGTGTGTGTGTGTGTGTGAGTGAGTGTTTACGTAAAATTCCTTACGTCACCTTTAAGTTGTTGAGCATAAGTGTCTATACTGTAAAAATGTTTAAAATGAGGCAAATATTCCTGTTATGGTATTTCAAATTTAAGAAATTAATTTTATAATGAAATATATTAAAGTATTTCTCTTGGAAATTTCTAAACTTTAAGAATACATTTCTTGCGACAGTGTCAAGGAAATATACGTACAAAGTTTCCCTCAGCAACTCTGCAGCCTGTCTTTTAAAGTTAACTGTTATCGAATACTTAAGGCTTTATTTTATGTTATATTATATATTTTACCGTAAAGACAGAAATCTGTAGAACGTCGACATTCACATAGCCGCTTGGTGTATGTCCGAAATGCTCGCTAAATGTCCTTTCTCACTTATACTGCCAAATGTACACCATACACTGATGACGAATGTTTAATAAAAAAAAATTTTTTTTGCTACGTTTTTAAATCACACTTTAATATTAAAGCATATTATGATGTATATCAAAATAGGAGTAATCTTAAGTAAGAGCACATGTAAATAAACTGTTGAACTTAAAATGAAAATTCTAAATGACAAAAATAACACCAATAATAAACATAATTATGTGATTGGCATTATATATGTTAATTTATTGCAACAAACACTGGTGATGGTCCGAATGTATAAGACGATATCCAAACATTCGGTCTTTCATCAAAGTATTTGGTGAATGTTGACATTCAGTCGACATTCTTCACTTTCGGTCTTTCACAGTAACATATATATTTAATTAATGCAAACTCTGTCAATATTTTGTAAAAGCAAACAGCAAATAACTTGCTGTCAAACTGGTTGTCAAAGTTTAAAAGTTAAGGAGATATAGTTCAAAATTAAGTTACTGTTATATTTTAATTCTAATGTCTTTATCTGCTTGTTGGCCTGGACATTGTTTCAAGATTTACATCCAAACATTTAAATGCGCAAGGGAGTACCAAACTGAAAATTCTAATTTTTGATATCTTAAAAGAATATGAAAGACCACAAGGAATTACAGTTGAGGAAGGAATAGAAATTCTCATCTCATCAACTAAAAAAGAATTAGATAAGACATTCGAAACTGAATTCACATCAAATGTTTCGTCAAATAATGAATCTGAAGAAGTTTAAAAGTGTATCATGGGATTATAAGTAAAAAGCGATAGCATTCTGGTGTAGTCTCAGATAACGGGGGGCGGGGGGAAAATGAAAGTGTTCAGATTTTAACAATCGCCCAATTCAGCTTTTTTAAAGTTTAATATGGTTTTTCAGTAGAGATTATCGATATAGATGGCCTAACTGGAATAGTGAAATTTCAATAATTCATAGTAATATTAGAAGAACATGCAATCAGACTAACGTAAGAATGTTATTTATCTTCTATATATTTAAACGGTGAAAATTTATGCAATGTAATTCTAGAAAAATATTTAATATTTTTAATTAGAAATATCATAAATTAAATTAATTTTTATTTAAATTAGTCCGATTAAAAGTAAAAAAAATAATATTCTTAAGAACTGCTCTGTTGCTTTCAAATAGTTTAGTTTGTAAATTAAAAATAGAAAGATTAAATATGACAGAATAATATCTTATGTTTTTCCGAATGGCAACAGACTTGAATGAATAGTGAAAGAACACAATAAAATGAAAAAAAAAATTAAAATCGTGTTTTGAATCTAATAGCATTTTGAGGCTAAAATTTCTGAATGTTAATTTTAAAAAATGACCGAGATATTTAATTTTAAAATTTGGGAACATTTTTTTGATTTTTCAGCTCCAAAAGGCAATCTTTATCGCTTACTTAGACAGGATCGGTTATACAAACTGGAAAAATTTGCGGTTGATATTTCTTTTATTTGATGACGTTAGGCTATAGTTCTTTACGATTTCCTTAATATCTGTGTTTTTTTAATTTTGCTTCATTTAGTATGCCGAAAGCGTATTCCACAAACGGTTTATTTTATGCGCAAAAAATACGTCAATAATATTCACCATCAGTATTATTAATTTAGGATCATTGTCTAAGAGTCACGCAAAAATTGTTCATTAGCCAAGAAATATTTTTCTTCTTTAATTTATGCAAATGATGTTACGAGTTGGTTATGTGCCAACACTTGAAGCCTACCACTGTTTTCTAGAACAAAAATTCCAAACGATTCTGTGAATAAGATCGCCTTTTCCAAAAAAAGTGTTCTAATCAAACCTTTTCACTACAAACCGCATAGAAATGCTCATTGATTAATATTAGAAACATTTTTTTAAAACGGCACTTCATTTTGTAGAGGCATTAGGTATTTTTTGAAAGCGGGAAAGTGAAGAAATGAGCAATGCCCTCAGCGGGACTCGAACCACCGACCTCTTGAATACGTGCCGAGCGTGCTGACCATTATACCAGGAAGGCATGCTAAGAAGGCGGTAGAAATAACTTATAATTTATATAAATATATATAAATTTAAATATTTGGCTGATCAATTGTGTGCAATCCCTGAATTTTCAGAAAATAATCTCAGATTTTAAAATTAAATATCTCGGTCAATTTCTGTAGTAAGAAAGTCGAATTTGTGTGTGTGTGTGTGTGTGTGTGTCTGTGTGTGTGTGTGTGCGCGCGCGCGTGCGTGCGTGCGTGCGTGCGTGTGTGTGTGTGTGCGTGCGTGCGTGTGTGTGCGCGCGCGCGTGTGTGTGTGTGTGTACGCGTGTGCGTGTGTGAATTTTAATGGTGTGCATAACTTTTATAAATATAACTGTAGGAACTTAAGAGATCATATAAAAGTTTAGATTTCGTAGTTTAAAACATTTTTGGAACTGAAAGTATGTGTCAACGATCAACAGTTGAGAAAACAAGGGCCACAGAAAGACTTGGACACGCTGTATAAAATTAAATAGTGATTGCTACTAAATTAAACAGAGTAAAATTATGATCAATTTTCGTGTATGTTTTACCTGCGAAGATACTTCTGTAGTTCAGCAGCAATTATAGGCTGATAATTTAGAATAGGCACTTCGAAATCTCTTTCCGCCTTTCTACATACCTTGTGACCATGGTAACAACAGCTGCGAAAAATACTTAAGTCACAGATATTTTTCCCCCACTTTCTTCCCTTTTAGTTAGCGTGTTATGCTTCAGGAATGTTCACATCACGAATGAAGGCTGATTTGAACTAAAGTCTGAAATGAGGTGGAGTAAACAAGTGCTATGAGGTGATGACAACATGCATTACGATCGTAAATGAGAGAGGGTTAGAAGGACCTTGAAATGCATATTTTAAAGCAAAAGACCATAGTTAAATCACAGATGGAGTTCCATTTTTGTTCGTAACATGTTTCACTACACATATTATATACTGTTAGAAACAAACGTTCATTATAAAAATCTTGTTACTTGTGGTTTGGTTTAATTTATTTGAATACAGACTATATGCCTAAAGGAGAGATGCCTTCATGGCGTACTTTCTAAGGGTAGTGGTGGTTGCTTAATTATGGCAAAGCACTCGAGGCTATCTGTATAAGGGGAGGGATACCTTCGTGGAGGACTTTTTAAGGGAAACTGGTTCGTATACATATTACACATGGGGAAAACCACGAAAATGCCCATGCAACCAGCCCGTTCGCCTGGAATCGAACCCATGTCGGAACTGCCAGTGTTCAGCGACTTAACTGCTTAGTCACTAGTAAGGCTCGCTACTTATGACTCCAGCGTTCTGTGGGAGAAAACCAAAAAATGGAGCGTAGAAACGAAAATTTTAGCTAAAAATTATAATTCAATGTTTCATAGTTTTTCAGAACTTCAGTAACGAGTTTTATCCAATTTTTTTGCTTTTTTGGTTGCATAAGCAGTTAGTTGAACCACAATTTTTAAAAACTTCCATGCATCAGATTCAGACTAATTCGAAATGCATATCACTCACTACAGTCACTTTTGTAGGCAAATAAAAATATCCTTCTTAATTTGGGCTTCATAACTGCTTATATAAAATTTTACATTAAGCGTAGTTTACTATGCAAAGGGATAATATGCTTACCGAACACTCATTTTCAAACCCTGGAGTTCCGTTTCAAGTTAGTATTTTTAATTTGGCCTCCGCTTTGCCTTCAAGGAAGAATTAATAGGAGAACTAAGCAGATTGCCATGATATGCTTTGCCATAATCAAATAATTTATCCAATTTTCCAATAAAAGTGAAAACAGTGTTGAATTAAATCATCTCATTCCTTTCTAATTCGGTTAAAAAGATGGATCTATCCAAAACTCACAGTACTGTCATTTCACTCCGTATCATTATGTCCATTTCCGGAATTGCTTCATATCCGTTAATTGACATTTTGCCTCTAAGATAGTCTATTCTATTTTGGAATAATGCTTAACACTGTGAAGTGTTGTTTTGAATTTTTCATTAATGCTTCTCACCAAAATTCAGTTACTGTCTCTTTGGAGATACACAATATTTGATATTACCCCAAATGAAAGAGCGTCAAATGTTCTGATAAATTTTGAGAGCTTTTTTTCATTTGTACTAATACTGAAGGATTATTCTCTCCAATTGAAGTTTCTTTAAATAAAAATCATTGCTTTTTGTGTAGCAATTACTATTACAAGATTGTCAGATAGCTATTAGAAAGCTTTTCATTTTAGCACTGGCTAATATTTAATCACATGTTTCGGCATCAAATTGTTTAAAAATATGAGATGTTTCCGAAACAATTTTTCGGTACTTAATCAGAGTTTTTACCCACAACGAGTAAAGAAAATGTCTCATATTATTCATAATCTCAATGATTATTCGCAAAATACGGCAAAGGAGTTTTACCCGTTAATTACGAACGTTCCATGCATAAAATTCGACGAGAAAACTGGCTTTTTGCCAAAACATGTAAGGGTAATTCTATGTTTTTACTTTCTTAAAAGTAATTTAAGCTTTCCTATGAATACCATCATTTGAAGAGAAATTAGAACATTTTACACCAAAAATCCAATTATTTTACAATTATGATAAATCGAAAAAATAAAGCAAAGAAGATTGATAACATTAGTAAAGTGGAAAAAGAGTATTAAAGCTTTTCTCCAGTCCATTGTTCTGCTTCTTCGAAGCTTAATTAATTGCATTACTGATAAGATGTTTTCTCCCTCCTTTCTGCATGCCTTCGTGTTGTAACGGTAGCACACTGGGCGCGTATTCGACAGGTCCAGGTTCGTGCCCCGGCAAGGGCATTGCTCATTATTCCCATCATCCACTATCCTAATACAGAATAACCTAATAATTCTACAAATGGCGCCCGAACTGAAAAAAGGTGGTGGACAATGATTCTTTACCACCAGGATTTGGTGGTTGGTTTCCTTAATCCCCAGTCGCCCTTCCAAAGTAGGAGTATAAGGTATTTTCTCCATCCTTTCTGCAGGCCTTCATGGTGTAACAGTAGCACACTCCGTGCATAATCGAGAGGTTCAGTTTCGAGTTCAGGAAAGGGCACTGCTCATTCTTCCCACCTCCTATTACAAAATAACCTAATAATTCTAGTGGCGCCCGAACTAAAAAAAGGTGGTGGATGATGATTATTCGCCACCAGGACTTGGCAATTGAATCCCTTAATCTCCAGTCGCCCTTTAAAAGGGGGAGTATATAAGGTATTTTCTTTCTCCTTTCTGCATGCCTTCGTGGTGTAACGGTAGCACACTCCGTATTCGAGAAATGCAGGTTCGAGTCCCGGGGAGGGCATTCCACATTTTTATCTTCTCCCGCTTCAAAAAAATTCTAATGACTCTGCATACATGCGCAGTTCTTTGAGTTCACAAAACTCCCTCTGTTAAGTTTATATTTTTCCTTAAAATTGCTTGATGATTTTTTTGTTTAATGTGAATATATTTTTGCTTATGACATGAGACTCCGATTTGAAAAATAATGCTGTGCCAATAAGGAGAAAATTGCATATTATTTCAAATGTTTAATGTGTACGGGGGGGGGGAATAATGCTTCGCATGAAACCTACTTCCTTAAGTTTCTATATCAGATAAAATAGTTTCAGCATCACTTGCGGAACCATAAAACAAGAAATGGTCTTAGGAAGACTGTTAATATTGTAGCATTTATCATTAAAATTTTAGAGCCTAAACTTCACTCGTTATTGAACTGCTTACATACATTATATGTCATGAAACAAATACTAGCTACAAATAATATATATACAAATATGTAAATATTATACAAATATGTAATTTTTTGTAAAAAAATCTGAAGAAACCAATTTGAGTGTCACTATAATCGTTGGCTTTACAGTCGAACGTAAAACTAGTGCAAAAATACCCTCAAAACTAGCACTCTTAAAGGTTTTTTTTTTTTTTTTTTTTTTTTTTTTTTTTAGAATGTAGTTAATTTTTTGTAATCATAATATTTCTCCGCTATACTACCTCCTCTTGCTTCTTCCTCGGACTACCGATCAGAGCATTGTTGGAAACCAGACAGCATCAAAACTTCAGCCCAATCTTTCTTTAACAGGACATTTATCTACCAATAAAGATTAAGATATATCTTACAAACTGAATTGTTTAAACATGAGGTACACCTAAAAACCACATGGAACTCCTTTAATACCCCAAATAATAATGACTACTCGAAACCCATCTGCGAAACATTGGTATTTGGACCAAAGTACTATATTCTATCAGGCATAGGGTGTATATTTGAACCAGCAAGAGAGCAGATTAGCGAAATAAATAAAAATTAAGATATATGCGCAAGAGGTTTTGTGATATTAAGATATATGCGCAAGAGGTTTTGTGATATATGCGCAAGTGGTTTTGTGACCCAGTAATTCTTCATAAAGATATTTTTCATCGTAATAGATAATTTTACTTCCTTGTACGAAGTAAAGGAAGTATTGTAATCACGAAAAATTCCGAGTACCATATTCCAACTAAAATGTCCATTTTGACCGCTATCGAATGCAATTTAACGATGTTTTCGTGTGACATCTGTGCGTAAGGACAGAATAAAGCAATTTTTTTTCCAAAATAGAGTACATGCGTACATATGTCTCACATAACTCTAAAACGAGTAGCGTAAGAACGTTGAAATTTCGTATATAGGACTGCTATAACATATAGATATGCACCTCCCGTTTGTGGTTGCAATCGGTCGCACCGAAAGTATATAAATATATGTATATATATGTATTTTATATGTATATATATTTATATAACCGAGTGGGTATATATAGGTTACTCAGCTCAGTGAACTCAGTTTTTTTTTTTTTTTTCTGTCTTATGTGTTGGTAAATTGCGCACTTTCTGCTTTAAAAATGATTGAATTATGCTGTTCTTAACTTTCTTAAGGCTCTTTTACCTTTAGTTAACTTTTACGCAATAGTTGTAGAATTATCAACAATTTAAAAGTTGTTTAACTGCAGGAAAGTCTATTTTTTTTTATCATAGTACCCCTATTTGCTTACATTTGAAGCTTAGCAGAATAGTGGATTTGTTGCCAATCTAGAGAAGCTAAGCTTCGCAACAACAAAGATTAACGTCTTCGTCTATTATTGCGAATTAAATCATGCGTAATCCGTTCTGGAATTATCATTTAAGTTATTAAATTATCCCATATATTGACTCAGCATAGCGTCTACAACAAATTAAGTCAGTTTCTACGCCTTCAGTGTCTTTTGCCCAGTGAGATCAAAAGTAAACTTTGAGTTTTGTGCACCGAAAAATATGCCTTCTTGCCCGCTGGCCTAGTTGCTTGTTTTTATGTAGAAACTTTAATTTTAATTGTAAAAATTGTTCTTTAAATTTTTAAACTGTATTTATGCTTTATTTTTTCCATATTTTTAAATTTTTAATAAAAATATTTTGAGGTTTCATGTATTTTTGCCTTATCGCGAAGTGAGAACTAAATTAATTGAATGAAAAATATATCTCTAATGAAAATCGAGGAAATAAATTTAAACGCAATGAAGGAAAAACTTCGTATAATTTAATATTGCGCACAAGGAACACATGTGGTGTATGTATCAGATTTTTTTTCCTCCGTCATTTTTTTTCATGCGTCATTTTTTTTCATCGGTTCAACATGTTTTTTTATGTTTTTCTTAAAAGAGCGCAAATCGTCTACAACGATATTTTTATATACCAGTCCTTCTCATGATCACTCCAGTGAACTAATGATTTCAATAGATATCACATAATATCATAATAGATCCATCCAAACTGACAGAGATCCTTGCACATAGAACAAATACATAACTTCATGTGTTGTCTCCACATATGTTCTATGTGCATTAAAAAAACAATCAATATAATTTACATAAAAGAGGTAAAATCGTGCTTAGTCAGCCAGGATCCAGTGGCGATGCTCTAGCCAGACGAAGCACATTACCTGACGTCGTCATGATTGCAATGCTATCCTTCTGAACTAGCTGCTACTGAACTCTTTCTGGGACTCCAGCCTAGACTTCTAGAATTCCGAGTATGCTACCGTTACACCATGTACCGAGTATGCTACCGTTACACCATGAAAGCACGCGGAAAGGAGGATGAAATTACCTTATAAGTTGACTAAGCTTTGACGATAGGGATTCTAATTGCAAAATGAAAAAACTGAGAAATAAGATCTTGTTAAAAAGCAGTAGACGTCTGTGTTTCAAGCATGCTAAGTCAGTATAAATAATATACAATGGTGAGCTACATGAAGCTCGCAAATGTCCTGCGTTACATTTGCGTCTATTGCGAGACGTTTGTTCATTTTGTTTGGAGCTAAAAAGCGCTATTACTGAATTTTTACATGCCTCTATAATGAATGAATTTAAATTCATGCTCATTTTCTGAAAACTGTTTGATAAATCGTTAAATTGCGTTTTGTTCTGGAAGGAAATCGGGAGTTGCAATTAGAATTTAGAAAAATTTCCTAAAGTTTTAATTTGGCAGGGCATATGTTAGTGTTTATAATTAGTATTAAAAGATTCAATAAAAAATATTGATGAAATGAATTATTTTGAAATATTTCTTGATGCATTATATAATTTTTATCACCAGTTCTCCCAAAATCCGTAGGAATTCGTAGACATCTAGCTACTGAAAAATTATCAATCAGGCGTGTTTGTATACGCTCGGACAGCATGCTATTTACAAATGGCTCTTGCTATGTGATTAAGAGTCGCTTTCAAAAACCCAATATTTATTTTTCGATGCAAAATGTATGCATAGAGCTGGAAAATAAATAATAAATAATATGATTTAAAAAATCTGAAAGCTTTCAGATTTTATTTTACGCCCAAATGAGCGTTTTTTTAACGTTTTGTGTGTTACCTTTATTTATTAAAATCATGTTCTTCGCAATTAAATCATAAAATTCAATTCAGCAGTAATATTACAAACGATTTAAAAAAAACATAGCTTTAAAATTTCCGATACACAGTCTCGCGCGCTGGAGATAATTTTTAGCCCAAAGGGCGTTAGCCCAAAAGGGCTGTTAATTTCGTTTTGGCATTTTGCGTTGGCTCACTATAAACGGTGTTTCACTTTTCAGATTGTTGCCACCAAATATTACAGCCCTGTATTATATTTAAAGAAATTAAATAATGAAGAATCTCCATAAATGTATGTACGTCTCTCGCATTTTAATAAAACAACGGTACCTAGAGCCATCAAATTTTAAATAGCGTAATCTTCCACCGAATATGGACATATGGAAGCTTTAATTTGGAATTCGTTTCGTTATTTATTTCATATTTTGTAACACTTTAACGAGTTTTATTTTTTATTAACAAACTCAACAATTTCAAAGCGAGCAATAACATCACTGTACGGTAAAAAAAAAACTATCTCAAGCTCGCGAGACTGCGTATCGGAAATTCTAAAGATGCTCATTTTAAAATTATTTTGTGATATTGCTGTTGAATTGAACTTTACGGTTTAAGGGCGAAGAACGTGATATTTAATAAATAAAGATAACACACAAAACGTTAAAAATAACGCGGTTTTAGGCGTAATGTAAAATCTTAAAGCTTCCAGATTTTTTTCCCGTCGTACAGTGTTGCCATTGCTCGCATTAAAATCGTCGCGTTTGTTAATAAAAAATTCGTTAAATTTTTGCAAAATATGAAATCGATAATAAAACGAATTCCATATCCCAAATTTGGGCTTCCAGATGCCCGTATTCGAGTGGGAAAATACGTTATTCAAAAGTCGATGTCTCTGGGTACCGTTGTTTTTCCACAGTGCGAGAAACATACATACAGTCATGCAGATTCTTCATTATTAATTTTTTTAAATATAATTCACGGCTCTAATATTTTGTGGCAACAATTTGAAAAGCGAAATGCCGTTTATAGTGAACCAGTACAAAATGCCAAAACGAAATTAATAGCCCTTCTAGGCAAATTGCTCCTTTGAGCTGTTAAAATAAATATAAGAGTTTTTAAAACCGACTCCTAAATTTGTAATTTTTATTTTTAATACACTTGATATCTATGATAGACACCTTATAGAAATTATCATATCTGATGTTTTTTAATTGTTTTAAATTTTAACCAATATTTTTATCATAAATGTTTTACGATAAATGCTTTTATTACGAATGTTGTTATTCATGTTCAGTTATTTATATTTCTGTTTTCGTGTGAAGTAAAACATTTTATTAGTATTCGATATTTTATTTTTGTAAAATAAAACGCAAAATCCTTATATAAAATGTCTTGAAAGAATTTTAAGTGGTATTTCATATATACTTCAATGACGTAGCTTTTTGAATAATGCTTGATCTTCTCTTCTGACTGAAAAATTAAAGTGGATATAGAAATAAATGTACCTTTTTCTATTGAAAAACGAAAGTACTAAAATAAACAATTTCCACTAAGGTAGGGAATTGTTATATTAGAAATATAACATTGTTGTTGACGAAGTAATTATTACTAAAAGAAATGTAAGAAAAATTCGAAAAATCTGAAAATATTGCAAATGGCCGCCTGTATGAATTTAAAGCAAAATATTTAATGCTTATTTTAAGATGACTGTGTTTCGTTCCATATAGCAATCTAATATTCTCTCCACTGCTCTAAAGAAAGTTTCTTATTTCAAAAATTACCTTATTGTTTATTTTACTTAGTAGTATACAATTATCTTGAAACCTTTAGAGTTCAGTTTTAGACAACATTGCTTTTCTTTCTTCATAGTAACAATGTTTTAAGGGGCATTAAATATAAAAGCATTAAATTCAACGTAAATTGTTCTTTAATGAGAAAACGAAACTGGCGTTAGCTAAATCATTTTACATTTTTTCTTGATGAAACAAAACAACATATTGTTTGAGGAACTCTAGGGAGAGAAAAAGAGGAAGTTATAAAGATGAATGACTTATACTTAAAACGAAGGTGTGTTTTTAGTTTCATTTTTCTTCGTACTTTATATTTTATTAATAAAATAATACAAATTTTAAGAACCGATTCTATTTATTTTTAATTTCTTTAGCTGGCATTTAATATTTTTCTTTCATATATATTACTATATGAATAAAATTCTATAGCTAAACTATACTGATTCTGAAATTCGTTAGATCAAGCTGAATGAATGGGAAAATTCTCTATGTAAAATGATGGTGGTATATCAAAATATTACTTATTTTACCTACATATTTTGTCTAAAAGTTAATGATTGTATGACAATAATCAGATATAAAATTATGCAAAATTTATATTGATGTTACTGTCAGAGAAATCTTCTGAATCATTTCGGGAAATCTTGCACAGATTTTTTAAAAATAAATCATATAGCATTTCTCTAATTAATATAACTCCAAAGTTGAATTTTTCTCACTTTTAAAATTGCGTACTTCTTCCACACTTGCCGTTATTAATTATTTTAAAGTCTCAATAACCACTTTTATTGTCGTAATAGCCACTTAATCCATTTTAAAATTACTGGGGTGACAAATAGGGCTATACACCTAATTTAGTAACTTCTTTTTAGTTCCCAGCAACATTGGTTTTCACATATCTGCTGCGAATACAGCTAGCTTCTGTTAGAGAATTCCCTAAAACATTGCCTCTGTTGTAATATACAAACATTTATAAGGTATTTCTTCCGCCTTCTTAGCATGCCTTCATGGTGTAATGGTCAGCACACTCGGCGCGTATTTTGAGAGGTCCGAGGTTCGAGTTCCGGTGAGGGTATTGCTCAATTTTCATGATTCCTGCTTCGAAAAAAAAACCTAATGACTCTACAGTGCCGCCCGAACTAAAAAAGGTGGTGGATAATGATTCTCCACAACCAGGATTTGGCGAGTGAGACCCCTAATCCCCTGTCGTCCTTTAAAAGGGGGAATATATAAGGTATTTCTCCCGCCTTCTTAACATGCCTTCGTGGTGCAATGGCGCGCTCGGCCCGAGAGGTCCGAGGTTCGAGTCTCGACGAGGGCATTACGTCTGTCCTGCTTCAAAAATTCTAATGTCTCTGCACCCTAAGCGGTTTTCTACAATCCGCTGTGGCACTTATATTCTACTAATAGTTAAGTTCTAAGTTAAATTGACTCAATTGTACCTTCACGTATCTTACATCATAAATATTCACTGCCTCTTCTCTCAAACTAAACAATTTACTGCCTATTCTCTCAGACTAAACAATTTAATTGCCACTTTATGCAAGAGCCTCTCACCGGTGATATTTCATCATGCATATGGCTCTGGATTCCTCGTCGAGTCCAGTGCCTTTCCAGGGAGGTACTTCTATGGGTTACCTTAAGTTTCTAACCGTTATTTTACATTTAAACAAGCTTTACTGTCTATTCTCGTTTCCCATCCACTACTCCCTACCAGAGTGAGGTTTTAGTATCGCGTTGTATGCAAATGAGTTAGAAGGAATATTTAAGGAAAGTTCAGCTTACTTTGAAAGAAAGAGCTTAGGAGTCCTTAGTGCCGCGTTTTTGCCGTGTGGCTACTTCGTTCTGAAATCTACCACGCTCGGCCGTATTGAACGTGCCTGTTGATAATCGCTGGCTAGGTTAGGTTAACGGCCATCTACTTTAGGTATTTGCGTGTAGCTTCGGCTAAGTCTCTTTAGTTTAGTATTAAATTAGTTTCTTATTTCCTTATCTTGAGTTAAGCCCTAGAGGAGGCTTTCCTGTAAGCCCGAGAAGGAGCCATCTATTATTATTTCTTTGAGTGAATAAAAGTGTATTTTAACCCTTCTCTGAACTTATATACAAGTTATTATGCAAGTGAACTCAGCGATAAGTCACTCTACAGTTCATTAGGTTCCTCTATGTTCAGTTTAAACAAAGTTCAGAGGAATGCTATACACTTCACACTTTTTTCTAGAATACTGGGAGGTTTTGTTTCTTTCCTTCCTTCCTTCTTTCTTTCTTCCTTTTCTTTTCTTTCTTTCTCTCTGAATTGAGTACTGGTAATAGAAGAGTATCGAAACTTGTTTAATATCTGAGCATTTAATTTTGTGTATTCACTTTTTGCCTTACGTGGCACACTGAAGAAGCTAATTTGCACTAAAAACGTTAAAAATTACGTATTTAATTAAGATTTTGGTACGTTGAGAAGGTTCTGATGCTCAGTAAAATGTTAAAAACAAAAGTTATTTTATAATACGGGGGAAAAAAATCCCAACGCTAAGAAAGACTTGTATTAGATAAACAAAATTTGGTAAGCGTGTTTATGACATCGATTCAAATTTCGCGCTTCGCGCGTAAGTGTGGCGCTAGTAGCGCCACCCAGAACTTGCTAATCAGGTTTGCTTTAAATGCGTGCTGTAAACTTCATAACTGTTATTTATCTTTGAAACTTGCCGTACTGAGTTGATGTTAGCCAAGAATGCCTTTAAGAAGACGGCGAAGCCATTATCAACAGCTCACCAAGTTTGAACGAGGTCGTGTAATAGAGCTACGAGAAGGTGAATTTTCTTTCCGCAATATTGCAGAAAGACTTGGCTGGAATGCATCCACTGTGCACAATTGTTGGGAGCAGTGGTCAAGCGAAGGTACTGCTTCAAGGCCGGGTTCCGGCGGCCACGTGGAAGTACTGAGAGGAAAGACCGCCATATTCGGCGTACGGGTGCGGCACATCGTACTGCGTCTGCGGCAGAAATTCGAGCTGCAGTTAGTTCCACAATGGCACAGCGAACTCTTACAAATCGGTTACTTCAAGGACAGCTCCGAGCCAAGCACCCTGTACCGTCAAGCTATTTTCTTAAAGCTATTGCCGTTTGCGACTCCAGTGGTGTCAAATCAGAGCTCATTGGAGGAAGGAGTGGAGATCTGTTGTGTTTTCTAATGAAAGCGGGTTCCTCCGTGGTGCCAGTGAAGCCGTGTGTTGGACAGAAGGAGGACATGGAAATGCCTGCCACCAAACTGTCTGCGGCCCAGACACGCTGGACCTACATCTGGAGTCATGATCTGGGAAGCAGTTTCCTATGACAGCAGAAGTACTCTCGTGGTTATTCCAAACACAGTGACTGCAAATTTGTACGCCAGTCTGGTAATTCAACCTGTAGTGCTGTCATTCATGAACAGCATTCAAGGGGGAGTTTTCCAACAGGATAACGCTCGCCCTCATACCCCTGTTGTAAAGCAACATGCTCTACAGAGTGTCGACATGTTACCTTGGCCTGTGAGATCCACAGATCTGTTTCCAGTTGAACACGTAGGAAATATCATTAGACGGCAACTCCAGCATCATCCACAGCCAGCGCTGGCCGTCCCAGTATTGACAGAACAAGTACAACAAGCGTGGAACTCATACCATAAAGTGAATTCGTCACCTGTATGACACAATGCACGCACGTTTGCAGGCTTGCATTCAAAATTCTATAGGTTGCACCGGCTATTAATGTAACAGCATTTCCCATTTGAAATCATTTTCTTCAGCTTAAATTAACTTGTGATCTTGAAAATTTAATCAATTAAACACGTTAACTAGGCAAATGCACTGTTCAAATTTCATTACTCTACAACAATTTTTCTTTGGTGCTGGGATTTTTTTCCGTCTGTGTATATTAACGATTTTACATAAGTTCTAAATAAAGCAACATTTTCAGAAGAAAATCCCGTGCATACTCTAACAGAAGAAGACAGATTCGTTGCGTAGAGTCGCAGAGTCATTACAGGTCTGTCGAAGCAGAAAACGTGAAGATTGTGCAGTGTCCTCAGCGGGATTTGATCGTCGTATCTACCAACTTCTAACAAGACATGTTTCCAATTACACCACCGAGGCCCATGACAAGCATGTAGAAAATCTGTTACAGAGGACGTAAAGCAGTCACTATAACGTCAGATGTTGCTGTACGTGATATAATCGCCTTGAACCTAAAAGGCGATTGTGGATAAAACTCCAAGAAACCTGCACCGACACTTCATTAAAGTTTATTTGAAATATGTGTAAATTATATCTTACCACATCCGCCGGGTGGCTGCCGAGGGTAAGTGTTATCAGTGCATTTTATTCGAGTCGGATAAACAAACACATATAGCCGGCGCAAGTCGGCCATTCATTGCTGAGGAGCACATATAAAGTTAAGGTGCGGTCTTTTTATTCACCGTCGACGGACTGCCCGAGATTATTTGTATAAGTGGGGTTCAGTTATCAAACTGTGTGGCACACCCTAATTTCATACGCATTCCATCAGAACTCTGCGCGGTAGGGCGCTTCGTCATTGTGTTCAAGAAAAGTTACTTTGCTGACGGTATCTGATGGCTCCCACTGATATGATAAAAGGTGCAAGGCCTCGCTGGTTTTTATCCTGAAGAAGTATAATGCAATTCTATATTTATGCTCAATAAACTCTTGTAGTACCTGTGTTCGAACGGCTTCATTTACAAGAGCTTATTTACGGTATTTAATATGTATTTAGAATGCTTTCAAACATCTAGTTAGGAACGTCATGTAACAAAAATAAATGGTTTGTTTTCAGAGCGATATTAATGGAATTGTGCATTTATGTTCCAATAACATATTTGTACTACATGTGTTGTCAGCTCTTTATTTACAGACCTTGCACTTAATATGAATTTTGGATGATTTAAACATATTGTTAGCAATGATAGGAAGCAAAAACAAATACTATTTAGTTTTCGGTTAAGTTATAATAGAACTAGCTGAAGTACCCGATTCCAATCAAGTTGGATTGTTAGTAATGTATCTAACAACAGAGAAAACGATACCGCTGTAATCCTTCTTTAATAACGATGTGAAAAAGTACGATTCATACTCATGCGTTTTTCAGTCTGATGCGATAAAGAACCCGCATAAAACATTTCGATAGAAAAATAGACTAATTCTTTTCTCATTATATCAACAACAACAGCACGTAGTTTTTAATGATTTTCGTCTTTCTAATGAAATGGTTTTAAAACCTTCCACCTAATATTTCATCTATATTCAATTTTAATCGATTAAATGTGGCAAAAAATTTATCATAATTGGTCAGAAATCAATAATGCGAGCAAACAAACAAACAGACATTCTTCTTTATATGTATAGATTTTGTAAAACTTACAAACATTTAATTAACAAACTCCGGGACTTTCAAACTCGTTAAGATGGCCCAGCTTCGTGAAGGACTTTTTAAGGGAAACTAGCTATTCAGGTTTACACATCAAGAATACGAATATTACGTCATAAAATTATGACAGTAGTCATATTCAAGTGTAGGCCGAATTAATTATTTTCAGTTAGACTTTCATATACTTTTCATTTCAAATAGCTTAAGTTCATAGTTACGTTCTATTTCTACTTTACGCGAGCTATTTTATTTTCTAAATATTTTGTTCTTATATTTTCTTACCAATGACTAAGAAAACATTCTTATGATCTGAATGTTATGAAAACGAATAAGCGAATAATAATTAATAAGTAGGTTAAACCATTTTGCAATTCAAGTTTATAAATGTTATATAAATACAAAACTTCCTGACTCCGATTCGGTCACCATATCCATAAATACAGAATTCCTATGACATAAAAGCTTTAGCGGTTAGATCGTTAATATTAAAGAATGAACTTTCAACATGCAGAAACTGACTGTTTGCTCAGCTGAATAAAGATTCAAGCAAAGAATTACGTTCTGGTTTGATAACAAACCGTGAAACGAATTTCACCGAGATATAAAATTCATGTTAGGAAACCTTATAATAATAGCGGCTTAGCTTTTAAGCCTTTTCAGAATAGATCCTAAAGACTGTCTCAATAGCCGCATTTCGTTATACTTTTTCATCAAAAGTGCATTTGCTATTTGCTGAAATATATGTATAGTCTATTGGAAGTATAATTTATAATAAACTAGCGGAAATACCCAATGCCAATTAAGCTAGATTGAGAGTAATGGATCTAAAACCAGAGATAAAGATACCTCTGTAAGTCTTCTTTTCTAATAACGATGCAAAAAATAAGATTCCTAGTTCATACATTTTTCAGTCTGATGTGGTATGGAACTTATATAAAAAATTTCGATAGAAAAATAAACTAATTCTCTCTCATTATATCAGCAACAATGGCGCGCAGTTTTTAATGATCGGTTTTCTAATCAAATGGTCGCAAAAGCTCAAGTTCCATCCAATATTTCACCTATATTCAATTTTAGTCTATTAAATGCGGCAAAAAATTTATCATAATCAATTAGAAAGCAATAACGCGAAAAACAAACAGACGTTCTTCTTTATATGTATAAATTTTGTGAAACTTGAAAATTTTTGATTAACAAACTTTGCAATTTGAAAACGAGCAGTAACAACTCTTTTCGAAATAAAGCATTTTTATCTTCAACGCGCGAGACTGTTGCCCCTTGGAAAAATGAATGCGAAAATTAGCGCGTTCAGAGTTTTTAATTAACATTTTGGCTGCCTAAAGTCGTACAAAGATGGGAATAATCGGAATGGCTTTCCACGAATTTTTGGAATTCGGAATAATGTATTTAATATTTGGCAATGCTATTTTTATTTCCTGGTGAAACTTAGAAGTTTTTTATTAACAAACTGTAGGATTTCGAAGCGAGCAGTAGCAACAACTTACGAAATAAAACTGATTTTCATCTCCAGCTTGCGAGACTGTTGTCACTCGGAAAAATGAGGGCGAAAATAATCGTTTTCCGAGTTTTAATTAATATTTCTGATTTTTTTTTTTTTTTTTGAAAAAGCGGTCATCAACCTTTTCGAAGACCCAGAACAGAATTGTAGAAAGTTTAGTAATGATAGCTATAGTAGTGACTGAGTTATTAACGAACAAACAAACAGACTTTATATTTATAGATGATTTATATGCGTTCAGTAAAACATTTATGCTGCATATGTTGTCATGACTTATATTTATATTCATATTTATGCTGCATATGTTGTCGTTTACAGCTAATGTTCACATTCAAAGAGTTCCTATTCTTCTTTAGTTTCTAAAGTTTGCTTTAATGCTTAATTCGCTTAACATTTGACAAAAATGCTAATGTGTTGAAGATAACAAACCGTGAAACGAATTTCACCAAGAGGCTTTATAAAAGGCTTGTGTTCATGTAACGTATGGAAAAACCAACCATGGAGGCAATCCGTTTATCTGCGTTTGAACTCAGGACGAACTACCTGAATTCAGCGGTCTTACAACTTAGCCATCTGGTGAGATTAAATGCGTCTCAATATTGAGTTAATCATATTTTATTTTTAATTATGAGATGGTAGAAAATGTTTTCGTTTAGGTCAATATCTAGTTTGAAGCCTAATTATCAAAGGCGTGAAGAAAAATTTTAAGCGAAAATGTTGATAAATACTTTAATTAACCCTTTATGCTATAGTTACATTAATATTTTGTTCTCACACTGTTTCACTTTTCACAGCCGTTGATGGTTATACTAATATGACTACTTGGAACTTGTTGAAAATTAAATTCTTTGTGCTAAGTAGTTTTTAAAATTCTCTTCAACACGGGTTCACCAGCGGGCGAGCGGTAAAGTCGCTGAACATTGGTAGTTTCGTCCGAGGTTCGAATCCCGCGAACAGGCTGGCTGCATGGGCTCTTTTGTGCTTTTCCCCACGTGTAAAACATGTATACGAGCCAGTTTCTCTTAGAAAGTCTTTCACGAAGGCATCCGTCCCTTTAGGCAGACAGCACTCCAGTGTTTTGCCATAATTAAATAAACCAAATCAAACCATCTCTTCAATACCTTTTTAGATTACCATGAGATTCACCGTCTCTAATAACTGCTTTCGCTACAATATCTATATTTTTTTTGTTTTATGGTATGACATCTAAATATGTCTACTGAATTAAACTTCTTGTTATGCCCCTAACTGCTAAACCTTAAAAGTAAACCTTAATGGTTAGCTGGTTAACTCTTCTGTTTTTGCTTTCTACGAATTTAAGATAAAACTCAGAAAGCAAACGCTAATATAAAACTTTATTTACCACAGCTTGGGTTATTACAACTAAAAATAGTGCGAAACAAATATTTCGACTTCTCGTAGACAGTAATTCGTAGCTAATTTACAGTATATTCACTAGTTTAAAATTCTCACAAAATCCTAACCGAAGTTACAACACTGTCGAGTCGGACTATGCAACTAACTTTCTACAGTCTACACCTACCACACGTGACTAACGTCAAGAGTTTAAACCTTATATTACGATGGATGCTCTTTACGCGGGCAGCATCACAGCGATGAAAAATCTAAGAGTACCAGTTAAGAATTTACCCTACGCCATTTGTCGTATAATTTGCATAAATCTCTGGACCGCGCGATTATGCAACTAAACAAGACGTAAAGGGGGAAAAAATTAACATAAAGTTTGCCGTTGGTGAAACTTTAATCACAAATGCCACAATAGAATTCATCTTTTCTTAGGCAATTAGATAATATTCATTATTTTAAGTCTTCGTAAGGAACCAAACGTATAAGGATACGACATTCAGCAAAGCGGAGAGTTTCCAACGAGATTTAAAACTTCAGTCATGTTTGCATAAGTTTTCTCGAGAATGTATTTAGTACTCCTAATATATTCTCTCGAATAATTATATTCCTGTACTGGACATTACTCAAGAATTTAAACGAAAGCCTAAGTAATTATTCTACCGTGATTCCAAAATTGGCCTTCGATTGTAAATGGCTTTATTCTTCACTCAGAACTAATATTTTAACAAATTCTTCGAAACTGCTCAGAATTAACTTTTCATTTATTTCAGTCGTTTATAAAAATCTATTCAAAAACTCATATTTTAATTTTGAGGTGTCACGTAAACTCAGGAAAATGTTCAGGAAGGCTTGAATGCCTGCAAAAAAATTAAATGATGGGAAAATAAATGAGCGGCTGAACGTTCAAGCATACTACCACATTTCAAGGCTTTTCATTTTAATCAATTCAATAGCAGCTGAATAGACAAATACCTGATCACTCACAGTTCATTAGATTATATATAGTACAGCAAGCGAGGGCTAGGTTCCTATGAGAAAGAGATGCTTTGCTGAAAGGCTTTCTAAAGAAAACTGAGTCATAGTTATGTAATGCATGGGGAAAACTATAAAAACTCCCGTGAAAACCCTCCATTCACCAGAATTTGAATCTCTTATTGAACTACAAGTGCTCTGCCTTCATATCGTTAGAAACCAGTTGTTGAATTAAGTATTTTCGGGCATGCAAAGTACGATATTTTTCTTCGCCTTACTCCATTCTAATTTGCAAAAGATTTCATAAGAACCTTCTGTTTTGGGATATCTGCTGAAGCTTGTACAACTTCGTAAATGTTTTAGGACTTAAACTCTTGTGATATTATTTCAATGAAGGTTAAAGAATGACTGCATACGAAATTTTAACCATTTAGTGAAATATTTGAACTAATTTTCCGAACTTTATAAGGAATTTTCTCCTTCTCCCTTGGCCAACCAGCAGCCGAGCGGTAAATTCGCTGAATAATAGTAGTTCGATGCGAGGTTCGAATCCCATGAATCTCGCGAATGGGCTGGCTGCTTGGACATTTGCGTGCTTTTTCCCATGTGTAGCGCGTATTCGAGCCAATTTCCCTTAAAATGTCCTCCACGAAGGCATCCCTCCCCTTAGGTAGGTAGACCTCGAGTGCTTTGCCGTCATCAAATAAACCATACCTTCCCCTTTTCATACTCTCATTATATCGATTATATCAGTCTCATTGAAACAATCGGGGAATTCGAAATTCTATTTCCGGGAAAGGCATAAGTAGTTTTCTCGTGATTCGCTCAAGGAAGGGGAGAGGGACGATAGCTCTACAACTTCGCAAAATCGCTATTGAAATACCAAAATGTGTCTTTCAAAGTTTATTTGACCTTAACAATCTTAAGTTTGATGTCATTATAGACAAACATTTTCCGAAGGCTCTAAACTGCTGATAAGCAAAACCTGATATTTTAGGTCTTATTTTATTTAAAATGATAGATAGCTCTTATATTTCTTCTTATCCAACAGATCTTCCCACCAATTGTGACAGTTTTCTATTTTAACCGTGTTTTGCAGTGAATAACACATTTGCGGAGAACTGTTTTAAAAATACTACAGACACTTTTTTTTATGCTTTGAGATCTTTGCATTCGGTTACTATTTTTGTCGCATTTCCTTTCGGTCACATGAATTCGGTTATTATTTCGAATTTTCTTTTGTGACTTCAACCAAAGCATTTCTTAGCTTTTACTTTTAAATCTTTTCATGACATTGCTCAATTAACTATTATCTGATTAATCTCCTGCATTGTAATAGTTATGTTGACAGATTACTAGCATCAAAAAAAACTTTCATTTTTTTCAAATGATTCCATAAAGAAATGATTAATTTTTGTTTAAATCACACTGTAAGGAATTATCGAATTTCTTCGTACGCGCTTTCGCAATGTAGGTGATTACAAATTGCATGATTTATATCTCGAGGCAAATGTACAGTTTAACTTTCAACATTTTTTGCACTGAAAAAATAAATAATCTTTGCAGGATGCCCGAACTAAACATACGGGGAATGATCACTGCTTGGATTTAGAGGAATGAATCCCGCCCTCTCCCTAATACTCCTTTAGGTAAAAGAGAATATTAGGAATTATTGCATGTTTCCGTTCATACACTACCCTGTTATAAACTATCTGGCGTATCCATCGCATAATCGCGTAAACCAGCGTATCTCTATGGAAACATACAGTTAACACTGGAAGATCCTCAATTCAAATTCCGAAGAAAGCACAGATTTCTCTTATTTCTTGCTTCAATAAAAGGGAATGACATCTACAATACAGTTGTTTAAAATAAAGGTGGCCTAAATTTTATATAGAAGCTGATAACAGCTTCCTTCTGGTTATTGAATACCGTCCTGCGTCTGTTCCTTTTGCTTGTGAAGCTGCTATAAAATTATTTATAGTAAAATTTAAATAGTTAAATAGAACTTGCCATCATAGATTGTAAAAATTCGGCATTCAAAATATGGCTGCTTTAATAGTATGGTGGTTAATTACACAGTTTCCACAATGATGCGCCCGAGTTTGAAGGCTGAGTAAGACAGGGATTTTTACATTATTCTCTCTCACTCAAAAACGGGTGGTCTCCGCCAGTGGTTAGTGGTTAAAACCGCTTAATCCGCTTAATCCGATACGGGTTCAAACCCAAACGAGCAGGTTACCGCATGGGTGTTTTAAGCAGTTTTCTCCGTCTAATGCGAATACGAACCAGTTTGCAGTATCAGTCCTTTCTGTTATAATCATCCTCGAGTAAAGTTAACTGTAACAACCGACACGATGAAAATCCAATGGCTCCAAATGTCTCATTGGCAAGTGTCTGGCGGCTAACTTCTAAAGTCATTAGGTTTATTTCGCAGCAGGAACCACGAAAAACTACCAATTCTGGGTTTGGGTTGGAATTCTGTGACTTCCTAAGCTAACCGGATGTGCTCCCAATTACATGGTAAGGCACACAATATGGAGGGAGAAAGTCCCTTAAAACTATGAATCTTTTATCGATATAAGAATGGATTATTTACTCAATTATATAATAAACGGAGTGTATATAATAATAATCAAATGGGGTGGATGAATTGATGGAATGATACTAATTTATTCCGTGTTTTGTTTCACACAGCACAGAAATATACTAAAGGACTATATCTCGGATTTCTCTTGAAAAGCCTGAAACAAAAACAGTTTATTATTATAACTTTCTAAGCATACTAACTCATTCAATAAATAAACAAATATGGTTCATGTGCTCGGTACTGATACCTGGAAAAAGCTCTCTGACTTTTGTCGATAAAGCATTAAATTAAATATTAGTAGAGTTTTGTAAACAGTTTCGCTGATGAGGACCCGAGATCGAGTCATAAACACTGCCAAAGTTTACGTTACTTGTTATGTTAGGTCGAAGTACCAGTATTCAGCGATCTTAACCGCTTGACCACTACTGGGGCTTAACTAATGCCTAGACTTAAAGCTGGTGTTCAAAATAGGGATAGAACCTTTAGTAAGGCCACTCATAATCTGACGCATGACTGAGACACATCTTGCTACAACAGAAGGCAGGTTGAGGATGCACCAGGCCAACATAAATTTGTGAAGGTATTAGACTGGACTGATTAATAACTTCTGTAATTTAATGGTAGTACTTTCATCTCAGATGAGAAGCAAAGCAAGTGCGCAGAAATACAAACAAGAGCGCGGGAACGATCGGATAGTATCTGGCATACCTAGAACTTCTTACGAAAAGATCGAAATATAACTTCTTACCATCATTTCTTTTAAATATATGTGACTGCTCCTTAGTTTTTCAATTAAATTTAGTATTTAATTAATTTTTAATTAATTCAAGTGTTTAACAACTCATTTGAAAAAAAAAATAATAATTCGCATGAAAAGCAAATTGGTAACTGCTTGTTTATCACTGCTTTTACGAATTCGTATTTCAGTTAATCGATTCTCTGTTTTCAACATTTTTTACTTGCTGACCTTCAGAAATATTTATTCCTGAACCATACATGATTGCTTATTTAAACTTTATAATAGTGCTTTGTGCACAACTTCGTAATCTAAAACCAACTTTATTTTATTTTATTATACTTGTACTAAGAAGAGTGGATAGCATAAGTAAAAAATGAGGAAGAAAATGTTATTGTTTAGATGCAAACTCTCCTTCCACAAAAACAACAGGTTACCATCTTTAAGTGACAACTTCCTTTGTCTCTAAAGGGCTGCTTACATTATGGTTTATCTGAACTAACGGAGATATCTGGCCCTGCTCTCGACATTGCTCCAGGGTGTCGAAAAGGTGTAGTGTCGACTCCAGGTGTCTCCAAGGTGTCGAAAAAAACAGTTATTCTTCGTTAGTCGACATATGGAACAGACTCGAAACTCCAGTGTGAACAGCCCTTAAGCCCGAGTCGAATCTGTTTGAGATTCACTGAGTCTCTGTTTCACTCAAAATTTGCTTAATGTAATTTCTTGATGCTTTTTTATATGTTTCTAACTCGAGACATCCCTTTGTCATTAAAAATGTTTGTGCTGTACAGGGTGTTTATCAGGGTGTGACGTTTTACCACAGTTGGCATCTTACCCCATTCTGCACGAATTTCGCAGATGAGATTCTGTTCTCTCGAATTCATTTTTCCAAAATCGATTTTTGTCGCTGTTTCTGAAGGTAGTATATTTCTTCTTGTTAAACTCATTTATCTGTTCTCTTATACCTTCTCGTTTTCACTGTTAACGTCCCAGCCCATGGTTTTGCTAAAAGGAGCAAAGTCATAAATAACAAAAATAAATAAAAAAGAATTTGAAAGGTTTCAGATTTTAAAGGGCGTTCAAAGGGGCATTTTTTAACTTTTTGTTCGTTAAGTTTATTTATTGGATATCATGTTCTTCGCACTTAAACCATAAAATTCAGTTCAACAGTCATATCACAAAATAATGTTAAAATGAGAATATGGTAATATTTTATTATTTAAAAATAATTACATTTATTATCCTTACTATTGGAGTGGAAACGCCATATTTGTTTCGTGCAACCATTGTAGAGCAAAGATAGAAATGTTTAAAAATGATTATTCTAAAAGTTTTACGAGTAGTTGATGTATGAAAACTTGATAGAGGAAGAAACTGTAATAATAAGCTGGAGTGTGAAACTGTAACATTTAGAAATTATATTTAAATTATCTATCTTCGTGAATTGAGAATAAAGTTTATGATTTACTAAGAAGTTCATCTGCTATTTCGATAAAAACTGCAAAATACGTTACAATATCTTTAGAGTTTCCGATCCACAGATCTGCGGGCTTTAGATAAAAAGGTTTTTTTTCCCGTAGAGTGTTGCCTTTATTCGCTTTTAAATCGTTTGAGTTTGTTCATCAAAAATTCGTTAAAGTTTTACAAAATATGAAATAGATAATAAAACAAATTCCAAATTTGGGCTTCCAGATGCGCATATGCGGGTGAAAATGTACGTTATTCAAAATTGGATGGCTTTAGATACCGTTTCTTTATCACATTTGGAGAAATATACATACATTTATGCAGATTCTTTATTATTTAATTTCTTTAAATATAATACAGTGCAGCAAGATTTTGTCGCAACGGTTTGAAAAGGGATTCAGACTTTGAATGTTTCCCACGCAAAATCGTAAAACGAAAACAATAGTCCTTCAGGGACAAAGCTCCTTTGAACAAATAAATAAATAGAATTTTAAAAACTACAACTGTCAAACTGCTCAAACTCTTTACCTGCAGCTCAGTCTGGCCATTTTTTCTGCCAGGCTCAAGTCACTTGTTACCAAGCTTTGTTAATGAGAGTTAAACAATGGAAAGTATTACAGACAAAGTTTTAGAGACATTGACTTCAGAGACTTATTAAACAAAGAGAAATCACGGAAAGTCTTCTAGAAAACTAGATTTCTAGAAGGTTCTGAGAGTTAATTATGTGGCACAGGTTGTCTCAAAATAAGTCTGAAAATCATATGTTGCTGGCTTGAGCTTTTCTAACTGGAGACACCATTCGTCTTCTGAGGCGTTTATTATTATTATTATTATTATTATTATTATTATTATTATTATTATTATTATTATTATTATTATTATTATTATTATTAAATAATTTGTTCTTGAAATGAAGCGTTTGTTGTCCGATGTTCCACTATAAATCACATAGCTAGAGGAAAATGTAAAAGTATAGCAAATATTATGGTAATCCAGTGTAAAAATCCCTTTGCTTTTTGTGTTGTTATTGTTTTTTCCCTTTGTTTTTAATGAATAATGTTTTAATACCTTTTGTTTTTAATTCTTTTAATGCAGTAAACGGTAATCAAGGGAAAGGCAGCTGTTCTGTTGTGAATTATAAGCTCTTATTACCTATCACTTGAGAAGTAAATTACCTGACATAGATACACAGATTAAATATGTCAGACACAAAATCATATTTTACTCATGGTAAATACAAATTTGCAATCGTAATACTTCTTATCCAAATTATGCTTTGCTACTTATATATTTGTAACATAATTTCTAAGCCTTTTTTAATAATTTTCTCTTTCTTTCCACAAAGAACAGAGCGACTAAAAGATAACTAAGACATTCCGCTTACTGCGCGTTATGTAGTTCTTGCTATTAATTAATTTCATATTTAAAGAAATATATTTTGCATATTACAAAGGTTATTCAATAAAACGGACAGCAAATCTCTTTTTACGCATTATAAATATATAGGATGTCCCAACAAAAGCGTCACATTTAATACGCCTCTAGAAATGCTTTATTTATAGAAAACAGAAGATGTTTTTACATATTTGAAACAGGGAAAGACTGTGATTTAAGAATGTTGTGTTCGATTTGACCTGGTAATACTGGTATTTTATCACTATCAGCTCATTTCGCAACTTCGTTGCAGCTTAGTCGAGAGTTAGGCAAAGTTTTGATTGCGAAAACTCATCACAAAAATTGCGAGTATTGTGCGCAGACTGTTAGGAAGCTTCGTCCAGTCGCTGGATGTGAACGTGAACATAATATATTAATATTAATAGAATAATAGTTCGCACACTGGTAAAGGAAAGACGCAGGTTCGATAGCATCATCATCACCTGACATTAAATCACCACTTTCTCGATTCAACCTCTCAAACGACACAACGGTTAGCACGGCTGACTGCCGCGCCGTAGAGCCCTGGTTCGAATCCAGGAGAAGGCATGGATGCTTGTATATGTATAGGGTCCGTGCGGCATGGGGGCACTCTAAATATTCGGCGAGCCGAAAGTCCTCTCGAGGGGTTGTTGGTAGAAGAAGAGGGTTGGGAGACACTAGGAGTTGACTCGTCTAGGGGGCTCTCCATCAAAAACCGGGGAGAAGAGCTAAGTCGCATTGTCACCTGTAAGGTGTTCAAGGCAGTTGCCAACGACAGGCTTAAACTTGCGCTCCCTGCACAAGGAATTTCGTGGGCTTGGGCTGACTATAGGTCATACATGTGACAATTGGCAACAACAACACCAACTTTCTCGATTCCGTCGCTCTGTCAAAAACATCTATTTTCTGCGTGATAGTCTTATTGCAAGTCACTCAAAAAAAATGAACTTAGAATCCTAGCAAGACAAACAAAAACGAAGAACTTAAAGAGGAAATTCAATATGTCATTAGTCATCATTTGGCAGATGTGTAAAAAAAGAAAACGAATTTCATGGAAAGTCTGCTGCGCTGCAGAATAAGCGCAGTCGTGGAAAATATAAGCCAAACATTATTTTCATTCTTAAATCGGAATATTTACCGGTTGTATGTAAAAATATTTCCCACTTTCTAATAGAATTTTATTGGACATACAAAATTCGACGCTTATGTTAGACACCCTTTATATTCATATTTGACAATTTCATATTGAAATTACACGTTACAAATTGCATTACGCAACTTTTAAAGCATTTATGAACAAAGCGACTAGGGCAGCGAGAAGGATACTTAAGACATTTCATTTAGTCTGCGCTATTAATTTCTTGACACTAACTCATTTCATATTAGAATAACACATTTAACAAAGTTTCCTTAACATGCCACACCCAAAATCTTATTTTACATATTATTAATATATATTCATATTTCACAAATTATCTTCTTCTTACTAATCCCTCTGATCTGAATCAGATCGTATCCGTAAGTTTGTGGGGTTTTACTATTTAAATCTAAAGTTCTAACTTAGAACCCCACAAACACCAACAAGCGAATAATCGCTTAAGTGTGTGAACAGAACACGTAAGACTTAAAAAGGGTTTATAACCCTTTAGTTTTCAGTATATTTACAATCAGTTCCTACTTGAAACTTTACACAAAGCCGCCACTCGGGCTTGAACTTAAAATAATAATAATTTAAACTAAAACTAGCTTAACTAAGCTATTTAAAAGGTATAGCCAAAGCTATCAGATATCTAACTAGTTGGCCCCTAAGTATTAATTAAATCGGCGAAGCCAAGCAAGGGCCTAAGGTATGGCCGAGCGTAGTAACAGCTAAGAGAGACGTAGCCAAAAGGCAAACGCGCGTTAGTCAGGGAAACAGACTCTCTCTCTCTCTCTGAAGTCGGTGAAGTCACGACTTAAATAGTACTCTTTTTCATTTGCATTAACTGTGTTTCTGAATTTACATTCTGGCAGGAAATTGTAAGCTGAAATTAGGATAAGATAGGAAAGATACAAAACTTAAAATAACTGTTAATAAACTTAGGATAAACTTTACAAGTTCATTCGCCTTCATAACTTCCAACACGAAATTTGGTCTCTTCAACAGATCTTCACTCACTAAGGCGACACAGCTAAGTAGATGTTGTACAGTAGCTTATGGTATTTACATTTGGCGCAAGTGGGAAAAGTTTTAGTACCAAGGGAATATCTGAGGATTCTTAAATGTCCTGAAGTCAACCGAGCCACAGCTGTTTGGGTCTTCCTTCACCCTTGAAACTAACAGCAGTACTAGGACTTGTGCTACGATACCATGACTGTGTCGGTAACTATCTGCAAGAACTATTAATTTAAGCCTTTCTTCTCGAGTATAGTTCAAGATAGGTCAAAGGATCAGCACAAACCTGAAGTATGGAAATACCTTCCTTTGCTAGTCTATTAGCTATTTCATTTTACTATTTAAGATTTACATGAGATGATATCCATTGTAGATGGAAAATAGAAGAATGATGCAAGGTCTTGAGTTTTTTAATAATTTTAATTCTTCTCAGGTCTCTAACATTTCTCCGTTAAAAATTCGTATTGAAATTACATATTACAAATTATATTCGTATTACACAATTTTTTTAACATTTGTGAACACTGTGAAAAACAGAGCAAAGAGAAAGATACATAAAATATTGCGCTTGCTGTGCGCCTTCATGTTAAAGAAACATATTTTGTATATTGCAAAGGTATTTAATATGAAAGACACGAAATCCCATGTTACACATCTTAAATATATATTCATATTTGTGTGATATGCATTCCTCTCTATTGATTAATTTCATATGAAAAAACATATTTTTCATATTGCAAATGTTACATAACACATTATATTTGCAGTCATAGTAGTTCAGAACTAAATATGAAGCGTAGAATACTGTGAGAAGCACAGATTCACGCAAGCAGACTAAAACACGCTAACACAGGCACATTAAAATACAGGGTGTTTATAAAATCCCGGATCCATTTTGATGTTTAATAACTCATAAAATAATAAAGATAGATTAAAATTAATAACATAATGGTTAGATAGACTCGAAAAGTTTCATGACCCTTGTCAATGAACTTCCATGTGTGCCCCTTCGTTGCACGGAGAATATCAAGACAATGTTCAATTTCACGCCAGTTACCGGCAAGCATGTCGGCATCCAAAGAGGCTATTGCGGTTGTAATTCTGGCTTTTAGGACATCCATGTTCGACACTCTCCTCCTGTAAACGTTGTCCTTTACATCACATACAAAAGTACTAGAACAAACACATTAAAAGTAAACATAACATTGCAATAGTTGCCAAAAACAAAAGAGAGAAAAATGCAATTAATAAGCAGACGATATTTAGAAAAGTACAGATATTTAGACTGGAAAATGAAATTATCTGAATTCCACACGCGCAGACGATATTTACGAAAGTAAAGATATTCAAACCTGAAAAGGAAAATATATAAGTTATTCCGTCAATAAATGCCATAAGTTTGTTTTGTTTTATCTTCATTATTTTATGAGTTATTAAACATCAAAATGGGTCCGGGACTTTATAAGCACCCTGTAGATTCATTGAGTTAAATTAAACAATAGGACCAAAGATCTTGCAAAATACTGTATGTTGTAAGGCTCTACTTATGTGCCATTTAAAAGGCTATTTGCAAATTGTTTCTTACATATAACCTAATATATAGCTCATTCCAAAAATTTCTAAATTAAATAAAAGTCCTTGGTAAGTAGGAGCTATTTTATTAGGAGCTAGAAGTCGTACAATTTAGAAAAGTGAAGTTAGGAAGAATTATGCGAATGGAATAAGTTTAAAGGGGACTTTTTAAAATACCGCAGTTAGTGCTAAGATAATAAAAGAGAAGGCGTAGTTTGGAATTTAGCTTTTTATCGTCTAAGATCTGTAAGAATCAAGCCTGGAAGGGCTCCTGTGTAGAATTCTTGAAGTAAAAAGGCAAAGTATGCTCCCATTCAAAAAAGTAGTGATATGTGGTTCCAGATCGTTTTCGAACACAGTTATGGTTGAAATATCGTCCAGACCTGAAGAGATAAGCTGAGAATAATCCATGTCCCGTTACGAATTTACTCTTATATAATTTTTAAAAAGTTCACAAGAAGGATCTGGAATAAAAGAACGCGTTCTTCTGCTTTTTGATGTCGATCCCGGTAAGTACCCTACTGCTCTAGGAGCTGTTTTTGTAAACTTCGTTTTAGGTATGACATCGGGTTTTTAACGGGTAATAAATATTGTTACGTGCGTACGGGTTCGTTATATATTGAATGCACAAGTCGTAAAAAGTTAACAAAAATTTATTCTTTCCACAAGAAATAAATTAAAATGCTGAAATATTTCTTCACAAATCTTCGCACAATATCACAATATCTCAAACGTTTAGCAAAAACTCAGTTCAAAGCAGATAAAATAGTTCTATCTCACAGCGAAATCGCTACAATCAATACAGCATTAAGTAAACAAACAGCAG
>KK121915.1:288466-307931 GCA_000611955.2 Stegodyphus mimosarum | reverse complement strand
TCTTTTCTTGAATAACATTCATTTCATCTTTAACAGATGCTTGACCAGCTTTCATCTCTTCTTGACAAACTTCCATCTTTTCTTTAACGGATTTCATCTCTTCTTTAACAGAATCTTTCATCTCATCTTTAAATGCAGCAAAGGCTGCCATAAATTGCCTTAATTGTTCTTCCATTGCTCTAGTTAATGGCATTCAAAATATCCCACTTCTGACACCAAAAATTGTTACGTGCGTACGGGTTCGTTATACATTGAATGCACAAGTCGTAAAAAGTTAACAAAAATTTATTCCTTCCACAAGAAATAAATTAAAATGCTGAAATATTTCTTCACAAATCTTCGCACAATATCACAATATCTCAAACGTTTAGCAAAAACTCTGTTCAAAGCAGATACAGTAATTCTATCTCACAGCGAAATCGCTACAATCAATACAGCATTAAGTAAACAAACAGCAGTTCGCTTTTTACAGCTACAAGTATAACAGCAACAACAACAACTACAACTGAGATGAGGTGTTTCACCTCGGCTTTTATAAGCTTTTAATTATCAGTAGAACAATCACGATTTTTCTAGATTTTTCTGGATGGCAACAGTAATTACGAGATATTTATTTATTAAGCATTAAATGCACGCGCTCTTTTATTTTTATTGTTATTTTTTTTTTCGACGTAGCTTTCTCATCAAAAATCGTCTGCGTTGCTAAGGCAACATGAAGCAAATCTAATTACAATTCTAAATAAATAACCAAATAAATGTGAAATTCGTAACAATATCATGATATGTTTTGGAGTGCGCTGCTTATTTTGCTAACGCTGAATCTGCTTTTTCATTACCTTTAATTTCAGCATTTGCATGGATCCAAGTTAGACTGGGTGCATAATTTGAAGAGAAGAATAATAGCTATTCGGGAATTTCTGAAACCAGAGAAGCCGGAGAATTACCAGGCATTGCTTTTAGATTTGATTGACTGTTTGTTAGGATAACTGCGCGTTTTCTTGTTTGCTTGGTATATTTAAGAGGTTTCTTTATTGCTAACAATTCTGTTGAAAAAAACTGTATTTGTAGACGCAGTCGAATGCTCAGTAGTAGAGTAGGCTTAATAATATGAGTGGAAGTAGGCGGGACACCCGAATTTCACCATTGGTCCTACAAATATAGTCTCGCCTTGCTAATTACATAGTGTTGTCCCAATTTTCAGGAAGAGCACCTTAGAGGGCGGTCCGAGGTCTCCCACCCCTCTTCCTTTGCCATCAACCACTCAGAAGACTTCCATCTCACCTTGTATTGCGAGCTTCCCCTTGACGCATAGACTCTATACACTTACAAATATCCATGCCTTCTTCGGGATTCAAACCTGGAGCCATCTGTACGGCAGTCAGCGTTACTAACCACTGTACTGGCTGACGGCATGCTTTTATTACATGATGGAAGCAACGCACAGAATTGTGGGATATGGTAATCCCGTTTTTTTTCTGAAATGACAATCTACACAAAAGGTTAAAACCATTTAGAAACGAGGGTTGCTATCTCAGAAAAAAATTATTACATCCGTTACAAACACTAGGAAAAATATTTTTCTAACTAAAGCATTTTACCTAAATCTATTTAATTGATATTAAACTAATGATAAGGGGCGACAAATATGTTACGCCGTTCAATTACAGTTCTCTGAAAAGAAATATTACTTACCATACACAA
Organism: Stegodyphus mimosarum; assembly: GCA_000611955.2. Taxonomy (NCBI): domain Eukaryota; kingdom Metazoa; phylum Arthropoda; class Arachnida; order Araneae; family Eresidae; genus Stegodyphus; species Stegodyphus mimosarum. The sequence goes on along the minus strand of KK121915.1, from coordinate 306,230 downwards.
CATCACCAAAATTGCTATGTAATTTCAAACTTAACGAAACTTGTACAGAATTTACGATACATTTACAATTTTAACTGCAACACACATTTACAATACCAAGATAATTAAACAAATTCAGATAGGTCTAACAATAAAGCAATTTATCTTACAGACAAATTTTTAACTGGTAATTTAGTTGCCATTCGGATCTGTGCATTTTTAGAAAACTGGACTTTTTTAATTTTTGTTCATCTGAAAAAAGCTTTCATTGCGTCTTACTAAAACTTAACAACCACAAAAATTCCTCTATAGAGTCAAACTGATGATGAAACTGTAAATTTTTCGCAAAAGAAAATCTGAAAGAATAACTGAAAGACCGGCAGTAACTATACAGAAAGATGAAAAGCACATTATATAAATCAACTCTTCAGTCAATAGCGCTAAAGAGGTAAGTGCTTTGTGAGGATATTTAGTGGCTTCTTCTTTGTTAAGAATAACAGGGAGTTTCCCTTAAAAAATTCGCTATCAATATATCCATTTCCTGAGGCAGATAGCTCTTGAGTGCTTTGGCATAATCAAATAAACAAAAATTCTCCTTTGCTAACAGAAATTTAAAAGAAAAAAAAAGGAAAGAATTAATAATTTCTTATTTCCTGATACAAGATTCATCTTCCTTAGATAAAAATTCCAAAGAGGTCTCAATCGATCGATGCATGTGAAATGAACAGTGAAATAAAAATATCATAAACTATGCAAAAGGTCTGTTTAATTTACCTAGGGTTAATAGATCTAGTAAAGTCTTTTAAAAATTTAAACACAAATGCTATTAATAGAAGAAAAAAAATACTTGAAACTATAGGCAAATTACGCAATTTTTTATTTAACTATTTTGGGAGGAAATAATAGTAGTACGATTATAATGATTGTTTTTAACGAAAGCATCTAATCTGTAATAGGTAAAAAGAAACTAGAAACTTGCATCTGCTTCAACAAAAGAAAGAATTCTTATTAAGTAAACGTTTGATTTTGGGGTTTGGGGTTTGGTTTACTTATTTATGACAAAGAACTCGATAGCTATCTGACTAAGGGAAAGGATGCCTTCATGGAGGATTTTCTAAGGAAAACTTGTTCGTATACAATATGCAATATAACCTATAACGTGGTTTTCCCACGTTACACATGGGAGAAAACCACGAAAACTCCCGTGCAGCCAGCCGCTAGGCTGCATGAGCTTCGAACCTCGGACCATTTGCAGAATTCAAACATCTGGCCTAACTACTAGTGTTCAGCGATTTTACCGTTCAGCTGCTCGTGGACCAACTGAACGTTAGGAGTTTCATCACTCCAATCTATTTTAGACACCTACCGATAATAAATGCAAATTAATTTTGTAGAGTCATTAGGTTTTTTTTTTTTTGTTTTTTTTTTTTTTTTTTTTTTTTGAAGCAGGAGACGTGAAAAAGGTGCATGCCCTCGCCGAGACTCGAACCTTGGACTTCTCGAATACCCGTCGAGTATGCTTCCAATTACACCACGAAGCCATGCAGAAAGGAAGGAGAAAATAACTTATAATTTCACAACTTATATTAGCTTAGCATGAGATTAGAAAAAAATACTTCAATTTAATAGTCACTTCTGTTTCGCATTTCGAATATTCCCGTGATTTCATGCGTAATGTGAATACCAGCTAGTTTCCTTTAAGAAGTCTTCTATAAAGTATTCCTATCTTTAAGCAGAAAAAGGGTGTACTTATAAATCCAAATACATTTATTCCGAGTAAACTGTCTATCACTGATCGAGTAGATACAATCGTTGAATGTATTGTTACGAAATGTCTAGGCCCGGTAAGATAGCTTCCTCGCAAAACAGGTTTAGGGTTGCCAGAAAATGGCAAAAGAAAGCAAAGTTACCACATTTGGTGAGAAATCACCCATTTGGCGATATGCTATAGATGCATGGAGAACCTTCTTGAACGAATTTTTCCTGGTTTAGCCCAGAACGTTCTCGAACACAAGCCAAAAGCTATATAAACCCTGCTGGTACGCGAGGGAGTCAGTTTTCTCAACTGTAGTACCTTGTCCAACTACGTTATATACAAGAATTACACTGTTATCGCTTATAGTTTGCTCTCAGTAACCAAAATAGTGCAACTATCTGCATACTGATCATGTGACCTCGCTCAGCCAATAGGACTATGCTCTGAGCTCTATGACTTTAGCATTGTACGACGAACTCTTGAGTTATTAGTATTCAGATAAATCGTAGAACTGAAGCTGTGTGCTGCTGTTCTCCATGAAGAAAATCTCCTCATTCTACTATTTACTGCCTGGAGTTGCCATGTCACCTATGATTCCTTGCCACTGCCAATGCCTAACTATACTGATATCAAAGCCATGCTGGGAAGGAATAAACTCCTAAACAGCTATGCTTTTAAATTTTATCTTTTAGCTTTCAATTATTGCTATCTTTTAGCCATTATTTGCTTTCTTATGCCTAGTTTACTGCAATTTGCCATGTATTTGCCTTAATCCTGACAAAATAGCCATTATAATTGCCATAATATCATCTAATTCATAAAATTCTTCCTGTTTCACCCGATTAGGGTGTTGATGCACAGAGCATCATCTCTTTTTGGCAATCAGCCTAAGGTTAATAGATTAGTAAAGACTCCAAGAAGTCGATGCTAATATTGAACTAATTGAAATGAAAATGAAATGAGGGAGTCAGTGGGTCAGTGCGAGTCAGAAAGCGGTTGTCTCGTAGTCTAATGCCGAGTTGTCGTCGAGTGCATCTACAGAATCTCTTAGTGTATCGCGATTTAGTGCATCGTGGAGTTTTATCTTAGAGTGTGTTGAGCTTCGGGAACGACTGAACCGAGTCGTAAGCTGTACTCTAGAGTATCGTCGAGTGCATCGCGAGTTCTACCGTGGAGAGTCTCGAGAGTACGTGGAGTTCCGAGAACGACCGAGCAGAGTCGGGAACTATGCTCTGGTGCTTTGCTGTGAAGCCGTCTTCACCGTTATAGCCTGATAGCCTGAAGGCTGTGTTGCTAATTGTCTCAGCGTGTTTATAGTACTTCTTCGACGACTGTAAGCGTGATTTTGAAGCTGTCTTGAAAAATACTAGCCAATAAAGTGTGTTTCGATACTTCATCGAGTGGCGTCGTTATTCACTCCAAATCCACGAACCCTTGAAGAGAAAAACGTAACAATATGTATTAAATGTTGTTCATGAAGGTTTGTCTTCCTTAAACTGACAGCCCCAGTGCGTTTTATAACGATTGAATATTCTAATCTTATCTTACTGACGGTTATTAAGGCCAATAATACAGCATACAAAGTCAGCAACATTTTGTAAAAGAACAGAGAAGCTATCCGCTGGTTAGCGACGCACGTGATTAATTTTTATCTGTAAATCCGTTATTTCTTGTATCAGTCTTAGTTGATAAAGGTATGCAAATTGCAGTCGTGAACAAAAACGTCACACCGATAGAATTTATTTACTCTTTTCTGAAAGTGAAAATGCTGCATTTTTCCATCTAAAGCAATATCTTGATTTCTACTTCTAAAATTTTCTTTCAAGAATGTAGAAATTGAAAAATATTATGAGATTTTAGATTTTTTAAGAGACTAAGGGGTAATGTAATAATTCAAATGAATAAAACAAATTTCTGATAAGCTACATTTATAGATAGTTTTTGTACATTGATGTCTTATTAAAATTCTTTGATTTCCAAAAACGAGCTATGAGAGACGAAAAGAAAAGTTACAGGAAATTTTTAAACATGCTGTAAATTTATAAATGGATTTTTAGATCTTTAAAGCTCTGCGTTCTTGATTTAGTATGTAGGAAACTATTTAAAATTTGCTTTCGTATTTGTAATCTCTTTTAAAGCATTGCGATTATAAGTTTTTAAAAAATTTCTCGTTGAACAGGATCTTTCTGTAAATCTAGAAAAATGTAAAATAAAAAAATATTAAAAAAATCTTAAAGCATTCAGATTTTATATTACGGCCAAAGAGACTTTTTTTCATTTACACACAAATATACATTTCGAGAGCATTTGGGCTAAAAATATTTAATAAAATATTTAAAACTTTTAATCTAAAAGCTATTTCTATTAGCTTGATTCCCACTAAAAAGTATGAATTAAAATAATTATATGACTTCTTGATCACAATACTCAAAAACTGCAGTTGTTTTTAATATCTGTATACTTATTGGCGTAACATAATTATTGGCTTAACTTAATATAAAGATACTAAGAGCAAACACAATTTTTGCGCGCTGTGGTCAGGAAATCATGTAATTATTTTAATTCATAGTTTTTAGAGCGAGTCAAGCTAATAGAAATAGCTTTTAGATTAATTTCTTTTATATATATATATATATATTTTATTAGTTCAAAAGGGCAATCTGCCCTGAAGGACTATTAATTTCGTTTTGGCATTTTGCGTCGATTCACGATAAGGGTTGTTTCACTTTTCAAATTGTTACCACCAAATATTATCGCCCTGCATTATATAGGATGTTTATAAAGTCCCGGACCCATTTTGATGTTTAATAACTCATAAAATAATGAAGATATAAACAAACTTATGGCATTTATTGATGGAATAACTTACACATTTTCCTTTTCAGGTTTGAATATCTTTACTTTTGTAAATATCGTCTGCGCGTGTGGTTAATTTCAGATAATTTCATTTTCCATTCTAAATATCTGTACTTTTCTAAATATCGGCTGCTTAAAATGTTCTCCTACGAAGCATCCTTTCATCTTTCTGGCATTGTTAATCGCCATAATGTGCGCATATGGGGATCTGTAAACCCCCATGAATACCGTGAGGCACAACGTTCCCAAAGGTTAATGTGTGGTGTGGACTAATGCAAGACCGAGTCATTGGGCCTTTCTTTTTTACAGAAAACACGGTCTCGTCAGTCGTATACTTAGACATGTTGGAAAACTTCGTATTTCCACAACTAGAAGAGCTTCAGCCACATGTCTTTTTGCAGCAAGATGGTGCACCACCTCATTGGGGTACCATCGTTCGTAGTTCTTTGAATGACCATTTTACAGGAAGATGGATTGGGCGAGGAGGTCCAATTCCTTGGCCACCCAGGTCACCTGATATAATGCCACTGGACTTTTTCCTTTGGGGATTTGTAAAGGACAACGTTTACAGAGGGAGAGTGTCGAACATTGATGACCTAAAAGCCAGAATTACAACCGCAATAGCCTCTGTGGATGCCGACATGCTTGCCGGTACCTGGAGTGAAATTGAACATCGACTTGATATTCTCCGTGCGACGAAGGGGGCACACGTGGAAGTTCATTGACAAGGGTCATGAAACTTTTTGAGTCTATCTAACCATTTCTGTTAATCTACCTTTATTATTTTATGAGTTATTAAACATCAAAATGGATCCGGGACTTTATAAACACCCTGTATTTAAAAAGAATTAAATAATGAAGAATCTGCACGAATGTATATTCTTCTCGAATTGGGATAAAACAACAGTACCTAGAGCCATCAGAATTTGAATAACGTAATCTTCCATAGAATATGGACATGTGGAAGCCCTAATTTGAATTTGAAATTTGTTTTGTTATCGATTTCATATTTTGTAACACTTCAACGAATTTTTTATTAAAAAACTAAACAATTTCAAAGCGAACAATGGCAACACTGTACGGGGAAAAAAATATTTTTATCTTCAGCGCGCGAGACTCTGTATCGGAAATTCTAAAGATATGCTCATTTTAAAATTATTTTGCGATATTGCTATTGAACTGAATTTTATGGTTTGAGTCCGTAGAATATGATATTCAGTAAGTAAAGGTACCATACGGGGCATTAATAGTTTGTGGCAACAATTTGAAAAGTGATCCGACGCAAAATGGCGTTTTGGGACTAAAAGCCCTTTTGGGATAACGACCCTTTTGGATAATAAGCAATATTTTTTTAATAACTTTTGCCTATGTTGCACAGTTCGATGGATAAGTTCTTTTTTAATTTTTCCACACGTCTGTGCAAAACTGCCCAATAATTTACTAACATATTACTATGTTATTAATATGATTACTTTTTCTCTTCGATTTCCATAACAATTTAAGGGGAAAAAAAGAAGAAGGATCGCTTCTTAAGATTCAATTTTTTTCACAGTCTGTAGTCCTTATATGAACGTGTATAAAACAGAAATCCATCTCCTGTTCCTAGCAGAAAATGGGAAGAATGCTGTGCTTCAACGAAGCGTCCACATATTGTTTGAAAAATTCAGAAAATGGTAACATACAACTTACGTATGAAGGACGGTAAAGTCTCTCAGCCACGGCCCATTTTTTTCCTCTGATAATACTGGACATGCTCATTGATAAAGTTCACACAAGCATAACCGTCTGCATATCAGTCATGGTTCAGCACATGAAGTTATTCATAACATTCTTAGCTTTCAAGAAGTCTCCATAGGATAGTTGTTAAAGCTACGTAGCGAATAATGAAATAATATATTATTTTAAAAATTCACAGCCTCTTTTGAATATCTCTAACGCTAAAACTGAAGCTTTGAGATGTTTCTTAAGAATAGATGAAACTATTAAACTTCTATTTCCAATTGAAGAAAAAACAGAACCACATTATGTCTCATTAACCGCTACGTTAGAAGTGTAGCTGTTAAAATCATCATGGTTGGAACCTTTAGTTTTAATCAAAGCACCATTAATAATCTATTTAAATTGGTCTTGCCTTTTAAAAGTATAGTCTCTGGCAAGCTATAATAAAAGTATCAAGGCTGCAGCAAAGATTTAAATCGTCTTATTTTAGGTATTTTTCTTTCATAATTTTTAGCCCAAAGTTCGTTAACGCAGAAAGGCTATTAATTTCAATTTGGCAATTTGTGGCGTTTCACTATAAACAGCGTTTCACTTTTCAAATTGTTGCCACCAAATATTATCGCCCTGTATTATACTTAAAGAAATTAAATAAGGAAGAATCTCCATAAATGTATGTATGTTTCTCGCATTGTGATAAAACAATGGTACCTAGAGCCATCAAATTTTGAATAACGTACATTTCCAACCGAATATGGGCATCTGGAAGCCCAATTTGGAATTAGAAATTTGTTTTATCATCTATTTCATATTTTGTAAAGCATTTATGATTAAGAAACTCAACTATTTAAAAGCGAGCAATGGCAACACTGTACGTAAAAAAAAACGTTTCTATCTCCAGCGCGCGAGACTGTTTCGGAAATTCTAAAATATTATCTTTTTAAATTATTTTGTGATATTGCTGTTGACTTTAATTTTAGGGTTTAAGTGCGAAGAACATGATATTTAATAAATAAAGGTAACACACGAAACGTTAAATAAAAGCCCCTTTGGGCGTAATATAAATCGATGTTTGAACAACAAAATATGTTAATGAATTTTAAAAATGCACTATCAGTATCGATTAAGTTTCCAAAAGCTGCGAAAACGCATGAGAGTTTCAAAATGTTGAATGAAATAAAACTGAAACAGATAGTTGCAAAAATAATATTAGGTCTATACAGTTGACACAACTTCCTGATCAACACAACTTCCTAAGTATCGTCAGCCATTATAAATATATGAACCTTTTATGAGGTAGAGAGAAACGCGTAACGAAAGAACGACATAAATCACCTAATAGAGGATCATTTCGCTTTTGTAAATTAAATCAATAATATTACTGCATCTTCGGAAGCAATTTTAACCCCAATTAACGCTGTAGTTAATGCATTATCTCCTAAGAATGAAAGAAAATGTGTTTATGGATAGTAGATACTTTGCTCCAACAGAATTTGATACAAAAAATGAAGAAGATTCTATATATAGTTACAAGATTTCTATCATGAAAATGTAAGATTTTACAACAGATGGAAATGCAGGATTTCATTGAACGTTTACAGCAGCTGAAATTGTCTTGTGGAACAAAAACCTTATCATCAGTTGCGTAGGTAGTCTAAATTAGCTTCGCTAAGTACCCATACCAAACATAAGCCGAAGTCCATAAGGACTTTGGCTTATTAGTCCAAAGGGATTTGGACTATTACCTCGCAAAACGAAAGTAATAGTCCCGAAGGACTATTACTTTCGTTTTGCGATTTTGCGTCGGAAACACAAAAAAGGCGTATTTCAAATTGTTGCCACTAAATGTTATCGCTCTGCATTAAATTTTAAAAAATGAAAAATCGTAGCTTTCTCTTCAAAAATCGTCTGCGTGCGTTGCACGGGAAAATAAAAAGGAATTTTAATTACAATTCTAAATAAATAGCCAAATAAATGTGAAATTCGTAACAGCATTCTCTAAAACTTTAACGAATTTTTCATTAACAAACTCAAAGATTTCAAAGCCAGCAATACCAACGTTGTACAGAAAAACATTTTTATCTCCAGCGCGTGAGAGCGTGTACCGAAATTTCTAAAGATATGCAGAATTTAAAATTATTTTGCGATATTGCTGTTAAACTGAATTTTATGGTTCAAGTGCGAAGAACATGGTATTTAACAAATAAAGGTAACACACAAAATGTTAATTAAACGCCCCTTTGGACGTAATCTAAAATCTGAAACCTTTCAGATTTTTTATTTGGTATGTTTGGTATGTATGAAGGAGACTGTTCTACTTTTTTAGAATGTGGCATAGTATAAAAGCTCACTTTGCAGTCCCACAACCACGAATTTTCTGTCATTAGCCTGAAGACGCTGTCATGATTATTTGTCTGTTCTGTTGCACACGGGAAAGCACTTGAAGATTATCTGCCTAAGGGAAGTGATGCCTTCGGGGCACGCTTTCCTTATCCATTAAGTCCCATGGCATGTTCAGGGAAACCATAGATGTAAGGAGGTTTTCCCCATGTGTTATAAGGTATTTCTCCCACCTTCTTAGCATGCCTTCGTGGCATAGTGGTCAGCACACTCGGTGCGTATTCGAGAGGTTCTCGTTCGAGTCCCGGCGAAGGCATTGCTCATTTTTCATCTGTCCTAGTATCAAAAAATATCTAATGACTCTACACTGGCGCCTGAACTAAAAAAGAAAAGGTGGTGGATGATGATTCTCCACCACCATTTGGCGATTGGGTCCCCTAATCCCCAGTCGCTCTTTAAAAGGGAGAGTATATAAGGTATTTCTCCCGCCTTCTTAGCATGCCTGCGTGGTGTAGTGGTCAGCACGCTCGGCGCGTATTCGAGAGGTCTGTGGTTGGAGTCCCGTGTAGGGCATTGCTCATTGTTTAGTCTCCCCTGCTTTAAAAAATACGTAATGACTCCACAGTGTAACGTAGATATGAGCCACTTCTTTCAGAAAGTCCTTCACGAAAGCATCCCTCTTAGCCTTCGAGTTGCTATACCTTCATCGATTAATCGAATCGACGTAAGCACGCTTAAGAAATGAATTTGTTGAATTTGTATTAAATTTAAGAACTTATTGAAATCAAACAAATACTTTAAGTTATTTTATGTAATTAACTAATGAAATCATTCATAATATTATAAGGTATTTTCTCTTTCCTTTCCGCAGGCCTTCGTGGTGTAACTGGAAGCACACTCGACGCGTATTCGAGAGGTTCAGGATTCGATTCCCGGCCCCAGGGCATTGCCCATTTTTTACGACTCGTGCTTCAAAAAAAAATCTAATGACTACAGTGTTTTCAATAATAATTTTTTATAATCTATTCCTATTTTGTTTTCCTTAATACAATAACATATATTTATTTTTAAACTTAATTAAGATATAGAATTCCAGTTTCATCTGCTCTACTAGCATTTTATTCTAATGAGATATTCATACCCAGAAACAAATATACAAAGATGGTACTCCAACCGAGAGTCGTACTCCAGTATTATTAAAAAATTAGGATGATAGTGATGGAAAATTTTCCATTTGTAAACTGATCGAGTAATATGAAATCTAGCCGAAGGTATTAAATTTTAGGAAGTTTTTTCTTTAAAAATTAATATTCAATTTATTTCGAAAAAAAAAACTAGTTGAAAAATGTTAGTACACCAAGCATATAAATTTATTAACCGATGAGATCACTGACAAAAGCCGAACGCATTTTAAAACCGTAACAGATCGAAGTACATTCCATAACATGTGCAACTTTATATTTACATTTTTTCATTGTTTGCACAAACTATACTGAAAGAATATCATTTTCTACGAATTAAAAATTATTTGCAACCATAACTAGAACAATCTAAATTAAATACTTTATATAGTATTATTTCGTTCTAACGAAATAATTCTATATATCAGAGTTTCTTAAACTGCGGGTCGCAATTGGAATCGCGGGACCTGCATTAGGGGGGTCGCCAAAAATTTTAGCAATTTTGATATTCTTTAACTTATTATAATAAATTTACAGTTACTAAATAGTTTTGCGTAATGTATCTAAAAATAGATAAAGATAAAACAGTACAGACAAAGTGAAAACGTTTTGACGCATTTTTTTTATTTCTTTCTGCGAAGTAAAAAGGAAGTATTATAATCGCGAAAACTTTCGGGTATCATATTTCAAAGAATATATCCATTTTGACAGCTATCGAATGCAATTTAACAATTTTTTGCATGACATGTGCAAGTAAGGACAGAATAAAGGACTTTTTTTCCCAAAAAAAAATCATAAAACTGAATTAAAATTGATTCAGAAGAGATTTTTTTTCGTAGCATCTGTACGTACCTACGTACGTACGTATAACTCAAAAACCTTGCATAACTCAAAAACGAGCAGCCTCAGAACGTTGAAATTTTGTGTATAGGACTGCTATAACAAGTAGATGTGTACCTCCTATTTTGGTTGCAATCGGCGGCCACTTTATTATTCAGCTCAGCTCAGTTTCTTTATTCTTATATGTTTGTAAATTGTGTATTTATTTTTTGCTTTAAAAATGATTGAATTACTTTTTTCTTATCTTCCGGTTAAGGTTTTTATGCCTTTAGTTAACCATCACGTTATAGTTATAGAATTATCAACAATTTAAAAGTTGTTTAAGTGCGGCTAAGCCTAATTTTTTTAGCCATAGCAACCATATTTGTTTGCATTTGAAACTTAGCAGAAATAGTGGATTTGTTACCAATCTAGAGAAACTAAGCTTCGCAACAACAAAGTAACGTCTTCTTTTATTATTCCGAATTAAATTATGCTTAATCCATTCTGGAATTAGCATTTAAATTATTAAATTATCCCATATACTGACCCAACATATCGTCCGCAGCAAATTAAGTCAGTTTCTACGCCTTCAGTAGCCGAGTGAGACCAAAAGTAAACTTTCCGTTTTGTGCACCGAAAACTCTGCCTTCTTGCTGCTAACCGAATTATTTGTTCTTGTGTAGAAACTGTAATTTTAATAGTAAAATTTTTTTTTTGCATTGTTTTAACTGTATTTGGAGTTTTATGTTTTTCTATATCTTTCTATTTTTAATATAGATATTTTGAGTTTTTATGTCGCGAAGTGAGAACTGAATTAATTGAATGAGAAATATCTCTAATGAATTCGAGCAAATAAGTTTAAATGAAAGGCAAGAAAAAATGCGTATAATTTAATATTCGGTACAAGGAAGTCATGTGGTGTACATATTTTTAATATAGATATTTTGAGTTTTTATGTCGCGAAGTGAGAACTGAATTAATTGAATGAGAAATATCTCTAATGAATTCGAGCAAATAAGTTTAAATGAAAGGCAAGAAAAAATGCGTATAGTTTAATATTCCGTACAGAGAAGTCATGTGGTGTATACATCAGATTTTTTATACTGTAAACGTTCATTTTACTTTAAAAATTACAGTTAATAACCTCAAACTGCAATAGTATATTACAGTACAACTGAAGAAACTGACAGTCTCACTCATGCGTGTGTACGATTTGCGCAATGCTTATGGGTTCCCACAAAATTTTCATAAAAGTTATGGGTTCCCCACACCAAAAAGTTTAAGAAACCTTGCTTATTATAAAGAATATATCATGGTGAAATTATCCATAAATTTAAAAAAATTAAACACCAAAATAATTTTAGAATTCGTTAACGTTTTTGTCTTTAGCATATATTTTTATAAATAAAAATTCGCCACTTTATTTGTATTATTAATGTTGTAGAATTTTTAAATAAAATACAGCAATACCTATATTTTTAAATAAATTGTTTGGATGAAATTTAGTTAATTATTAAATAATTTTCAATATTGCTCAATCCAGTGTGATTAAGGTATCAGGCGTTTTTAACCCAAGACTTTCACACTCGTTAAGATGGCCCTGCTTTATGAAGGACTTTTTAAGAGAAACTAGGTATTCAGGTTTACACATTATACTAATATTACCTCATAAAATTCTGACAGTAATCACTTTCAAGTGTAGGCCTAATTGATAGTTTAAGTTAGACATTCATATAGTTTTCATTTCAAATAGCTTAAATGCATGATTAGGTTCTATGTATTTCTACTTTACGTGAGCTATTTTATTTTCTAAATATTTTTTCTTATATATTTTCTTACAATAACTAGAAATCATTCTTATGATCTGAATGTTATGAAAACGAATAAGTAGGTTAAACTACTTCCTGAATGTTATGAAAACGAATAAGTAGGTTAAACAATTTTACAATTCAAGTTTATAAATGCTATATAAATACAAAACTTCCTGACTCCGATTCGGCTACTATATGCATAAGTACAGAATTCCAATGACTTAAAAGCTTTGGTGGTTAGATGGTTAATATTAAGGATGAACTTTCAACATCGGTCACTATATGCATAAATACAGAATTCCAATGACTTAAAAGCTTTGGTGGTTAGATGGTTAATATTAATGATGAACTTTCATCATCGGTCAGTATATGCATAAATACAGAATTCCAATGACTTAAGCTTTGGTGGTTAGATGGTTAATACTAATGATGAACTTTCAACATGCAGAAACCGACTTTTGCTTTGCTGAATAAAGTTTCAAGCAAAGAATTACGTTCTGGTTTGATAATAAACCGTGAAAAAATTTCACCGAGATATAAAATTTATGCTAGGAAAAACTTATAATAATAGCGGTTTAGCTTTTAAGCCTTTTTAGGATAGATCCTAAAGACTGTCTCAATAGTCGCATTTCGTTATACTTTTTCATCAAAAGAACATTTTGCTATTTTGCCGAAATATAAGTATAGTCTATTGGAAGTATCATTTATAATAAATTAGCGGAAGTATCCGACGCTAATTAAGTTAGATTGAGAGTAATGTATCTAACAACAGAGAGAACGATACCTCTGTAATTCTTCTTCTCTAATAACGATGCAAAAAAAAAAGATTCCTAGTTGATACATTTTTCAGTCTGGTATGGTATGGAACTCATATAAAAAATTTCGATAGAAAAATAAACTAATTCTCTCTCATTAAATCAGCAACAATACCACGCAGTTTTTAACAATTTTTGTTTTCTAACCAAATGGCCATAAAAGCTTGAGTTCTATCCAATATTTCACCTATATTCAATTTTAGTGGATTAAATGGGGCAAAACATTTATCATAATCGATCATAAATCAACACCGCAAACACACAAACAGACGTTCTTCTTTATATGTATAGATTTTGTAAAACTTACAAATTTTTCATTAACAAACTCTACGATTTGAAAACGAGTAGTAGCAACACTTTTGGAAATAAAACATTTTTATCTTCAACGCGCCAGACTGTTGCCACTTGGGAAAATGAGTACGAAAATTAGCTCGTTCAAAATTTTTAATTAATATTTCGGCTGATTAAAGTCGTACGAAGATAGTTGAAATGGCTTCCCACGACTTTTTAGGATCGGGAATAACGTATTTAATGTTTGGCAATGCTATTTTTATTTTATCGTAAAACTTAGAATTTTTTTTTTATTAGCAAACTCTAGGTTTTGAAAGCGAGCAGTGGCAACAATTTGCGAAAAAAAGCAAATTTTCATCTGCTGCTTGCGAGACTGTTGCCACGCAGAAAAATGAGGGCGAAAATGATCGTTTTTCCGCGTTTTTAATTAATATCTATGATTTTAGCTACTTTTTTTTTTTTTTAAATAGCAAATGTTTATCTTTTCCAGGACCCAGAAAAGAATTGTAGAAAGTTTTGTGACGATAGCCATAGTAGTGACTGAGTTATTAGCGAGCAAACACACACACAGACTTTTTTCTTTATACTCGTATATACAGATTATTGTTATTATATTACTTCTAAACTTCAAATTAGATTTGAGACCAGATGCTGCTCTTTGCGAGATATTTATCATTTCCTTTCCGAGTCTGGTACTTTATTTTCAAAATCTTTATTGGTGTTTTGGACTTAATCAATTTCCATTGAAGTTGAATTTAATTTTGATTCTCATGGAGGAATTCTTCACCATTACAGGTAGGTAAAAGGTCTTCTGCTCCAAAATTGCTCTCATTTATTCTTCCATGAAATTGGGACATCTTAGCCGGTAAGTGGTTAGCGAAGCTGGCTGCAGTATCGATGAACACGAGTCAGAATCTCGGTAAAGGTTTGAATGCTTGTGTGTTGTAAGTGTATATTGTCATTGCGGTCTGCAGGCACTTAAAATTCATGGCAAGCCGAATGCCCTATTGAAAGTTTCCCTAATACGGAAAGAAGATCGTTGATAAGGCCCTTGACCCCCATACAGGTTACAGTACGATTTTTCTCAATTCCTTCGCCAATCTTGATGGAGAGCACCCCATAAAGACGGATCTGAGTGTCTTCCACCTCTCTTCGCCTACCATCAACCTCTCGAGAGGGCTTTGGGCTCGCCGCATATTTAGAGTGCCCCCTTGTCGCACAGACACTCTACGTTTACAAACATCCATGTCTTTCCCGGGATTCGAACCTAGGCCGTCCAGCAGTCAGCCTTGCTAACCTTATCACGGTTCGACGGCAGACTTTAATTAAACTAACTCCTCGTATTGTCTTCATATTTATTAACAATTTAGTTTCAGCTTAACTTGGTAATTCCTTATACTAAATTAATTCCTTATACAGTACTTATACTATCCTTACACAGAATATTAATTTTGAAAATATTTAATGAGACATTTAAATCATCCTATATACAGAGAAGTTCCAGGACAAAGGTCATAAAAAATAGAAAATTGCATTTACCAAGTAATGATCCTAACTGCTATCAAAGTAGTCCCCATTCGCTATCTATACACAACTGCCAACATTTCTGGAGATCTTGGAAGCAAGCAGGGAGATCTTGACCTGCGATGCTTGCAAGATCATTTGTCACAGCCCATTGGATGCTTGCAATAATCTTGATGAAACTTTCCTTTCAGTCACCTTTTCACTCACGGAAACAAGAAAAAAATCACAATAATCTTTGACACAAATGATGGATCACGTCTGGCTCTGTCCACTTACTTTAGCAGAAATTCTTCTTCTTCCTCTTTCTGTTCATCTGTTAATGAGTGAGGGACGATTCTTGCATAAAGTTTCCGTTTCCCGAAATATCCGCGTAAAATCTTATGACACACGCTACGATTCAAATTCAGTTCTTCTGATATCAGAAGCACAGTTACAAGACGGTCTTCTTGCAATAACTGCCTTACACGCTCCATGTTTGCATCGGTATGTACTATAGAGGGGTGACAGCTCTGGGATCGTCTTGCACTGAATCTCTGCCTTCACAAAATCTTTTGTATCACTCGAAAACACGACTTCTTGAAAGTGCCTCACCTGCAATATGCTTTCTTAATCATGTTCCACGTTTCACTAGGGTTTTCCTGAACTTAACGCTCGAATACGCGCCGAGCGTGCTGACCACTACACCACGAAGGTATGCCAAGAAGGCGAAAGAAATACCTTATATACTCCCCCTTTTAAAGGGCGACTGGGGTTTAGGGGACCCAGTCGCCAAATCATGGTGGTGAAGAATCATCATTCACTACCTTTTAGTTCGGTCGCCTCTGTAGATGTATCAGGTATTTTTTTGAAAGCAGGAGAGATGAAAATGAGCAATGCCCTCACCGGAACTCCAACCACGGACATCTCGAATATGCGCCGAGCGTGCTGACCATTACACCACGAAGGCATGCCAAGAAGGTGGGAGATATATCTTATAACTTAATGTTCACTCTTTTGCTCACAATCAGCGTCAATTGTGTCACCTCAGCGAATGCGACAACAATACGATCAGTGTGTTGCTAAGCATGACCCTACCACCTAGTAAGTTTGGGAGGAAACATGGCCGAGGTCATGTCAAGTACGAATACATACCAGGTAACATAAAAACAACATTTTTTACTTTCTAGTACAGCAAACTTAGAAATAAAAAAAAAAGTCCTGAAACTTTTCTGACAAAGGATGTATATGTATATATTTCAGGAAATGATTTTTTCGGTTATTGTTCGCTTGTTGTACTGACTGTACTGTGCACTAAATAGTACTGAATTGTACTGGTAAATTGAACACATTAGGCGTTATATAAGCTTTCATATACATATATGATATATAGCGATTGCCTTAATATTGATATATATGTTACATCAAAATCAATTTTGATATGTTATATTAAAATTTCATATATATGTTACATTTAGCGATTGCCTCGAATAAATTTGCCTTATGGCATTCTAAGTCTTTTCCTTGTCTATTATTCATGAGCATTGTCACTGTCTTTCTAATCCCTGGCCCGATTTATTTACCTTCCAATCCTCGTTTTCCCTAGGATAGTATTTTTATGATTATTTTTTTCCCTGATATCAAAAGCAATGCAAAAGAATTTTTTATTGTTATAAGTGGGCTTCACACATACCTATCTCCTAAAAAGATAAGTTACTGTAATGAGGCACAAAAAAAAAGAAAAGAAAAGAAAAGAAAAAAAAAAGGAAAAAAAAAGACTGTTCCTTAGCTTTCTTTCTACTGGGCCGATTGACGAAATTCAAATTGGGTTTTTCATGTCTCAAAAGCGCGACATAGAATATATCTTAGATTTATATATAGCATTGTTCTAATATAGTTATTTTGACACAAAATCGGATTTTTTCTGACATGAAATGCCCCTTTTTTTTCATATTTCGATTCTACGACTCAGATTGTACCTAGATATTACATTTTATAACTTTTGGTGAGAAATTTATGGAGAATTTTAAGAATTTATCTTGGCGCATTTTTTTCAGTCTGCGTCAAGAATAATTCACCTGGCCAATTTCTTAATACATGGCAACCTAATTTTCCTTTTCTCTTTTACATTGTGTGTGAGCGTAAAAAAAGTCACAACTTTCCTACTTTCAAATAATTTAACCAAAATTGCCTAAGCCATATTTGATGTTATTAACGCTTTCAACAAATATGCAAAATTTCAAAACGCGCCAATACATAAATTCTTCTCAAATTTTGAATAAAAACTCTAATTTTTAGTCAGTATGTTTAGAAATACATGTACTTTAAGAAGATGATAAAAATTGTATAGGTTATAATTAAACATATTTTTCGAAAATTTATAAAAATTATTTAAAAATGCAAATTTTAAAAATAAATCGTAAAAAATGGGCGAATTTTATTTGGAATGAGCCTAAATTTTGAAATGTGAAAGAAAGAATTAAATAAGTTCAATACAAAAAGAGAGATTAATATAAATATATACCAAATTCAATTAACACTGAGGAACTAAAATTCTGAGAGCTAATTTTTTAAAAACTACTCGTGCGATTTTTACAAAACTTGGCAGTTTGCATAATTTGAGCCGTAGAATCGAAATATGGAAAAAATTGGCAGATCATTTCAGACAAATCCGATTTTGTGTCAAAATACCTATAT
>KK121915.1:246185-288404 GCA_000611955.2 Stegodyphus mimosarum | reverse complement strand
TCCGAGGCATTGAAAACACATGTTGAATTTCGTCAATCGGCGCAGTAGAGCGGGAGATATAGAGCTGGCGGTTTTTTTTAGTAGTGTCTATTTAGTAGTAGTGTTTGTTTTATTGTGCATTCACTTAACTTGAAAACTAAATAAAATAGAGATAAAATGATATTGAAGATTTTAATCATTTACTTTCGAAGTTGCCTAATTTTGGGGTCTTAAATTTTAGAATTTTAGATCTCAGAATTTTCAAACAAATTGTGATTTTAATCAAAAGAAAACGGAAAATTCATCAAATTTTGAAAATTTAACTGAATTAAATCTGCTTTCCTTTCTTTTTAAAATAGCCCCCTTTTACATCTACACACAAGACCCTAGTATTTATCATGACTGAAATACTCTCTGTATTCTTTTAAGTGTCAGGCACCTTTAAATAATCCCAAAAAATCAAATAATAACTATTTTTATATTAAAATCCCATTACTTAAAATCATTTAAAATAAAACTCATGTAAAAATTTGAACTAGAATCAAAGCTATGGTGTTATTATTATTTACGTTCTCGCCCTTGGGCACTACATGGAAAGAAGCGATGCCTTTGTTTATGACTTTCTATGGGGAAGTGGCCCGTATACACGTTGCGCACGAAGAAAACCACGAAAACGCCCATGCAGCCAGCCCGCTCGCGGCAATCGAGCCTCGGACCAAACTACCGGTGTTGAACGACTTTACCGCTCGGGGGCTGAAGGGTCAAAGTTTTGGTAAAATATATTTTTAAGCTTTTGCCACTTAACGGACCAGATATGTTTCGTTTTTAATTGCATTTCAGTGAATTCCTAGAACTATATCCCCTAATCTGTACAGAAAATGCTCCTGTATACAATTTTATACGAATATACAGTTACATAAGATCAAAAAGTTAAATTAATTAGCATATTTGTTAATTTTAAGAAAGCATTTTCCTCGAGAGATTCCGAGATAATTTCTTTCTCAATTAAGATCTCGTGTGAAGATAAGCTTTTCCTGCTTGCGTGTATGAGTTTTCTGGATCAGATGATTAAAATTTCAAAACAATTTTGAAAACTGTTAAACATTGTATCTGTATAAAATGGCCAAATACTTCGTAGTCGTTTTATATAATACTTCGGTCTTATGTGCTTCGGACATAAGAGCTTTATGAGTTATAATTAAATTTAAGTCTTAAGAAAATTTCTAGTCTTCGTCATTTTTCATTGCTTCAATTAAAATTTTATGTATGCAATGCTGTTTATATTTGTTTATTTTTCATACAGACAAACTTTAACTTCTAAGAGGTATTCTTGTATTTCCTCATTAATATTAAGAAGATAATGTTCATTTACAAGATTTGAAGGTATTTATGTCTTTGAGTAAAGATTTCTCAAAACTATAATTTTCCTATATATGCGAATGATTACTCGAAAGTCATTCACACTGATCAGAGTTTCAAGAAACTTAAATCAGTTATTACCCTATAGAGAACTATAATGCATCTTGCATAGAATTTTAAAGATTACCTTTACTTTTATACTATAATATAGTCGATTTTAAGGTCTCAAAAATAAATAAAAATGTCTGTTTTTTAGGAAAATATAGTTTGATTATTTTTAAAGTAGGATATTTTAATTACGTATTATTTTTAAACAGGAACAAGATCAACTAAAAATAGTAATTTTTTATCCATGAGGCTGCTCGCAGTACAGTGTGTTATTTTTAAGTAGATGACGAAAAAGATATTTTATTTTCATATTAATTGAAAATATTTTATTACTCGGCACATGAAGTAAAAGACCAAATGCAGCATTAACAATATCGAAATAAGTATACAAAATTTTGCAATCATAAACCAGATAGTTATAAAGATACTGAACTCTCAGTGTATTGTATGATAGGCACATTATGACGTTTCAAAGGTACCTGACCCCTTAACTGAGGTCTGCATTCTGCTATTCAGTTTGAAGGCCTTTTATGGAATCAAAACAGAGACCTCTCAGTTTTGATTTTAATCTAGGAAATCAAAATGATCTACGCATAGTAAAGATGGCAAATTAGACGATGTATGATTTCGATTTGCTTTCCGACAGAGCTTTTGTGTCTCCTAATTGCCTAATTTTGTGTCTAATAATATGTTGCGCTGTCTCCTAATGCGTTGTCATGGAAAAATTTTCGTACAAATTCAGCCCTTCTGCATCGTATTATTTTCTTCTTTGCCGCGTGCTCTCGTGATATAATTGGAAGTATATCGAATTGGCAATCGGGAGGTCCGGAGTCCGAATCCCAGCGAGGGCACTGCACATTTTTCATGCTTCTTGTTCCAAAACAGCTTAGCCTAATCACTCTAAGGTGGCATTCGAACTAAAATGTGGATGATAATTTACCACCGACAGTATTTGGTGACTGGATCCGCACCTCCCTAGTCGCCCTTTAAGTGGGGAGAGAATGTAAGGTATTTTATCTCTACTTACCGTCTTCGTGATGTAGTTGGACGAACGTCCGGCTGGCAGTCAGGAAGTTCGAATTCCAGAAAAGACATAGCTGATTCTTTATATCCCCGGCTTTAAAAAATTCTAAATTATTCTACACTAGCACCCGAACAAAAATGCGGTGGAAGATAATTTGTCATCGCCAGCAGTTGACGACTGGATCCCCACCTCCCAAGTCGTCTTTCAGTGGCGGTAGATTTGTATGTTCTCCCTCCTTACTGTTTGCCTTTGTGTTGCAATTTGAAGCACCTCTGGCTGGCAATCGAGGGATTCGGAAGTTGAAACTCGGGCTGAGGCACTGCATAGTTTTTATGGTTAATGTTTCGACAAACCTAATGATGTTGCACCTCTTCTGTCGAAGATTTTACACCGAACATATTTTTTCAGGCGTCTCAGAACATCACAACAAAATATCGCATTGACGTTTTGACCTGGAAGAAGATTACGAACCTGAGAAGATTACGAATTCTCGCTTTACAGTCCTCTTCGTATGGGAAACAATTGTATGCCACGACTAGGAAGCATATCGTGCAAAAATTAGACCTACAGAGCAGACATAATGTCTAAGAAGTACTGCCAAAATAGGCATCTTTTTTGTTGTCGTTTTTGATAATCTCGATTGCGTCGTCAAGATGGTATGGTGGTTAGTTACGTTGCCTGACGTACCGACGGCCCTAGGGTTGAACCCCAGAGAAGGTATGGATGTTTAAATGTATAGTATCTGCGGTGAAGGGGAGCATTTAAAATACATGGCGAGCCTAAAGCTCTCTTGAGTGGATGGTGGTAAGGCAAGAAGCGTGAGAGATCCGCGAGATGTTCCCTCAAGCGTTTTTCCTCAAAACTGGGGCGGAGCTGCACTGCATTGGAACTGCAGTGGAACTACACCTGTACAACATATCGTAAAATTCCGGTGTCGCACACACTTTTACCTGTACCTTTTGATTAAGTACTCATAGAACATAAGTGCAAAAAGTGTTCATATAAATGATTATTATTATTGACAGAAACGTGTTTACAGGTCATGACTGATCAACAGTTAAGCTTATTTTGCTATGTTTGTACTGAGACTTTTACGAATTTTTTCTGAAATTAAGGAACGGACGGCACATGCAATAAAACGATATCGATTATATAAGCGAGACATAAGCTTGTAGAGACATTAAGTTATTTCCAAGCAGGAGATATGAAAAACGAGCAATGCTCTCGCCGGAACTCGAACCACGGACCTCTCAAATACGCGCCGAGTGTGCTGACCATTACACCATGAAAGCATGCTAAGAAGTCCGGAGAGACTTATAAGCTCAGCAGATACACACATTATCCTTTATATATAATACATTCTTGTAGTATTATTCATTTGCTTTGGATTATTTGCTTTTAGGAAAGTAGGCGACGGCTATCTGCCTAAGAGAAGGCATGCTTTCGTGGAGGGGTTCCGAAAGAAAACTGGCTGGTGGACACTCTTTTAGCACACAGTTAGCTTTCTTGTACAACTGTTTTAATTAGATTTATTGCAGCTGAATTAGATAATGTTTTATTCTTGCAGATCCTTCTGAATATCAGAAAATAATTGTTTATCTCTTCATTTAAAACACAAAAAGATTTAAGAATACTGAAATTTCACTTTTATTCTCCAGCAAGGTAACGCATTCAGAATTTCTTTCGTTATACAGAAGGGTGTAATTTTTCGCTCGTAAAGAACATATTCAGGATTCGTCTTAATAGTATTTAACACATATCCAGTTTTTCCTGTTTATAAAGCTGCTCGATGTGCGGTAGCCTCGGATATTACGAATACATAGCTTAAAGCTGTGTGTAAATAATGCAAACCTGGAAAAAAGTACCTAAGAGGGAAAAAATAAAAATTCGTGAGAGTAAGGAGACAAATACTCGTCTATAAGCATTTCATAGAAACAGATGGCGTAACTCACAGCTGAGTTAACCATTAAGAAAATAAGTCCATCTTTAGAGCATCAAAGAACGAAGGCACAACAAAAAGGTATTTAGGGACATAAGAAAGAGGGCACCACAAAAAGGTGTTTAGAAGCACAAGGAAAAAGACACCACAAAAATTTCTCTTTGTCGGTTTTAGCATGGAATGTATGGTGCAGCCAAATGAAGGAATGCTGAAAACAGGGATAAATGTACCTGGGGACACCAAAGTGTTTTAAGTGCTTAGGACCTCTAAAAGTCTTAACTTGGCCGTAATTCATAACAACAGATGAAGCTTTAATCTATCTTTCAGATATAGAATTCAATATATGTCTTTGCATATTAATCGAGATTTAATTTTATCAGCGTTAGTTCCTCATCCTAAAGGCGTTATTGTTTCTACTCGTATTTCTGTAGATAGAGTTCGTTTTGTTCAACGACTAAAATCAGTCCAGAATATTACATGCAAGAATCATTACAACTTCTGAAGCAAAATCTTCTTAGAACAAATTAGAAAAAGGTTGGATTTTTCTATCAAAATTTTGAGCCTTCATTCACATCTAAGATTCCTCTTGGATTAATGTATTTATTACACAAAGCTTCATTAATGAACGATTCTTAAATTAATGTATTTATTTTACAAAGCTTAATTTTTATAATTACTTCCTTGAGAGATGGCAGAACGAAATTAAGAAAAAAAAATTCTCCACTCGAAGAGATCTTCAAAAAACTACTGGAGAACTACTGATGAATACTCAAAGAATGTTGTTAAGAGCTTTAAAATCGTGATTACTGGTACATAGATAAATGTACTGAGTCAAAACTAATTGTATTTAAATTTGTTTGTAAAGTTAAAAAGCTAGGAAACTCTTAAGGAAACGCTCCTAAATACATAGAGGGTATTTACACATTTTTAGAGCCATTTCTGGGTCTTTAATTAATGTTCAAAATGTGAACAGTGCATTTTTAAATGTTCGATTTGATAGTTTTTATTCTGAGCTATAAGTCTGAATCGTGATTTCCATGACAGAAGGACTTTAAAATTTCCAGTGTATTGATTTTCATTCCTCTTCCACTGCTTTTCAGAATCCATCAGTCGTGGTGGGTTTGAACTTGAAAAAAGTTCTTTTCAAGACACCCAAGGCATAATACTGTATTGGTAAAAGTCAGAAAACTCCTCAGGAGTAGCTTGAAAAGGAGTATATGCAACATCTATGAGTAGACTTCATTTTTCAAGAAATGCAGTGGTACATTTCAAAGCATGATTTGCTGCTTAGTCTTGATGAAGTTTTACTCTTCAAAGTTACTGGGACAAAAAATGGAATTTCATCTATAAATATTTGGCATATAACTTTCTCTTGACAATAATACTCTGAGCTGATTTTGGCAGTTTTTTTATTTTAAACTCTTCTTATTTTTACTTTCCCGCTGAAAGAGAATTATCTGAAACTTTTTTTGCATTGACGGAACGTATTTAGGAACATGTATTTTTTTTTTGGCCTCTTCGTTTTCGATAATAAATGGACCTTTTTTGTTGCAGTCATTTAGGTAACCTCATGTTTCATCAAAGATCACACCGTCTTTTCTTTTATGTCCTACTAAATAGTCTCTATATACTATAAATACTCTCAATTCTAAATTGAGTTGAACCACATCTCTCGGCAAAAATGTACAAAACTTAAACAAACAACAAATTCATTTTTCAACATACAACTATGAAATTGGTGAAAACAGCTCTTCGTGGTCAGAGCAAGAAAAATCAATTTTAGTAGAAATGTGATTCATGTGCAGATTTCAGCACCACGACATCAGAGGATACATCAAAGGGCATGCAAAACGCGAGGAGTGCGCAGTGCAAGGCAACTTGAAAAGAGGAAAGAAAGGCGTATTTCCAGACATTCTTTTGCAAGTGAAAGCGTACATGCAATATGGCTAGAAGAAATGGTCAGAACGCCTTTACACGTGCCAGAATGATTGGCAGTCTTAAAAAGGGGTGTAGTTTGACGTCTGTTGCCCAAGAGTTTGGAAGAGCTTGGAAAGTCTTTCAAAGAGCAGATACAGCTGTAAGAAAACCTCAGCTAAGGAAGACAACGGTGATTGATGACCGATGTATCGTTTTGAAGGGGAAAGAAAATCGAAACCAGGTAACAAACAATATTACTCAGCAGTTGCGCAGGACAATCGAAAGACAAGTGCCGGTTTACTGTGGCTAGATGACTTCATAAAGTATCAAATTCGCCCTCCGTCCTGAGCTCTGCTCATGCTATTGACAACAGCTTATCGACGACACCATTTACAGAGGAGTAGAGAACATAAAGACTTGATGCCGCATCAATGGAGTCACGCCCTCTTTACCGATGAAAGTCGTTCCAGTCTGACTAAAGATTCTCAGTTCCCATTGATATGTGGAGAGGTAGAAACACCCTTTCATCCCACTAACATCTGGGAGAGAGACCGTTGAATTGTCGTCGTGTGCTTATTTGGAAAGGCGTTATGAAGAACGCACGGACAGAGCCTCAGATTTTCGACAGAAGTTATATACCAGAGATATTGTGATGAAGTTATCCTTCCTAATTATCTTTTCCAGGGTGCTATTAATCCCGACTTTGTTTTTATAAATGACGATGCACGGCAACACAGGACTTGTGCTATTGAGATGTCGTTGGCAAGTGAAGATATTCACAGACTGGTTTGGCCAATGTGCTCCCCTGATATAAATCCCAATGAACATGTATGCGATACTTTAGGCCGACGCCTGACTGCACGATTTTACCCTACGGAGAACACCAGATAACTAAAAAAGATATGCTTCTTGAAAAAAGGGAACCCTTGTTCCTAAAACCTGTTAGAATCTGGTGTTAAGTACAGACAGATGGTTCAAACACAGCCATTACAATTAGGGAAGGTCGTATCCCTAAGACAGTTTAGTTTATTGTTATTCCGCTTGACCAGACAGTTTTATATGCCAATGCCGCTCTATCAACAAAGCCTTTTCGATTCGTTCCTACTATATACGTCCTCTTAATTTTTTTGCTACTATACTACTATACTTTCCTCAACCGTACATCATTTTCTTCATCCATCCTTCTTATACATTATGCCTCTATAGTATGAATTCCATGCCTCCTAGTTGATTTTTTGAAGAATTAAGGCCAAAATAAAAAAACTTGCTTAAATTTTCCACACTAGTGTATGTTTAATCCTTTTTTTTTTCTAATGAGTTTATTGATTTTTGTTGTATAAATTGTGTAATCATCATTAACGTTCCGTTCGTTTTTAAAGGATCAGTATCTTGTGACAAGGCGGACTTACGGTCATCGGCACCTCGGTAAGTTTCTCAAATTCCCGATGACCCCCATCCGTCCAAAGTAAAGGACAGAATGAACCCGAATTATATTCATCGCATAAGTTTTAATAAGACCATTTGGAGGGGATGAAGTACTATAAGATCGACAAGTTATACTTTGAATTTAAACAGGTTCATGGTTAGCAGTCCATGAAGTAGGCAGCAACTTTCGAAATAATTTCTGCAATTTTTATGACTTCTTACTTCTTATTTCAGCGTCATCATATAAATAAGACGTGCCATTTTATTTTTTCTGACCACATAAATCTTTCAATTGAGCGTTCAGGAGATCTAATAACAAGAAGCATCAGTCTTTAGATTTCACGTAAGCGGAGTGGAAAGAGGAAAATAATTAAGTTACATTATCAGTCCATTCCATAACTGATACAACAAATTTCCAGTAATTTGACACAAACAAATAATTTAAATATCTTGCCAGGAAATAGAATCTATATTATGTAATCTAAATTGCTTATACATAGACTGTAGGAAATTTAATTTCGTTTTCCTATGATATTGATCACAAAAATTAATTATCCCCCCTTTAAGTAACAGCAAATTTAAAAAAAGCATATTATAATAATAATTTCGCCTAACTGTTTCTCAAGAGCAATTTCCAGAGAAAATATTACGCATCTCATCATACGCTCTTTTTTAAGAGGCAAGCTAACCTTTTTTCCTATAGAAGAGCATATAATAATAGAATTATTAAACCAATATAGTGTTCTATTATAAAGTTCATTCCGTTTTGCTGGTGCACGAGCAGGGAGGCGACTATATTTCAGTCACGAAGAAACTATTAATCTGTGAAAAATTTAGATTCATAATGAATAAAAAGATATTCTCATAGATGACATAAAATGTGCATAGTTTTTTACAAACATTTTTATCGAAACATTAAAAATGAGTTAAGAAAGTACTAGAAGTCCAGTTTTTGGCGAAATTGGGCTCTACAGCTTCTGCACATTCCTTACATAATTCGACAGTTTGGCGAGGAAACGTTGATCCCGGTTGGTAACCCTGCAGAGATCCCTCAACGAGAAATTTGCTGTGTGTAAAGTTGGTGTGAAAGGCTAAATATTTTGTGGGTTCGTTTTGAATTTCGACGTATTCACATGAATCGATGTCATCTGATAAGAAAGGTTAGTTTTTTGGGGAATTCTACATAGTTTTTAATGTATTTCAGCACGTTTTCAGTTGGCTGGTCGATAACGGAAAGACTGAACGAAATAAAAAATGGTGTTTTCAGCGACTGTGTGACGAAGGATGTGCGTGTATTTGTTTTTCATTTGACAACCCATCGCATTGTTTTAACCCACGATCATCATTACATAATTTATATGTAGTAATGTCACATTATTTCCCATTTACCACTTTTTATGAATTCTGAGTTGTTATATTGTATCAAAATACATTACTTAACGGTTTTTTGCGAAATTAAAAAAAGGATGTATATTGTAAAATGATAATTTTCTCTTTTTATTGTATTACCTCTTATTTATAATTTAATTTAATGAATCTTTTATTTACGTCAATGTATTTTAATGCCCTGTGATAAATGTAATACTTCTCGAAATTCATGTGGGAAAATGGGTGGGGTATCGAAATTGTTGGGCGTGGGATTTCGTGTGGGATCATAAAGGATTTTATTTTCATCCAGGGGTACTATTGCTTAATACTTTTAATAATTTGTAAATTTTTTAGTGATGGAAGATGATGTAAATATCACCGTAACTATCACTTGAAATTTGCAATCAGAATGGACATCTGTAATTTATGCATACCTGTGTATTATTTTATTTGTATTAATGTTTATTTTAGTTTCATTTTGGTATTTTTGCTATTATTTTATGTGACCTGTTTATTATATTTGTTCCTCAACGATTCGAATTCAGATTCTCTGTAAATAATAAAATATAATTTCAGTTCACAGTAAATTGACATAAATAACATATATCTAAAAGAATTCTAAATCTTACAAAGCGTTTGTAGAAATAAATGTTATTATTTTGCATAATTTTATCTATTTATGTGAATATTTTTATTTAGAAACAGCATCCCTAAATTGAATATGCATTATAATTATGCTTTTGTTCTTTATGTATCTTTTTTAGATTTTTATTTGAAAATTCAGAGTAAAGTTCTATTCAGTGTTTTGCTGGCATTTATTTAGAGTTTTAGACTTGCTGGCATTTTTTTAGACGACTAACTTTTATGAAAAACTTAAATCTTAACATATTCGTGTGTTGTTATAGTTTATAAAGAACTTAATTTGAAAATATTTTACTTTTTGGTTATGATGTTAGTTTTTTGTCAGTTTTTAGAATGTACTTTTGGCATATGTTACACATTTTAATTGAATAAACAGTTGTTTTTGTTATCTATAAAAAGCAATTTAATATACACTATTAAACAAATTAAAATATTATGTTTGTTTAGCTAACAGAAGTTTTTGAATTCGGATATATGAGCAACACATTAGCTAAATTTCTTTCAAAGAAATAAAGAAAAAGTTAAAACTATTTCACAAACTCTGAAATGTATCTATTCCACAAACTCTGAAATGTATCTATTCTTTAATTCCATATGAGCTTATATATATGCTTTGAGTGAGAAGATATCACCTTTGACACTCAGTGGCAGCCAAACAGATATGAAAGCTGAACATTGGTAATTTGACTTGGATTCAGATCATGCCAAATGGGCAGGCTTTATGGGTATACTGAGCATTTTCCCTGTTTGTAACTTGAATATAAGTCAGTTTTCCTCAGAACATCCTCCTTAAAGGCATGCCTCCTAATGGGCAGATGATCCTAGTGATTTTTCCCAAATTCTAATAAATCGAGATCTAACCAAAAATATAGTAAATGTAGATGCAACTTTTTTCTAATTTTTTGACAAAGGATTGTGGCTAATTATTTGTATAAAAAATAGTGTGAATTATGAAATAAAAGTATGTATACTGCAAATGGAAAACTTTCATTTAAAAGCAAACTATTCTTCCTTCTGTATAGAATATCCTGCAGTAGGAGCTAGTGCTCCAGCTGCACCGGCTTACATTGGTGTTCCAGGTGCTCCTGCTCATCAAGTTACTATGGCCACACCATATCCTGGTTATCCTGCTTCTGCTTATACTTCCCCTGCCTATTTGCCTTCATCGGCTCCAACGTATCTGCCTGGTTAGTATAATTTTAGCATCTAAGTATTTAGTGTCAGAAATGAAAGAATTCATAGTACCTCACTTTTGTGTGTTTTGTAAGAGAATTGGCATTTCTTTAATAAAAATACAGTCAGTATCATAATTTTAGTAGTATTTAATTAAATGTGAAGTTATGTTGTACATATATGTCAGTTCAAGATATTTCTAAGACTTTTTTAAAATTGGACAAAACAGCAACTTTATTTTCGTGTTTTATTCTTGCTGTTTTGCCTGATTTTAAGTTTTATGTATGCTTGTTTCTCTTCCACTTTGATTTTTAAGTGTGTTATCGTGCTTCAAGCTCTTATAAACTTATTTGTTTGTCTACAGTAGAGTTGCTCAAAATTGCCCTTTATTTATTCAGTAAAAATAATTAGAGCCCCTTTATTTATTTAATAAAAAGCAAAAATAAGTTTTTCAAAAAGAATTTTGCATTTTACATCTAGGTAATGTAATTTTTAATTCTTTCCTACTATCCACACCCCATCAAAGTCGTAAACTCATTTGCAAATTAATTCATTCACAACTTCTGGTATCTGTGCATTTCATTGATGCATCAAGCGCTACCTTTTTTTTTTTTTTTTTTGCATTTT
The DNA here is from genome assembly GCA_000611955.2 of Stegodyphus mimosarum. Taxonomy (NCBI): domain Eukaryota; kingdom Metazoa; phylum Arthropoda; class Arachnida; order Araneae; family Eresidae; genus Stegodyphus; species Stegodyphus mimosarum. The sequence goes on along the minus strand of KK121915.1, from coordinate 276,843 downwards.
TCTTTTTTCAGACAGTACATGCACACATTTCTCAGTTTTTTGCACTGTTTTCCCAGTCTGTTTTGGCTTAAAAAGAAGAGTGAAAAAACAGGACAAACTGGGCGTCATGGACAACCGCGGTATCAAAAGATAAAATGAGAAGGAAAAGAAAACCATGTGATGCTATTAAATGACTGACATTATGTAGAAATGCATACAGAAAGCTCAATATAAGATTTTGCTAAAGTTGATGAAAACTGCAAGTCCGTCACTATATTAAAATGTTAAAATTTCCATGGGGAGGATCGTTATCTGTAGTGCCTCTGTAAAAACGTCTGCTGAAAAGAAAAGCTGTTTTGGGGGGGGGGGATGCTTCGTGCATATATGACTGTAGTAGTATGCAATTTCTGTCTAGGTTTCTTTCTCTCTCTCTCTCTCTTTTTTTTTTTATTATTATTATTATTATGAAGTTTTATTATTGCATCATTCTTCTCAAGTACTTATGCAAATATTTTCTTGAAAATGTCCATATCATGAAAAAAGTTTGCAATATTTTTATTTATCATAAATATTATGAGTATAATACTTTAAGCATACTGCAGTTCATTTGTGATAAATATTTCAGCACATTTCTGATACTTACTTTTGAGTGTATTGTAAAGTAAACATTCTAAAACAAATTCTGCAGAAATAAAAATCCATATCATAAAAATTTGCTGTTGTGATGAATTATCATCCACCACCTTTTAGTTCATGCGCTACTTGTAGAGTTTTTTTTTTTTTTTTTTGAAACTTCAAATATTTTTTCACAGTGCAGAATGTATCCATTATTTTTTCCCTATCCTCCTCTTCAACTTTATATCTCAGCTGCTTGTATTTCATCCAGAAACTTAGCTTTTGGTAACATCATGTATACATGCATATAAGGTAGATTTATTTGTAACAGGTTCTAAAATCTCATTTTTAATTTTATTATTTCCCTTTTGTGTTCTGAAAAAAAAGTATAGTCCTTATAATAAATCCTTTTTAAGTGTGTTTGAAAGCTATTGCATGTCATATGATTCTTAACTTTTTTTGGGAGGCTGGAAGCAAACTGTACATTCACTATTGGCTTGAGACACAGTTTTATCAGTCATAGGGTTAGAGTTCGAGCACTTGAGAGGTTTCCAGACTATTTTATGACACCTGGGAAAATGAAATGTTTTGTTGGAGAGAAAGAAATAAGTTGTTACTTTTTGCTTAAGTTGTTGCTTTTGTCTTTTGAGATCTTAAGTCTGTTTCTTCACAGTTAATTTATTTAAATATTTTCTTGCATTATCTAAATTAAAAAATATACAGTAATTTTTAAAATCTTTTGAACATGTTCTTTGTTTTATTATTTAAAATGTTTGGTAATAGAAAATTATTAATTTTTCTCATTGCTAAAAAGTTGTACAGTGACTTGCATTTGTTTTTGGACTTTTCTATTTTTTAGTGTTCTTTCTAAATATCAGTTACTGAATATAAGCAAAATTACTTTATTTTTCTTTCACATATACTAGTAATCATCTATTTTAAAAATAGCTTTTAAAAAAAAAGTTTTAAAAATGAACTCGAATAAGTATTCAGACTCTGCATAAACAATTTATGTTTAATAAAAGCATGAAAATAACAGGACATTAAATATTGTTTGGATATCCTACTTTTCATGTGCTTTAACATGGATGCCACTAATTTTTTCGTGTAAGAATGTTCCATTTGTTTCATTCCTACTTAAGAATTGCTTTTAGTAGCACTTTCAAAGAATATCACGTTTCTTTATTCTTTTATCCAACTCGCTCCATACATGTTCCATAGGATTTAAGTCTGGAGACGTTTAAATAACTTAAGACAGTTGAATAACTACAAATGCATATTTAGGTCTGTGTGTATAGGATCCTGATAGAACTTGGATATATTTTGCATTCTCAGTTTCCTTGCAGTTGCTTTTTGGTTTTTATTAAGAATATTTTTATATTTATACTAATCCGTATTATTTTCAATAAATACAAATTTCTTATTCCAAAGACAGTGAAACATCCTCAAACCATTATGCTTCTACTCTTGTGCATAACAGTAGGTAATAGGATTTTCGAATTCAATTTGTTTTTGCCGTATATTAATTCGTCTGTCAAGTTACCACTGTGCCAGGAGTTTAAAAATTTTGAAATGACACTTGTAGTAGATGAAGTATTCAGGGTTGTGGTATGCAAACTGCTCTTCAGAATCAGAATAATTATACTACTTAAATAAAGGGAAAGTCTGAATATTGTGCGTTACTGTAGTTATAATTTTCTGGGGTGTAATATGTGAGTTAACTTCTCCTTTATTTTTCAGTGCATAACATAGATGGAAGGTAAAAAAAATACTTTAATCATCAAACAGAATATTTTTTTGACAAAGTTCTTTAGTTCACCTTCATACATTTCATTTGAAGAGGAATGATAAGTAGTGTTTCTTGAGAAAACTAATAATCTGCGTGCAAGATGAATTGATCGGAACAATTCCTGCGCTTCAGTGCTTAGAACTTTGAAATTGATTGGAAAAAAGCTAAATCAAAACTGACTTTCCCCTCCTACTGAGCACTAATCACCTCGTACTTTTACTTATAATGTACTTTTAATCACCCAATACTTGAAGTAATACAACAATTTTTTGAGCCCACGTAAAAAGTAAGGCTGATGTCACATCTATAAAAGTGAAATTGTACTCTTTCACACAATAGTATTGTGAAATATTCAAACCCAAAACTTTAACCAGGCTATAGAAATAAATCATTACTATATTCTTTTCCTGAGAAGTGTAGTAAATTCACTTTTATAAATCTTAATACCAAAATCCATTCCTAATCTGCTTGTGTCACCATCTATAATATTCTGAATGTATAATGAATACTTATAATCATGGAATAACAGGCATGGTACTTGCATTAGTTTAAATTAAGGGGCTTATATGACCTCTCTGTTAAATTTGCCTCTTAGTGGGGTTTACCACATCTTGCGATGTGCAGTGTTAAAAAAAACTTTTCTGAGAAATGAGGTTCTCCCAGCATTGATTTAAATGGGAGGGTTTTTAGGATGCCCTGTTCTAGGTAGCTGGTTACCTGCAACATTTTATGATGCCAATGAAAATGTTTTATTGTGCATGCTTTCTCTCACTTAAGTCTTTGCCAAAGAATTGGTTTTCATTTAAGTCAACCAGTTAGATATCCTGAAAGCCAAAATTACCGGTAATGTTTGTTTCGATATTCACAGTTGAAGGTAAACAGTAGACCTTGTAGCAGTTTAACTTGTGTTTTCTTTTTGTTTGTTTATTCCAAGAGAAATGCATGTTTGCATATCATATTTCTACTTTGATTTATGTTGATCTTTCCAAGAATTATTTGCTTTCAAGTTCAGTTAAACATGTTAAGCAAGTGCTAGAAAATGTCTGTTTTCAATAGATGCTGGATATCAAAATGATGGTATACAATCCTGCTGTTTAGGTCTCCATTAAGAGAGATCTTCTTTGAATGTACATCATATTTCAGATTTAATGCCAGTCTTTAAATGTAAAAATCTTTAAGAGAATTTAATCCTAAATCTTATGTCTCTTTTGAAAAATCATTTCTTAGTGTCAGAAGCTTCTAAAAGATGGACAAATATGAAAGAAGGAAAAATATCTTGTGATTTTAAATTTTCTTTATTTAAAAATGTTTTTAATGCATAATTATTTTGCATTTTCTGTTGTAAAAAAGCCAGAAACATTAATTTAGAATTTGATATTTTTCTTTTTATAAGATAAAGGGACAAGCCCTGTGTTAAAATTTTCATAACTGAGCTCTAGATATATATTTTTATGTCATTAATACTTTTCATCAATCATCTTCTTCAGTATCTTCAATGTCGCTAAATTCTATTGCGTGCATATTCTTTGTGATTGTTCATTGTTACATTGACATTTTAAATTAGATAATATATAATTTTATGTACATATTTGCTAATGTATTAATTTGAACTTTTATATTATTTAATACTTTAAATTGTTTAAAACAATCAAAATTTATCAGGACTGGACTGAAATGTATGTATGTATGTATGCACATGTGTAGTATGTGTGTACAACACACATACATAAGTATATAATATGCACATGCATACATGAACATATACATACATGCATATAAATTTCTGAATCGAGTTCTGATAAAAAAAGAGTACCTAAAATTTATTTATTCCCTAAAACATCTGCTAATGAGAAGTTGAAATTTCTTCATGTATTTTACCAAGTGGTAGAAACTAGCTTTTAATACAAGCAGTAGCTTTAAAAAGTTTTATCATATTTAAGAAAAGAAAATATTAAGATATTTTGTTTTAATATTTGAAGATTAAATTTACTTAATTTTATTTAATTCAAGCTACTTAATTACTTAATTTTATTTAATTCAACCAAGAAAGGCATCATTGTTTGCAAACCAATTAGAATGAGGTAAAATTTTCTTCACAAAATAAGGTACATTTTAGAGTTCAAGCTACTTTTTCACCTTCTTGTAAACTTTTTGTGTTTTTGATTAGTTTTTTCCTGCACTAGAATTTAAGCTAAGCCTCCTTTTTTTTATGATGGCACTAGCCATTTCTAGGCTTTTGCCATTACTGAGGCCAGAAATTTTATTATGGAGGCATCTAATAGGTGGCCAACCACCTGCTTTGAGGAGACAGTTTAATCCATGCTTTCTCCAGGATTCAAACTATTCAAGTTAAGCTCAGATTTGAAGGGAGAGAGAAAACAAAAATATATATGATTTTTTTTATGGCTAAGCAAATAGGTAAACTTCTCATGAAAATTCTGATGGCAATATTGGTTATTAATTCACAAATACAGAAATTACCTTTACATACATCAAAAGGATAGTAATATTTATTCATTAAATCATACTCCAAGTAATGGCAACCTGACACTGTAAAAACTTTTTAATAGTAATATTGCTGTAAAATCAGAATTAGCGATGAGTTGTGTTTCGTTGGCTTTTGGAGAGAAAAAAAAAAATATTTCTTGCAATAAACCAATCTCAATAAGCTAATTTAGTGGAACAAAATCTAAATTTGGATATTGCTTACATAGCTGCCAATGATCCCAATTTTACTGGATGTCTCCCAGTAGATTCCCGAATCTATTGGTTTTTAATTTTGAACCTTTGTTGAGAAAATTGTTTTTTAGTAATAAATTGAATTAATGAATCTTGAGTTGTCCAAATTTCATTCTTCCAACCCTATTGATTATACAGCATAATTTCTTTTTACAAATTTTATTCGATCTGAATTGTGTTAATCTACTGTAAATATTTGTAAATATTTTATGATGATTCAATTTTTAATCAGTTAATATTTGTGTCTAATTTTGTTTTACATCAGTATGTCAAATGTATGTATCAGTATTGCAAACATTATGAAATTTATGCACACAGTGGTACATACATTAATTATTATTTTCATTTTCATCATGTTTAAAAATACTTTGATAAATTGAAAACTTTCTTTTCCTGCTCGGGCCTATTTTCAATATGTGTAAAGAAAATTACAAAATGAAATTAACCAAAAAATATAAAATTCATAATATCTAATCAAATATTAATATATTTTAGTTCAGAATAATATAAACAGTTTAATAGCTTGAATTGTACATTATAATGCAAATTTAAATCAGTTTAGATATCTTTTGAAATGGCCACTGCAAGGTGCGAAGAACATCCAGCTTTTCATACCTTAAGTTTGGCAGTTGTATATTTAGAATAAGCAAAAATTTTCATTGTATTAATTACATATTTACATAATTCTAATCAGGAAAATCCTTTTGTTATTTTTAGTTTTATATGCATTTAAATTGTGGAATATATATTGCAACATTTATAAGCATTTTCTTTCACTTTGTGTGCCATTAAACATACAATTTATGCTACACTTGTGTAATTTGTTTTTGTATATCATATTATCCTGTTGGCTACCATTGAACCATGAAAATTGGCTGAGATCTCGTCAAAGTTGCGGCAATAGTTTCAGCAGAATTCTCAAGGAATTGATGATGCTTTTTATTTTTGTGCTCCATTAAAAAAGGGCTATATTCGATTGCTGATCTTTTTTCATGTAGGCCAGTTTTACAGGAAGCTTTCTTTAGAATGCTATGAGTACAAACTTCCTGGAGGTAATTGTTCCAGTCTATTAGTGTTTTGTCAGCTATTTTCAGTTGGCCATATCACATTAATCCACTGTTTACTGTTCTGTACAAGGCAGGTCCCACTTTTTAGTTCATTTATCAAAATGCAAGAAAAAATATTGCAATAACAATTAATTTTTAATCTGTGTTTATAAAACTAAAATGTGGCTTATCAAGAATCAGTCATGGTGCATCAAACGAAAGCACAAGTGCTGTGTGTTACATCAATCTTATCCATGACTGGCACTAAATCACACTGCTTGGCAAATTTCACAGTTGACAGGATAGTATGCAAGTACTTTTGCTATTTTTAAGAGGTATGATGTGCCTTTTGTTTCTTAAAATTTATACTTTTCATTCTGTTGTCAGTTTACTTGTTTAGTGTTCATCTGAATTGAAAATACTCTTTATATGATATCCAGTTTCTGATTATCAGCGTTTAGATTTCACTGTCTTGTTTTTATAAATCATGGTTATAAGTTTCTGTACTATTATGCTATTATAAATATTATTCATTGTAGTAAAAAATATAATGAATAATATTTGTAATAGCTATTAAGCTATTATAAATATTATTCATTGTAGTAAAAAATGTGATTTATTTATATTGATATCTTTCATATTATGGTTTTCAGTAAAGTTTGTAAAATTACTAACTGAAGTATATTGCATGTAAATGTTTATCACAAAATTTACTTCCTTTATGGCAATTATTTTTTGTATTTTAAAAATAGCCTACAATTTTATTTTCTAACATTATTTCAAAGATAAGCTCCTGCAAATCCAACTTTGTTTTGATCAAAATAGTTATTTATTTGCAATAGGCTAAAAAACGTTTTCTTTTCAAACTTATTACCTGATAAATTTAACCAGTCACTTTTGACATGAATGTAAAAAGCATATATTGGTTAATTTAATTTTTATTCAGGTGCCATTCTCCCTCCCCCCCTTTTTAATATCTGGCTGTATGAAAGAAATCCTTAATCATATCAAATTTCTTTTTTTTTTTTTTTTTGTTTTTTTTTTAAAGTTAAGGTTTAATAGTGTATCAACAAGGTTCATTAAAAATTTCTCTTCATAGGATCACTTTGTGTGATCATACTTTATCAACGAAGCATGAAAACATTTAATGATAAAATTCTTTAATTCTAATCTTGCTAATTCTTTTTCAGATGCATTGTTTGACTTTTGTCCTTTCATATGTTAAACAACAATGAAAATGCGGCATTTTCTGATTCAAATCTCCACTTTTAGCATTTGATAGAATAGCCTTCTGTATTAGCGTCAAGTATACATCTGACAGTAATCGGTCCACTCGTGTGTTTGAGTATATGTATATTTTCACATTTTATATTTCATCATCAGTGTGATGATCAGTGTTTCGTTTCTGATTTTACAAGTTTGTCATCCTTTCAAAGGGTGCAGCTAATCAGGAAGTACCGATATAAGTAATATATTTGCCAATAAATAGGCAAATGTATGAAATATGTTGCAAAATCAGTGCCTTCTCTTCCTTTTAATGTTAATGTGGTGTGGTATAAAATATTTTCATTTTAAAAATATCAGTTGAGAATTTTTGCTGTTTGAAACCGTTGCTGTGGAAGGTTTCCCCCCTCTAAATCTGGTTAATTCAAATTAGAAGTATAACTTAAAGATACATGTGTTTTTTTAAATATCTTTACAAGAGCAGTATGTGAAATAAAAAAACGAAGTATGTAAAGCATGTTTTTCCCAAAGCTACTCTTGACTTTTAAAATTTGAACTTTCATAGAATAAGTCATAAAAGATTGATTTGTATTTCATATTTAATATTAGCTTGAATAATTTCTTTACCCTCCCCACCCCATTTATATTCTAGTATGTTTTACCAGAAAATAAATATTTCCATTTTTAATCTTAACTTAAAATGAAGTCCTTCTATTTGCATTGTAATGCCTTTTGCCAGTTGCTATATAGTACTTTGCCAAATTTTTAATGAATTTAGATGCTAATATATATATATTGTTACGAATTTCACATTTATTTGGCTATTTATTTAGAATTGTAATTAAAATTCCTTTTTATTTTCCTGTGCAACGCAGACGATTTTTGAAGAGAAAGCTATGTCGAAAAAGAAAATAGCAATAAAAATAAAAGGGCACATGCATTTAATGCTTAATAAATAAATATCTCGTAATTACTGTTGCCATCCAGAAAAATCTAGAAATATCGTGATTGTTCGACTGATAATTAAAAAGCTTATAAAAGCCGAGGTGAAACACCTCATCTCAGTTGTTGTTGTTGCTGTTATACTTGTAGCTGTACAAAGCCAACTCCTGTTTCTTTACTTAATGCTGTATTGATTGTAGCGATTTCGCTGTGAGATAGAACTATTTTATCTGTTTTGAACTGAGTTTTTGCTAAACGTTTGAGATATTGTGTTATTGTGCGAAGATTTGTGAAGAAATATTTCAGCATTTTAATTTATTTCTTGTGGAAAGAATAAATTTTTGTTAACTTTTTAACGACTTGTGCATTCAGTATATAACGAACCCGTACGCATGTAACAATATTTTTTTTTCAGCTTCTTATGCAACACCGCTGCAACATCACCTTCCATATGGCACAGTGAGTGTAAGTTTTGATTCTCTATTATTTCTTACTGTAAATATTATGTGTAAAGTAATTTTTAAAGTGAAACCCTATTTGCTTTTGTATTTGTTAAACTATCAACGAATGTAAAAAGAAATGTTATAAAAACGTGTTGTCAGGATGTGGAAACATATTTAATAAAGGTTATAAAGACATTTTAATCCAGTCGGATTCCCAAATAGATGTTCCCCCCTTTTAAGCAACCCCCCCAAAAAAGAACTGTGATTTAAATATTATTGCATTGGAAATAGATAATCATTAGAAAAGTGATTTGATGTTATGACAGAAAGCTAAAGGCTAAAAAATTCTGGCTATTAACTGATACCTGCCAATATATCTAGTAGTTTGATTAAACGCCTTACTCCCCTTTTTTTGGGGGGGGGAGGGCAATTGCATTTAGAATTGCAAAAGATGATTGAACTAATTCCTAGCTCTTATTCTAAGACTTGTTGGTAGTTGTTGACACTGCATTTCTGTCATGCAAAGTTTCAAGTAAAAGTTTGGAACACTTGCAATTCCCCTCCCCTTCCCCAATATTATATGCTTGGAAATGATGGATTGCTTCTGTCTCATTTCTCAGTCTGTCCAGTAAATGTGTTATAACAAAATACAAGAAAATTAACACAAACAATCTGCTGTCTGTAACATTTTAACAAGATGATAATAATCCAGAGAATTTTTAGTAATATTTGTAAGCAATATTTATGGCATCATCATACACTGTGGACAGATCAATGCCTTACAAATTTAGTGTTCCATTATAAAACATACTAATTCTTTATATTTTCCTTAGGCGAATGGGAAATGTTTTCTCTTTTAGAAATTTTCAACAAACTTCATTGCCCTGTATCCACTAGCACTGTTCTGTCACTTAGCAACATAAAACTTACCATAGTACATAATAACATATTCTTTTATGGCAGTGTAATAACTGCTATAATAACATATTCTTCATAATAACATATTCATTTATGGCAGCGTGTATGTTTTAAGCAATATTTTGGCATTTTAAAGTGAAATAATATTTAATTTTTTAATTGAATGGGAATCATTACATTCTTCGAAGTATCTGTGTGTAATTTCTTTTTTCTTTGCTTCAGCTTTTTTGCTTTATTTCTGTGTAAAGTACTTTCTGAAAAAATTCTGATGTGTACACCACATGACTTCCTTGTATGGCATATTAAATTATATGCATTTTTTCTTGCATTTCATTTAAACTTACTGGATTTAATTAAATCTACTTCGTTGATAGCGCGTAAATAACAATAGAATAAGTACACTCTTTAAAATTCACTGTATTTTTTTACTCTGGCACTAGGTTCACTTAACAATGTTGCATCTCATTCATTTTATAACTCAGAATGCACAAATATTATGTATATCATCTGAAGAATTATCTAATCATTGCCATGTGCTCTATTCAAATACTATAATAAATCTAAAACAATGTATAAAAGAAATTAAACAAACAAAAAAAGAAACAGTTTTCCACGGACGATTCAGTATTTCTCATTCAATTAATTCAGTTCTCCAAAATATCTATATTAAAAATTATGAAGTAAAAACCTTAAAGACTTTGTATTTCCTCAAAAAAATTCCAAAATAGATTAAGCATGATTTAATTTCGCAATAAAAAAAAGGCATTATCCTTGTTGTTGTGAAACTTAGTTTCTCTAGATTGGCAACAAATCCACTATTCTGCTAAGTTTCAAATGTAAACAAATATGGCTTCTTTCCTAAACATAATTAGGCTTATCTGCACTTAAACAACTTTTAAATTGTTGTTAATTCTACAACTATTGCGTGCACATTTACTAAAGGCATAAAAACCTTAACCAGAAAATAAGAACATAATTCAATCATTTTCAAAGCAAAAAGTGTGCAATTTACCAACATATAAGAAGAAACAAACTGAGCTGACTGAGCCGAGTAACATAGTGGGTATATATATTTATATACTTTTGGTGTGGTTGATTGCAACCAAAAAGGGAGGTACACATGTACATGTTATAGCAGTCGTGTATATAAAATTTCAATGTTCTGAGGATACTCATTTTTTAGTTATGTGCGGTACATATGTATGTATGCACAGACACTACAAAACAATCTCTACAGAATCCATTAAATCAGTTTTATAATTTTTTTGGGGGGGAAGAGTCCTTTATTCTGTTCTTACGTACAGATGTCAAGCAAAAACATCGTTAAATTGCATTCAATAGTTGTCGAAATATATATTTTCATTGAAATATGATACCCGAAATTTTTCGCAATTACAATACCCCTTTTTACTTCATACAAGGAAGTAAAAAACTATAAGTGTTTGTCAGCTTTAACCCAGCATGGGGTTTCAATAAGAAGCCCATATTTCCCAAAACCGTGATGAGAAAATGCTTTCTTTGTTTTAATGACAAAATGCCCCTCGTACTTTACTTGAATCTGTGTACTTTTAATATATTGCCTTAACTTCTTACATGTTTTTCAAGATGCACTTAATTGTACTTTCTAAAAAACATCACTATATGTATATATTAAAAACTTCTGATGTATACTTTTTTAGAAGTAATGACCGGCAGGAATTTTGATGGCGTAGAAGTGTTGACCTATAATGAATAGGAAATTGGAGGCGAAGGCAGATTAAATCATCATTTTTTATTTCAGCTTGTTGTGGCTACAATCAAGTTGGCACATTAAATGTGCCTATACTGAAAAGTTTACATTTTAGATTAATTTTCAGTATGATAGAAGGAGCAGACAGACAGCAGTGCAGCTAGTCCGAAGCATTGAAAGCAAGTGCATTTATGTTCAGGGTTAAATCTTAATTCAGACTTAGTTAGTTTTGGTTCTCTCATTTTGATTGGATTGTTAATATTGCTTAAAAATTACTATTGGCTGTTGAGTTTTAGTTCCATTTATATCATCAGAATTATGTAAGAGTCATATGACATGGATTAATCTAGAAATGACACAGTGCAGAGAGAGGTTACTATTTTTAGTATTGAGAAGGGAAATATACGTTGCTAATTTAATCTTTAACATATTCTGTATTTTTAACCAGTTGCAATAGACCTTTAAATTCATAAATTTTTATCAAACACAGCCTCGCATCAACGATATGCTTTGCACCATTTTTCGTCATTCTGCAGCATACTACATCATTCTTTCCATGTAGTTTTCTCAGCACTACTAAATCTTTAGCACAATTACTGCTGAGGATTGAAATAAAGATTTCCCGCCTTATAAATATGACTACTGTTGGTATGCATCAATTTTCTAATCTGCTGCCGTTGCTTGAAGAAACCATGTCTCACACTTCCATGCCTTTCTTTATTGTTTAAATAATGTGAGTGTGTATTATAAAAACTTTGGGAAGCAGATTGTCCCTATTATGCTGTCTATTCAATATTATGTTTGCCCTGTGAACTTGTCAAATAATAAAGATATATTGTGCTTATCGAAGGATTTTATGGTTCTTCTAAGAGTTTTTGACATCTATTACACCATCATGTGCATCACATCTCTTACCACTTCACTGATGACTAAAGTGTGAGTATAAAAATGCATCACATACGTACAGTAGTACTCCTGTAAGGGACAATTTTGTTAGTCCCAGTCCCTTTGAATAGGGACCTTAATGTATTTACTTTTTATTAAAAGACAACTGAAAAAAAGTTTCAAAAATAAGACAGGGGTAGAGAAATAAATAAAAATACTCTTTGTTAGACAATCTGTTGGCCTTAGTCCCTTTGAATTGGGACTTAATGCATTTATTGCTGTGTTAAGGAATGGAAGAACAAATTTAAGAATAAGCTAGAGGTAGAAAAATAAATAAAAACAGAAATACTCTTTAATGGTAATTAATCTTTTGAGTTTGTACTCAGTAAAAGAGTGAGTTTTGTGACAAGGGAACAATGAAGTGGAAAGTTAATCCCTCGCTTTTGAAAACAGCTTTTCAGTAGGGAACAGTGAATTGGAAAAAAGTAAATTGTGGTGCAATCAAAAGGATATTTCACATTTATAGAATTCAGAGTCCAATTATTCTTGGTACAGTTCTCAGTAGGGGGGAGAAAATAGGGTTGACAAACTATGGCAATCCAAGACAGGGACCAGTGGGGGGGATGTTGGTCAGATGAACTTAACCACCTGCCATGAATAGGGATCTCACAATGTGAATAGAGTGGAAACATCTGTCATTTTTAGTTCTTGGTAGGACTTACAGAGGGGGCTAAAAGAAGTATAGTTTTGTGCTTAGGTATTATTTTTTACATGCATTATCTAGCATGACTTCAAAGAAGAAATTTAACTTAAAATTCTAACAATGAATCATACATTGCAAAGTAAAGGATAAGGTATACTTTCTTGATTTTTAAGCAAAAAAAGAGTGTGACCAGATATTAACTTAACAAAAAATATATTCAAGTGGTTTAAAAGAAAATTAACATTTAATTAAAGACTGACATGATTTTTTTAAAGAGTTTTTGGTACTATTCTGTTATCGGGACCGGATTCAGAAATGTATGAATGTATGCACATGTGTGTGTATGTATGTATGTATGTGCATATATGTGTATGTATATATACACACACACATTCACATTTACATATATACTTGCATACATGAACATACACATCCATATATACATTTCTGAATCCGGTCCTAATAACAGAACAGAAGAGTTTTTATACCTGGATTAGTCTTCTTTCTGTGCTATAAAATTACTGTTGGCTGCTTGAGTTTTAGTTCCATTTATATTATAGTTTTATTTTAGTACCTGAGATTCAATCTTCTGTTCCTGGCAGGGGTGCAGGAATTTTATTGTTGTTGTTCTCATGCCTAAGCAGTTAGTATCCAGATAGACTTCTTGATTTATCGGGGGTGAGATAAACTTGCAATGATAGAATGGCTTTTCACAGGTTCATCTCAATTCTGATTATCTTATTGGACTTAACATTTTTTTTTTTTTCCTCTTTCCCCAATTTCTTGAGGGGAATTTGAATCTAGCAGAATTGAAATGTGATTGTGCTGCAAAGGCAGTATACAATTACAAATATCCATGCCTTTAATTCAAACCCAATGAAAAATGTTCTACTTTTAAAAATGTACTTGGATGCACTTTTTAAGCCAGTATAATAAGAAATAGATTTGCATATTTATTAACAAAGTAATTGTGTTAGTAATAAATTTAGCTATGAAGACTAATCATTTTTATTGTTATTCAAAGGTTGCTCCTAATATCACAGCATTTGGTGTTCCACCAACATATATGCCACAGTTAACTCAAGTTTATTCACCTCGACCTGGTACTGTGTATGTCCCAGCCGCTGCCACATTCGATGCTGGTGCTCGTTTTGACGGACATTCAATGCCTGTTGTACCTGTGAGTATATTGTAGTTCTTATTTAAAATTTAGAGCTGCTCAAACAATATTGTAAAATTTCAATAAGTTTAAAAAAATTTTGTAAGCGAATACATAATTTTTGGAATTGATATATGTGCATATTTAAGTTATTAGCTTTATATACACATTACAAAGGGGTGCTCTCTAAATTTTGTAGTTGAAATGGATAATTTGATGCATTGCTGCCCAGAGAAATGCAACGTAATAAAAACATTTAGGATCAGAGAAATTTTGCATATAAATAGATAAGTATATTCTGAGGAAACAATAATTTCAAATAGTGACATGTGCTCAGTATCTGAATTATTGAGGATTTAGTAATAATAGCATAGATATTATTTTGGGCAGTGCAGTTGTTAACGTAATATTAAATTAATGAATAGTCTTATCATTATGTACTGTAGAGCAAATGTTATTAACCAGAGTTCCACATTCATTCTTATTACAAGGATACTGCAGATTTTTGATAAGAGGTAAATTTGGACATTGTGCTAATTAAGTTATTACTTGAGCAATTTGTGTGGGATTTCTTACACAGCTGATGTTAGGCTTATGAACTGTTTTCTTCTGCTGGAAATGCCATTTGGAAAAACCTAATGTAATGAATTCTAGTTCTTCATTGACATATGGATGTGTCATCATTGTATCCATTATACTACTAATCAATTATTGATGCTTTCATTTTTTGATACCATATTGATGAATTTTGCTAGCAGAAGGATCAGTCAAACTTCTGTGCTACTTCCAGACTCATTCAGCTATATCATTGTTAAGACAGAACCAAGATGAAAAGACTAAATACCATACAGTATTATTATTGCTTTGGGTAGCTGTGGTGTAACAGCACTGCAAGCTGTTATGATGATGGTTTGATGTTATTTGCAGTCTTCAGGAAAGGTGGCTTGGTCACAAACTTTTATTATATTAAAATCTACACCACATGTCCCCAAAGAGGTCAGTGAAATTTTGAAGGGGTTCAGTGATGAATAGTTGGTCGATATCTTAAGACGTGCCATCAAACAGTATGATAAAGATTGCGTTGATTGAAAAATTAATAAAATTGATAGTAAATTGTTTAGAGCTATAAAGCTGTATCATATATTAAGGAAGCAAGTAATCATGTAAAATAAATATAAGGAGGAAATACACAAAAATTATGTATTTTAAAAATGTATATGTATTTTAAAAATGTTATACAAGAAAACAACCCAAGAAAAATTACAAAGAATGTAAAACATCTGCTGATGTATTGTTATATACAATTGTCAAGTCAGTAAATTTGCTACAGAAAATAAGAAACAGGTTGAATATTTTTGAAGATGATGATTTAAAAATTAGCAGTTTTATATCAAATATTAAAAAAATTGCATCAGTACATCAAGCGTAGCTAATTAAAGTCAAACTTTTGTGCAATTAGAATGTAATTTTGTTTTGGGAAACTCGTTTATATTTTTAATCTAGTTGTTATCTTTTATTTATTAATGTGCAGTTATTTATATTGTGGTGATGGATGCTGTATGTTTTAGAGAGTAATGTAAGAAATTGATGACGAATACATTCTTTTAAAAGGAGTTGATGTAAGAAAAAGTTTGGGAATTTCTGGTCCATGAAATTGATTGCATTAATATTATAGCATTCCAATCTATCAATAAATTCTGCAGAATGCTGCCAGTTGTGTGTTGGACTGCTAGTGATAAATACAAATGTGTCATGCTTATATGTTATGACATGGGCACTCAGGTCTGATGAATCATGTTATCTTCTTCCAGAGACTCCATATTTAACCCACAGTTGCATTGCATTGCATTGAATTTTATGCAGTGTGCTAACGTGTGAATTTAGTTCAACAAAAATATTAAGGGTGGTAGCTCAGAATCATTATCCTTACAGAAAGTAATTGTAGCTGAAAAGCAGATTTCTATGCTGTTGAAAATGACCTCCTATATTAGCTTAGTGGAATAATTTTGCCCCTCTTATCACATTTTCAAATGACTTATTAGATTCAAGCATGTGAATGTTTAAACAATTATGTTGCAGAAAATGCTATATAGATGAATATTAAACTAAGTTAAAAACAGGCTCACTCTGATGTATGTTATATTGCCTCTCCCAAATTAATATTTTGGGTTGATATTTTTTACTAGAGCATAATCAGCTGAAAATTAAAAGGAGATGCATATGTAAAAAATTAATTCGTATGTATTAGTTACTTTGAAGTTATTTGGCTGAAAATTAGAAAGATACAGTTGTGAAAAAATTAATTGAAACTTACTGACTTATCTGTTAAGTCACCTCCCAAGAAACAAAACAATAGCAGCAAAAGACATTCTGTTATTTTGGAATTGGTGGTCAGCCACTTATGCTCAGTACCCTTTATTATATATAACTTAATTATGTGGTTATTTCTGGTTTTTATTTCCAAATTCTTGAAAAGACCGTTTGTTTCGAATTTTGTGAGTTGTACTTGTTTGTTACTATTTGTTAATGATTGTCTGCTAAGTGAAGAAAAAGTAACAAATAAAATTAATGGATTGAAAGATCCTGGATATTAAAGTACATACTGAACAACAGCTAAGAGTTTTCCAGTTCACTAAAATTATTCTTATAATAATGAGCCTTACTGTAAATAATTCAATACAGAGACCAACATAGAATAAATAAGAAAAAAATAATCAGATTGGTAAAGACAGTATGAAAACTTTTCTGGAGAGAGAAAATATGGCAAAAGTCAGTAGAAAGTGCAGATGATGTGGTATTAAATGATCAGAATGGGGGGGGGCATTTTTATACACATGTAAATATGAGAAACAAGTAAGGGTTACCAAATTGTGACAGGAAATGTTTTGTCACCAAGAAAATTCAAGCCATGATAACCAGTGAATGGCAATTAATTTTGCATTCAATTTTTTAAGTTTAACACAAGACGTCACATTTTAATTTTTTAATGGAAGTTGTAAAATTTTTAAAGGTTTGATGAAAATATTTGTAGCATGTAAAGTACTGACATCTTGTAAACTTTGAATTATTGATCAAAAGAAAATATGTAGCATGTAAACTACTGTAAACTTTCCAAATCATTTATCAAACTCCTTTCGTAGTGTAAAATACTAAATTTCTTTTTTAAGGTACTATTAAATCCCATTAAATTTTTACTGCAGATAAAATTATCTGTTAATTAATAAGACTGTTTTTATATAATAACTAAAAAGCATGCTGTTACTATGTATGTGAATATAGAATTCTTTGTTCAGCTGTGTTTTTAACATGCATTTTTAATTTTTAGCCTCCACCACCAAATGTTGCACCAAATGCTGCTCAGTTGGCTATGATGCAAGGCAATCCTGTGGTTCTCAGTCAGCAGAAAAGCAGCTTCTTGAGTGGTGGTAGTGGAGCTGGTTTTACATTCTGGTAGTTGAGGACCAAAATGTTAAGATAATTGGCGAGTTCTAGGAGGAGAATGCTCACAACTTTTAGCCAAGCTATGCAAAGATTATGGCACAGTTGATGAGCCCAGGCAACTTATATGCAATGCATTTTTCTAAAAATGAAGGAAAAAACCCCCATCTTACAGGAATTCTAGACTCTTATTTGTCTTTCCCCATTTTTCATTGTAAATCATGAATGCCTGATTGCATATATATTATATATTCTATAGCAGCTTAAATTATATACATATATATTTAAATGTGTATATATATTTGAGCAGTTTTGTTTATTTTGTAAACTAAGGAACATAGATAAAAATAAATGTAAAAAGTAGAAACCCTTGTAATGATCATTATTTTTTCATTATGTGTATCGGAACCTGCATGACAGTAATAAAGGTGCTATAGCAGTTCGAAAATGATTGATAGTTTTACATGAAATAGCTTCTATATTTTAAGCATGCATATATATTTATTTGATTTATGTAATAATACATAGTTATATAAAAATATTTCTGTTGAAAATATATTTTAACAAGTATGATTTTATAAAACACAGTTTTGGAGAAACTCTCAATCAAAAAAACAGAAAACAAAAAACAAAATTAAATATAGTTGTTGATTATTCAGATTCTGGTAAACTGAATTGTCTTTAAAAACGAAAGATATTTTGTATATTTCGAGCTGAAATATGAAATATTATCTATTAATATCTTTTTAAGTGTATGATATGGCATTGCAATGAAAAATGTAAAAAATGAAGTAGCTAAATTTATTTTCTTTACATTTTTATTATGATGTTACTAAATGATGGTTAGTATTTATTTCATAATTTTTTAATGAACGTTGCAGATTAAAATTTTAATGCATGCATATATATTTTTGTTGTACAGTAATTCTGTCTGTGTCATCTGTGAGGGGATCTTTATAAATAGCTGAGGAACTGAAATGCACTAATATGTAAAACTAAAAAATTCTAAAATGCAGTGATGTATTCATCTTTCAAATCTGAATTAGTTATTAATTAATAAAGTTGACTTTTCTCAGATTGTGTAATTGAATTATCTAAAATTTTAACTATAAAAATAAATGAAAAATACTTTTTTTTTTACTATTTTTGATAAAATTCTAGGAAAAAATTATATTTGCATTTAAAAGAGTGGATTTTAACGTGACTTGTAGTATTTTTTTCCTTTGCTCCAACTTCAAAACAGGTGCATTTTTGTGTCTGAAATGAATGGCTGTGCTTTATAAAATATACATTGGATTTATTTATGCAACATAAGTATTTATAATCCCACATTATGCAAAACTGATTTTCATGTTTGATGGGAAATCCTTCCTCTGCCTTCTAGCAATTTATCATTTTCAAAAGAATAGCATATTCTTAAAATTAGATAATAGGCTTTAGTATTATAAAATATATAGTTAAATCTTTTCCTGCCTTTAATCAAATGACAGAAATATTTAAAAATGAAAACTTTGATAAACAAATAACTGAGAGATAAAAAAACTTATTAATTTAGATGACATCATTGTTTGGAAAACACGAGTCTTGTAAAACCCTTCGTGAAAATATACAAGGTAATTGCCATTATTTTATTATAATTAATTCAGATAATCAACTAACCAGAATATTTTAGAAAAGTACATTTCCCCTCAGTTAAGTAAAGGAGAGTTTTATAATACCATTATACAGCTCATTATATTATTAGCACATGCACATGCTTTAGAGTGCCACAAATGGATAAATGTGTCACAACATAAAATCATAAGAATTTCACCTTAATTTTATGTATAAACCCAATTAAATCTCAATAAGCTAGTGTAGTTTTTGTGAAGAAAGGTATAAGTTCTGTTTTCCGTTGCATTTGTTAAAAATTATTAATGTTTGGGGGCCTGCCTTTCACGAGTTAGTATGCAGTAGGGTAGTTTCTAAGTTGCAAGATCCTGGGATCAAGAAAGCCACAATGTGTGACTTTATTTCAAAATGAGTGGTGATGCAAGGTGAAAAAATGTTATATCTATAATTTGTATCTGTTTATATAAAGGAGCAATTGTTCTATTAAATTTTTACCACAGTGATTGGCACAACTCCATAATATTATGATCATATTAAGGTCTATGAAATATGATGGCTTTTATGTCTGAAATACATTCCTTTCCTTCCCTGAGGTTTTCTATAATTTTAAATGTAGGCTTTTAATATTCAAGTTAGTAACAAATAAGATGGCTATTTTTATGATTTTAGACCAGAAATTCCATATTTTTCCTTTCTACATTGAATTCCAATTTTTTTTTTGCACTCGGCTATCTGGCATTTCCCGAGCTTTCCAGATATCCAAGCTTTTTCTGTATTCAGCTGTATGCAATATTGATTTCAATAACAATCATCATCTCTGAATTCTTGTATGAAAGGTGTTTTACTTTAATCAAAAGATTTGTTAGTAACATTGTAACAGCTGTTCGATATTCTTTTATTATAAATTTTCAATGTTGGAAGATTTTTCCGGGCTCCAAAAATGAGCTTCAGAGAGGATATGTCAAGATCTTTCAATCTATATGTTTTTAGTTTTCATCATGTGATAAATAGAATGGACAGTTTAAGTTTACATTGTGATGGTAGAACAGATGTCAGACTAGTTTCCTAGAACTTGTTGCTTCTAATGAGAGAATTCAATTATCAAGCTCCTTAAGCGCAGTCCTTAAACTTTTAAGTTTCATTATCACAGATATAATTTTTTATAGGGCTAAAAGAAGAAAAATTTATCCAAATATAATTTATTTAAAGACAATAAATAACAAATGCTTTGAATATAAATTAACATTTAAGTTGATACCTGACTTAAGAAAAAAATATGCATCTTCATACATGGTATGAATTATATGTAAGTGTAAAAACAAATTAATTTTTCCCCCATCGGAAATGTTTAAACAAATATTGTAAAAGCTAAAAATTTTCAAACTGATTTAAATATAGACTAACAGCAAAAGCATGCATGAAAATATAAAAATTTATTGAAATGTTTTAATATCTTGAACAGAATAAAAAATGCAACTTTTACTTTAGAATCAGTAAAATGAAAGTATGTAAATATTCGGAAATGAAGATCACATGACATAAGTATTATTCAATAAATCAAATAAGTGACATACAATTACAAGCATTTTATAACAACACGTGAAAGCAAAATACATCAGTATAGGAAATCAGCATAAATAATAATAAAATGTACTACTATATAAAACAAATTATGGATTTTAAATGACAAGAAAATATAGTCATCAGATCTGAATATCCAAGCTGCTTTGAAAAAATATTTCTTACTAAAATATACTAGATAATACTACACTAGTGAGCTGCAGCCAAAAGAAAATTTATGTATACATGAAATGAAAATGCGTAGAAGTATTTCAATCTGAATACAATCAGCTCATTTTTTCCAAGCAACAGCCCATTCGTAAAAAATTTTTCGTGAAAGCATTTTCAGAATTTCTCGGCTGATTAAAGTCATACGAAGATGAGAATCACCGAAATGGCTTCCCATGAATTTTTGGAATCTGAGGTACCTCTCTCGAAACTCATCTCCCCACCATTCCGCGGGAGATGTCACAAACAAACAGATAGATGCACACAGATTTTAATGGTATAGATTATGAATTAAGTAATTTCGAACTTTTCCCTTTTATCCCCCCCTTTTTTTACACTAGTTATTAATTATCAGATTTGAAACTTGTGTTAATGATGCAATAAGAATTGAATGTAGGACCGCCAAGAACTGAATTACATCCATATTTATAAGAAATATCTTAACGGATATGCATGGAAAATTGATTTTTTAATGGTATAACTGGAAAATTTCAGTTAAAATGTATAGCTTAAAAAGTATGGTCTTTCAGCACACAATGTGTGATATATCAATAAATGAATATATGAAAAGTATGTAATGAATGCATTGTTTGAATCATCATTATAAAACAAACAAAAAATGGTGAAACATTATTTTGAAACTTTCTACTGTTTAGAAATGCTGCTTCACAAACTTCTCTTTTTTTTTATGTACAAAATAAACAACACAAAAGATTTAGGATTTGAAATAAAGGAACTTTTTTTTTGAGCTATAATACCAGGAATTATGAATCATGTTATTCAGAAAGGTACCTTGTATATTAGTAGTGTTCATGCTACACAAAACAATAAATGCAGATTATAGATTGAATGTAGCAGAGATGAGCTACAATGAAAAATCAAAACATCCATATATGCTAGCTATATTTACTGAATACATAAAACTCAATACAGATTTGGACAATTTATAAATAACTATAGTTTGTACACGAAATGCATATCGGGTATGAAAACAGTTACTATGTAAACTTATAGAAGTAACTAATCAACAAGCACTAACATAAAAAAGTAAAATTTCAAAATACAGATTATAAACTTCATTGTAAAAAGGCTGCTGTTGAAATATGGACAATAATTATTAGTAACTATAGTTTGTATACGAAATGTATATCAAGTTATGAAAACAGTTATTATGTAAACATACAGCGGTAACTAATCATCGACAAGCACTAATATAAAAATTTCAAAAAACAGATCACAAACTTCATGGTAAAAGGCTGCTGTTGAAAATTAAGTATACCAAATCTAGCTATAAATTTCATCTCTGATAAACTATATATTATAAATAATAAATATATTTTATTTCAATAGTTATAAAATATTCATTGCAGGATTCAGCACCAGCTTTTGCCTAATATTTTCTTTTAACTATACAAGATCAGCAATTTTTTTTTAACCAAGCTACTTTCTAATATTTCATATGGATAGACCATATGAGAAAATTTTGAAACACAAATATTTTTCAAAAGCAATTTGAGGCAAAAAAAATGCAAAAAATAGCCCACAATATTCGGTTTTTTGAATGTTTTCTTTATCTGTTAATGTGGTTAATTTTTGCTTCCTGAAAAATTATTGTAAATAAAATATAGAATCTAAGAATTTCTTTTGTTAAGTTTATTTAAAAAACTGAAAGGCATTATTTTTAGTAGATCACAATCATAGCAACTGAGAGAATATATACATATTATTAACAAAAATGTAAAAAGTTTTATCACAAAGCACAAAATTTATTTGATTTAATAAGTCAAGAAAAGAATATAGTTCCTGTGGTATTAGGATTACTGTCAAATAATAAAGATGTAGTTAATTCTGCAACCTCTTCAAATGTCTCAGAAGAACCTTCCTAAAGGGATAAAAAATGCATAGCTTAAGAAAACATGCATTTTTAATTTATAAATGTAACAATGCTGGTAAAATTTTTTCTAAAGTTGACGTAAAAAAAAATTAACCTGTAATACTTTATTTTTCAATTTCATTACTTTCATTTCACTTATTCGATTTAAATAATGTGTGTAAATAGATAGTAGCATAGGGTAAATAGTTAAGACTTTTCACACAATTAATATCCCCCCTTAACGAATAATATTGAAAAATCTGGTTAATTATTTTTTACTGTGAATAAAGTCTTTCCTTTATTCATAGTTCTTAAACTTACTTGACTCCTTTCACATTTCAAAATTTAGCTTCATTCCCCATTTTTTGTGATTTATTTTTAATATTTATATTTTTAGAAATTTTTCGAATTATAATCTAAAATTTTTATCTTAAAATAGATGTATTTCTAAGCATACCTGCAAGAATTAGTTTTTTATTCAAAATTTCCTAAGATATAAGTGAATTTATATATTGGCACGTTTTGAAGCTTGGCGTATTTGTTATAAACGATAATAACACAAATGTGGTTTATGCACTTTGTTGAAATTATTTGAAAGAATGAATGATGACTTTCTTCCTGCTCATGTACAATAAAAAAAAGGAACACTAGTTTGCTATAAATTAAGAAGTTTGCTGTGTGAATTATTGGCGCAACTGAAAAAATGCACCAAGATAAATTTTTGAATTTCTTCGTAAATTTTACGAAATTTAATATTTACGCATAATATGAGTCATAGAATCGAAATATGGAAAAAAATTAGCATGTCATTTCAGAAAAAGTCAGATTTTTTGTCAAAATACCTATATTAAAACAATGCTATATGTAGAATCTAATATATATCCTTGTCACTTTCTAGACATGAGAAACACAATTTGAATTTTGTCAATCTACATCAATTGCATTCATGGAAGTCCCTACCTAGCCTTATTTTCACAACCAATGATTATAGACATATAATTCTAGTAATAAAAATGTTTCAAATAATGCAAATATACTTGTTTTGTTGTTTTTTATTTTAAAAAATTAACTTTGAAAATAATTTGAAAGCTTATTTTTTTAATACATTTCCATAGTCTCTTTATTTATATTTAAGAAAATTTATACTTATTATAAAAAATAAAATGCAAAACGTTTTAACACCCATATGACAAAAACTGGCCAAATTATTTCATTTATTAACCAAAGTTAAAAACCATGTTCTGAGGCCACACACATAATTGAAGAATGAAATGTTTGCATTTGTATGTAATTAAAATGAAATATTAGTTTTGAAAAAGGTTTCTCGTGTTAATAGCATTAATTAAAAGATGAGCATTTCTATATAGAGTGTTATGAAAAGCATTAATATATATATATGAATTTAAGACATATATGTCATAATTTAATGCATAGAAGGAAACACTGGAACTTTTAACAGCTTTCGATATTTGTCATGGCTGAGGGTAAAAGTTATGATGATGCAGTTAACACAACTGAACTTGAAGTATCACAATCTTTATTTTCATGCATATAAAACTATCTTAATAGACGTTTATCTAATCATAATGAAATACGATGATTTTTATATACACTGGTTTTAAAAGTAAGACATAAGCATTTAAGCAAAATAAAGCAGCACGGTGTTGGTAGAGTAGAAGTTAGGAAAACGAAGATGACATAATTACTTGTGAGTGGTATTTATACAAAGTACATGCA
Organism: Stegodyphus mimosarum; assembly: GCA_000611955.2. Classification (NCBI taxonomy): domain Eukaryota; kingdom Metazoa; phylum Arthropoda; class Arachnida; order Araneae; family Eresidae; genus Stegodyphus; species Stegodyphus mimosarum. The sequence goes on along the minus strand of KK121915.1, from coordinate 252,225 downwards.
GAAAGTACTCTAAGCTATGATTGGTTAATTTTAGGTTGTTATGTAACATAGAAAGATTCGAATTTGGGAGAAAAGATGAATTTAGGGGGAGAGCATAAAATCTAGAATCATTAATTTTGAGGTTGCCAACGTATTTTGTTATATCTTACATATATATATGTAATGTTTTAATGTGTAGAAGAAAACACTGGAACTTTTAACAGCTTTCGATATTCGTCATGACTGAGAAGGCAGTAGAGGCTATAGATAGGGCCGAGTGGAAAAGCATGATGACGCATCCAACACAACTGATCTTGAAGTAATCTTTATTTTTAAGTGTATCAAATCGTCCTTTTGTAGACAAGATATTTTTTAATCATAGTTGAATACAATAATCCATGTATAATGTCATTTTAGATGATTAAGCATAGCAGGAAAGCGTAAGCCAAAGTGATGCAGTAATTCAAAGGATGAAGGGAGAGAGTCGAAAGTTTCAGTTCCAAGTTAAAAAAAGTTTTGGTTTACAATTATTTTGATTGGACAACGGGTATCTGCATTAGGCATTACATAACATGGAAAGATCTTGAATTTAGGGGGAGAGCATAAAATTTAGAATCGTTAATTGTGAGGTCACTAATTATTTCAAAGCAGTTATCATATTTTGATGTATCTTACATATAGTTTTCTTTTCAAAAAAGATTTTGTAAAATTTGTGTTTTAGAAAACACTGACAGGCTTCAGCATTGGCACACAGCCAACTCATAACTATTTGTGGGAATTAAAAATTTTAAATATTTCTAGTTTAATGAATTTTTTTATTTCATTATTGCATAATGATGTACACTAATAAAACAGCATTAGATTTGTATGAAAATTCTTTTGTCATACCAAAATGTGAGAAAATTATAAATTAAAGACACTAGTAAATTACGTAAGAACATCATTCAATGGCATTTAAATGGGGAAAATCAACTTCAAATTATTCTAATTTATTTATTAATCTACTCCTCATGGCAGGTTAATGCAAAATTTTAAAATTAAATATCTTGATCAATTTTGGTCGTACAAGAGACCAGCTTTTTGTGTTTTAGTTTTTATAACAAGTGTATAATGTTCCTAAATATAAGCATAGAGACTGAAGCATTGTATAAAAAGTTTATTTCATAATTTTTATGATATATTTTCTAATTTAAAACTGCCAAAATATGAATATTTGCATCATTTAAAACATTTTTGTAATTAGAAGTACATGTCTACAGTCAACAGTTAAAAAAATAAAGGCAGGGTAAGAATGTTTATGAACATGGTGTGTGTATTTATAAAGTTTCTGAAATGAGCTTATAAAAAACAATGCTGAAATAACTTCATAATTCATACACTCTGTATAACTCTTAGAATGTTTACAGATCTATATCATTTTATAAAAACCAGTTGTTGAAAAATTCTACTCTAAAAGCTTCACTTCCTTATTAACTCACACCTACTAGTAAAATTTACAATCGACAAAAGTTCTAAATTTCTTATTAGAGAACAGAGCAATCAAGGCAACTATTAATATCTAAACCTGCTTTTAAACACTACCTGATCTGCATTATGGTAAAGGTCAAAAGAAAAATAGAAAAGCCCTTTTTTCACTTTTAATAACGGAATTTATGAAAAAAAATATTTTAATAATATCTTACAATCAAACTGGTACATGGCACAATGTCTGATGTGCTCCTAACTTTTAAACTAGTAAATGTACAAGTAACAAACTGGATTTTTAATGACATAAAAATTGTGCTTTTTAATGTACGGTTTCACTTGACAAAACAGAAAGTAGAACTTAAAATGCCAAATCTAGCAACTAAACAGGTGATTAATAAAAGCTACAATTACTTTAATTAAAAGCTTGATAATAATGGAGAGAGACACGCAATTGCAACAGAAGAATTAAACAGCAACAGAAGTAATGTTATGGATTCAAATGCTGAGCCTTTTTCTGAAATAAACTCTTTTCAGTAGTCAGGTCTATAACATCTCTGCAGAACATGGAATAAGCTGCTTTTTCCATCAAGCCAAAATTACTCATGAATTACCCTTTATTAATGAAAAAATTACCAACATTGTCTTAACTAAAAGGCTCTAAAAGTTAAATTTCTATCGCCATTTTCTCTTACCTGTGCTGATGATGATTGATTTACCTCTAAATTATAATTAAAACACCAAATTTCATCAAAAACAGCTATATTTTAATAGAAAAATATGGGATTTCAGTTACATGCTCATTAATTTTCAGCTTCTGTATTGATAACAGCAGATGGTAATAAAAATTCGGTGTCCACCGAAAACATCGTCGAAGAAAATAAAGCAAAGAGAAAATATCGCAGTTCTAAAACATCATTGTACAAAATATTGTCGAAAATAAAGTGGTTAAAAAACTTCGCAGTTTAAAAATGAGAGTACCTACAAATCATCGCATGCCGATAACATCGCAGACATGTGTTTTTCAGGCTTTAATAATTGTAAAAGAATACTCGCATAATGATTTATGAGTGCAAGATGGAAAGAAGGATAATTTTTACTTTAATATTTTTATTAACTAATATATATTTGTTCAAAATGTAAAATGGAAACTTAAGCATAGAAAATTAATGCAACTTATAGCACTTAATAGAATTTTAAACTGACATAGTTAACTAACAAAGATCATTAATAAATAATTTTTTATAAAGTATTTATTACTGGTAATTTTTCATGAAAAGTATAACCTGCAAAAAGAGTACAAAAAGGAAGATAAGTAACTTCACGACTTTATCTATAAAAAATTGCTAAGTTAATTATGACATTTTTTTTCACTTTTGTTAATCTGATAATCTTTTATAGTGGAAATTATTCCTTGTTTTGTTTAAATTTCTTGTTGTTTTTTAAAAAATTATTAGTTAATAAAAAATATTAAAGTAAAAATTATCCATCTTGCACTCACAAGCGAATATCCATTTACAATTACTAAAGCCTGAAAAACGTATGTCTGCGATGTTATCGTCATCCGATGATTTGTAGATACTTTATTTTTTACCACGACATTTTCGATGACGATGTTATTAAACTGCAAAGTTTTTTAACTGCTTTACTTTTGACGATGATATTTTGTACCATGTTTTAGAACTGCAATGTTTTCTCTTTGCTTTATTTTGTACCATGACATTTTCGACTTGCGTTGTTTTCTCCGCGATGTTTTCGGCTGTAACCTAAAAATTCGAATAAAATCATTTTAAACTCTTCTTTGATTGATATTCTAAGGAAGAAGAAAAAATCATGTTTATTATTTGGCAGGGCCACTGGTAATGATTTTAAAAAATTAAATCTTAAAATTTGTAGTCACATTGCAAATATTAAACAAATAATTACCAAAATGTAAACTCATATACATATCTACATTACCTTTTCTATTACAATAAAATATACTAATATGTTCAATGGCTTTAATGATTTTGCACCAGCTTTAGCCAACCTTTGCAACTCCAAAAAATTTATATTTGAGTCAAAACTATCAAACAGAATGTGAGCTATGCATGACTGTTCAGTTGGCTTATGTTCTCCATATAAAATATATAGTTGATCAACCAAATCATAAAGATTTTTGTTGCTATATATTTTCACAAGATTAGGAAACTTTTTTAAAGATGAATCAGTAAATTTTCCAGGCAATTGGATCTAAAAGAAAAAAATAATAATCACAGAATAATTATATATTTTGTGGCTAAAATTATAAAATTAACAAAGATATAATTTTGGGGATACATAACTTCTGGCTTACCGTTTTAAATCTCTTGCTCAACGATGTTTTCAGAAATGGTAAAAACGCTACAATGGGAACACCATTGATGATACCAACCGCTTGATTCTCTAGAATAGAAATATGTTCATTCTTTTGTCATTTAAATAATTTAGTACAATACATATCTTTCATATCAAAAGAAATAACACCTTACTGTCCTAGCTAAAAGGCTTAGTTAAAACATTAAAAAAAACTAATTTCTAACATACATTTTTTAAATTAATAAGATGCATATTTTCATTATTAAAATGCATATCTTGGCGCACACAGTTTTAACCAAAATAAAAATTTTATGAAAATTTTAATGTGAGATTTCTTACATTTTAATAACTTGAATATTCTTATAATTTCAAAGGAAGATTGAACAGTCAATCTAATATATATACAATAATATTTTAGTAAAGTATGAATTAATCCAAAATTAATTCATACCACCGTTTTACATCAAGTACTGGAAATGCTGTGCCTTATTTTATAAGCATAATGTTACTTTCTAGTTTTACTTTCAAAGATATCAAGTAACATAATTAGAATAACCAAAACTGCTAAGTAAATTTTATTTCTTTCAGATTTTTAAGCATTTTAGTGCATTCTTTGCACATAATTTCATTTCTTAGTACCTAGAAATAGTATATAAACAATGAAAAAGTTAGCAGATTGTGGTAATCACAGACCCCCTTTACATAACTCAGTCCCTGTAGATAACTTACAATAATGTCATCAAAAGACATTCATTATACAGTAAAATTTCAAATCCAGCAAATTAAAATAATTTTTAAAGTTAATGAATGCAATTACTAGTACAACTAATCAGTCAATCATGTCTTTCAATTACTGGTTTATCATGGCAGTATAAAAGTCAGTGAATCATCATATTCTTCGAATGTTAGAGAACGATTTTTATATTTATATTTAATTTTTCCCTTACATAATTCTCAGTAAAAAACATTAAAAAGAATGACTATAATGAAAAAAAACTATGCTAATTGTTGGCAAAAATTACAAAACCCTTAGCTTGAAAAGCACTGACTGCAAAAGAATTTTTCAATTACTAAGTATAACTGCAATGAATATTTCTTTTTTGCCATAAAGTCAATCTGATACATTACTTACACTGTATCATCTACCTAAGAATTAACTAAAATACTTAAAATATAAATAATAATTGCATAAAATAAAAAATTGCACTTCGTATGTTGTTTATAAATTCCGAAGCATCTGTGTTTTATTAATATATGTTAAAAAAAGGGGGGAAAGAAAAACACCACAGGTATTGGTGTCAGTGAAAAGTTAAATTAAATCACAAATAGACGCATTCTAATATTAAATAAAATAAAAGGATGCATACCTTTCACTACAGCTGCAGCTGTATATATGTCTTTCCTATGAGTAACCTAGAACAATTAAATATATCTTAACATACTCATAATTGCTTATATTAGCATTTAAATACTAACTCTGTCTTTAAGGATCCATTTTAAACAGTGGCGGCTCGTAGCTAAAATTAGTGGGGGTGCTGTTCCAAAAAAATTTAACCTTTGTTTTAAACCTGTGTAAAGGGAAACAAACATGTATAAAAAGAAAATTTATTTTGAAACTTCCATGAAATTTTACAAAAGAAAAATTAAACATTTCTTAAATTACTTTAACTTAAATTGTTACATTTCAAGCTTTACCTATTCATTTAAAAATGAAATCCATTCTTCTTGTTTTAATTTGCGCGAAGAGATTAATAATTTTCTCCTTGATCTCTGGATGACAACTGAGGAAATTTTTCTATATTGAAAGCATTGCAAGCGCATGAAAACGAAAGCTCTTGAAGTTCACTTACAGTCACAGAATTTATTACTTGAGGATGCAAGGACATGGTTAAAGTTTTCTGTAAAGTAAAAGAACCGAAAAAAAATGAATCAAATAGAATAGCTGAAAAATAATCTAACCAAAAATATGGTGTATGATTTTTAAACACAGCACACGCAGATTAAAAAAAAAGAACCAGCCCCCAACGACACTCCAGATTCGGCACTGCAAAAGCGACAGTGATCTCTCCCTCTCAGCCTCGTGCGCTGCTTCCTAAGAGCGCATGTGCAGAACAGCCAAATACCACACACGCGGAGTAAGAAATAATCACGTTTCCAGAATTTCGGCACTATAAGAGCGACAGTGCTGTTTTATCTCCCTGGCTTGAGTGCTGCTTTTTGTGCGCGCTTGCGCAGAACAGCCTTGTGAAGAGTTCCATAC
>KK121915.1:208616-220640 GCA_000611955.2 Stegodyphus mimosarum | reverse complement strand
TACTGTTATGAAACATTATATATATATATATATATAAACCAATAATTCACAAATTATAATAAGATATTATTAAAGATTAATTATAATAAGATAAAATAAGTATTTATTTTGAATATATATATATTTCAAGGAAAATTATTTTACCAAGTGAGAGCGTATGAGAAAATGGCATAATATGCAATCATATGTTCGAAAAGAAACCATTTGATGATGAAATGTTCAGGCACCAAGCCTGCCATAATAATGTGTTTCAAGCATAATTAACAGCAACTGCTGAACTATGGCCACCAGAAAGAACTCATCAAAAATGAATTTTATGGTATTTATATGTGTTATTTTTTAAAATAAATTGATAACCGATTTATATAGAGTAGCACAATAAATAGAATTTTGCAATTGATTCAATTAAATACTACATAAATTACAAAATTATTAATTGCTAAAATAAATACAAATTTATATTACATTCCTTCTATATGTATATATTAAATAACTTATGTTGTGTAGATAAAGAAATTTAAGTTTATCTACACAACATAAGTTATTGAAGGAATTATTGTTAACTCTAAACTTTTTTTTTTCATGCATGCTTATGATCACTGGCAACAAATTGCATTTTCTCAAGTTAAACTGATACCATTTTTTGCGCCGACACCATTTTCTTTCACCAAGACCACTTACAGGAAACAAGCATCAATATTTAACAATATCTTCAGAACAATTATCAAATTAATTTAGTGACACTGTCAGCACTTTCTGATTCACGGCACTTTCTTGAAAACACTCATGTTGAACTGCACAGCATAGACAAAAAGACAAAATTGGTCACTAATCATGAAAAACTGCAACATATTTTCAATACTAAACCATGATTGCCAGGCACATCCTTTTGATGTCTTTTCTGAGATGGAATTACTAATGGAAATTTATTTATTTTCATTAATATCTTCAAAAGAATAACCAGATTTAGGTAGTGATACTTTTTTCAATATTTTTAGGACATTAACAAAATTTACCTTAAGAAAGCTTCAACAGTATAACATATTAGAGGTTTCTGATGAATAGGAATATATTGCTTTGGAGTATCAAGACCCATGCGTTCTCCAGTTCCTGCTGCAGGCAGAACTGCACAAACTTCAAATGTGATGGCATCTAAAATTTATACATATGAAATGCACAATTCACGAAGGTGAAAGACCATATGTTATATTCAAATACTGTACAAATACATTTCATCAATATTAGAGACAATTTATTAAAAAATTTCAGACAATTACAATCACCTAGATTGCTAATGATCATTGGCACCAAATATGCACTCAATTTTTTTTTTTTTTTTTTGCTTATAAAGGTAGTATTTTTAAATTCTGTTCAAACTGACGCTAATAAGTTAAATTTATTTTGCATAACCTAAAACTAATTTTTCCAAAATCAAATTTCTGCTAGAAAAATTATTTAAAGATAAAGCAAGTTTCTGATAAAATATACGTTTTGATACTAAGAATCAATAATTACAATATTAAAACCACAGAGAAATATTACTTATTTAAACTAAATTTAAAGCTGACTCTATCATGATACCATTTCACACATTCAAACCTGATAAAGTGTTGTCTCATCATATTTTAACCATTAATGAATTAGATAAACAGAATAAACCACTCATGAAAATCCCTGAAAGGGACTGAAAACTATTCTTAGCTTCTGAGAAACAAGCCTCAAGTTGTTTAAATAATAAAAACAATAGTAAAAAAAAAATTGTTTTGAAGTAGAAAGTTATTTTCTCATTCTCTCTCATTACCAATAATAAAAATAACATTGCCTTTCTACCGATGATCTTTATACTTCTGGATACACTGCTCTCAAAAGAGAATAATTTTGCAGTTTTTCTTCTGTTATTCACTAACTTATTCATATGAAGATCTGGAGCTTGATTTTAATATTAGTTCATTAACTTAATATATGGACAAAAAAATCTGCAAAAAAAAATTATAATTTGGAAAACAAATGAAAAGTTAATTTGCTTACACAAAATTACATAACATCATTCTACTTAAAATAAAATTACCACATAATATCAGAATTTGTAGTATATATACAAGTGCAACAAACATAATATATATATAAATGACTTACTCCCTCATTAAAAATGGAAAGACCTTTCTTCTTCTTTCTTTTTAAACAGGAGTCTCCCCCCTTAAGTCTTCTTTTTTTTCCCCTCATAGAAATAATGTATTTATTTTAATGTCCCAAGTTAATAACACCATAGTTACAAACACTAATGTATGAAATTAACTACAATATGTGACTATACATGAAAATTTTCTTACATGCTACAATTTCAGTTCTTTCTGATTATCTATATCCCTACCAAAAGTCATAAAAAGTATTCATGAGGCAATACTGTATGTTGCCAAAGCAGTTAAATGGCAACCACGATTTTGCCAAAAGTAGATTTGCATTTTTGGAATTCAACCATCATTTTTCTCATTAGCACTTCTTTTTGTACTGAGTATATTTGCTTTCCTTCTCAAGAAGCATAATGGGGTTAGCTGATGAAAAACAAAGCATTGCATTTCTGCAGAAATATGGCATTTTGCCCTACAATGGAAAAGCAAGAGTTCACATTGTATGAAGCTGTGCTTCTTAAACTATCAAATTTTATAGAAATGCTATGTGAAAAATTGCAAGCAAAATGCTAGAACATGGGTCGTAAATTGGTTTGAAGATAGCTATATCTCATTTAGAACAGCTACTCTATTTATGGTTGGCTGGTGCACAATGAAGATGTACAATTCCCTGATTATTATTATTATTTTTTATTTATTTTTTTTAGTGAAAACAGACTACTGTGTTGAATATTAAAAATTGATTAAATTCAAAAGAAAATGAAGAAACTCTGCAAACATTATGTCCATACGTGCTGGAAGCACTGGTCTTAGCCAACCTTAACATGTAATTCAAAGCAAAATAATGATATGAAATGAAACTGAACTAAAGCTAAAAAAATCTTTCTCAACAATTAATCAACCTCTTAATAAGTTTCTTAGGACATTTAAGATTTTTCTTTATTTAAGAAAGTTTTCTTTTCTTTTTTTTAAAACTTTAATTCAGCAGTTTCATTTGATATTATTATTTTGTTTCAAAGCACACGTTAGGGTTATCTCAGCCACTGCTTCGAACACACCTAGATTTAAGACATGCAGCATTTCTTGATTGCTTTTTAGAATTTAATTTATATTTAATACTTGACACAACTGTTGTTTCCTCATTTCTTGTGTCATTATCAGTTCCGAAACAGAATGTTCCATTTGCTTCTCTCAATACACCAATCCCCTGATTACGATGGGGTAAGAGATGTAAATTCTTTATATTTCTATTCTTTTTGCAATACCTTTATTGTTTGCACTACGTTTTGAACATTTTATTTTTTGCACATTTTTAGCATTTATGCACTACTGATCTTATTGCTGGACTAGTTTATTTATTCATGCTGATTTGTTGCAAAAAAATTTTATTTTTCATTTTAGCTTGCTTCATGTTCACTATGTACTGGATTTTAGATGAAGAGAAATATATTTTTAGCATTTTAAACTTTTACTTCTTATTTAATACAATTTGAATAGTATTTGCTTACACTACGCATACAAAACAAACTTCATACAGATCCATTTAATTAGACAATCCACCACACCAAAGGGCAATAACCGTTAATCATATAAAATAGCAGTTTGCAATTCTTGGAAAGTCTTTTAGCCATTTTAATTTCATAAGCTCTTCAGCTCTTCGCTTCACAAACAGTAAACTATTCTTCATAGAACACAGTCTCGCAAAGGATTCAATGATTTTACCTTGATACCTTTTGAAAATATAACACATCTTTTTTGAAATATAAAAAATTTTGACAGTTACAGTAAATCCTGTGACTGCATACAGGTTAGTATGGAAAAAAAATCCAGCTTTTATTATCAAATTTCCACAGCTAAAAGTGTGATATGTAGCAATGTTATCCAGCTGGCTGTACATTGCTCATTCTCTCAAAACTTTTACATGTTTATTATCTGAATCTATGGCAAATTTGGACTCAGCTGTATTTCTGTTAGTTTGCACACTATTAACACTACTCTAATTTTCTACCTCTAGTCTTAGTGTCTTACTTTGAAAGGGATATAAATTTACGATACTTGGCCCTGGAATCCTTTCATGTTTAATAACTTTCATTTAAAAAAGAAAGCAGTAACTAGTAACTATCTGGCAATTAATGCAATGTACTAAGTATCTTTTAGCTCTGTGTAAGCCCATAATACACCTCTGAATAACCATCCCATTTGTTTTGAAATGATATATATGAATAAAAAATAACAGACTGATTCATAAAAATTTAAAAAAAAAATTTTTTTAAATAGAAACTGTCAGCTTTTTCTTAATGGCCTCTTCTGCTTCAAACCTCCAAATAGACATATGCATCACAATTTTTTCCGTACTTTTTTTTGTCATAAAAGAGTTAATCTAATTCCAAATCAATATTAACATTCTTCAAAAGTTTTCTTTAATCAGTAGTTTTCACTTTATGTGTAATCTGTATCACTTTTTAATACATATATTTTATATATATATACTTTTTAGAAAAATAATACTTAAAAAAAATCTGAAAGGGTTCAGATTTTAACAATAACCCAAAAAGTCTCTTTTAAAGTTTAATATGGTTTATCATTAGAGATTCTTGACAAAGGTGGCCCAGGTGGAATAGAAAAACATTTTATAGAATATTAGATGAATGTGAATTTAGATTGTCATGTGAGAGTTATATATTTTTTACACATTTAGAAAGTGAAAAAATGTGTAATTCAATAAAAATATTTAATATTTTTAATCAGCCATATCATGAATTAAATGCATTTATATATTGCTTTTTAACAGTTTTGTTTGCTAATTAATAAGATAGATTAAATGTAAAAAAATAACAGCTTATATTTTTTCAAATGGCAAGAGACTCAAATGAAAAGTGAAAAAATGTAAAATTGTGTTTCAAAACTAATAGCCATTTTGGGCTAATAATAAAAATTGCTATTTATCAACCCATTTTAGTAATTATTTTTATTTACAAGAATATGTAACTGAATAGCACATAACCTGTATATATAAACACTGTTAAACCGCTGACTAAAAGTAAATTGCTCAATCATAAAAATCAAGACATTAATCAGATTGACTCCTATTAAATACAAGAGTAACTTAGTTTTAGTTTCTTCATTTCTAATTATGTTTCTTATCCCATTATTTACAGAGTTTTCTTTTTTATTTGACTACTAACTTAATTTATGTAATTAAATGAATCTATTCTCCAGACTGAACTGCTTGAAAATATCAGCACATTGTTAAAAGTATTCATTTTTGTTAAAAGTACCTTTCTGTTAATTATAACATGTATTATCTCTCTGTTCTGAATTTTCTATTCTGCCTCTCACATTAACTGTAATAATAAGCATGAATGTTAGCCCCAGTGTTATCCTGATAAATTAGAATGTTAATCACAATTTAGAGCTATGCACATTTATAAATTATATGTTGTTTTTATTTATATGAACCAAAGAATACTGACTTAAAATATTTATATTTCATATTTCAACCTCAATGTATAATGAAAAACATATAACAAACATCTCTATGTCATAAAAATTACTTGAATCAAAATCTAACATAATTTTCCCTTCTCTTAAATATATATCCAAAACATACCAGAATTTCTTGGTCGGAACTTTTTAGAAATTGGCGTTCTCTGAATATCAGCTTCATGCCCAAAATGAGTTTTCCAAAACACAATTTTCACTTTTCCATCTGACAATGACCGAGAAACTTCCATAATTGAAGGACATGTTGTTCCAATCTTATTTGATCCTATTTTTTTTAACTTCCTATGCCCTTTAGATTCTGATCTAAACACTCCAGAACGATGGCAAATGTAATGACTTTTAGCTTCCCCCTTTCGAAGCATTCTATTTATCAACCCATTTTAGTAATTATTTTTATTTACAAGAATATGTAACTGAATAGCACATAACCTGTATATATAAACACTGTTAAACCGCTGACTAAAAGTAAATTGCTCAATCATAAAAATCAAGACATTAATCAGATTCACTCCTATTAAATACAAGAGTAACTTAGTTTTAGTTTCTTCATTTCTAATTATGTTTCTTATCCCATTATTTACAGAGTTTTCTTTTTTATTTGACTACTAACTTAATTTATGTAATTAAATGAATCTATTCTCCAGACTGAACTGCTTGAAAATATCAGCACATTGTTAAAAGTATTCATTTTTGTTAAAAGTACCTTTCTGTTAATTATAACATGTATTATCTCTCTGTTCTGAATTTTCTATTCTGCCTCTCACATTAACTGTAATAATAAGCATGAATGTTAGCCCCAGTGTTATCCTGATAAATTAGAATATTAATCACAATTTAGAGCTATGCACATTTATAAATTATATGTTGTTTTTATTTATATGAACCAAAGAATACTGACTTAAAATATTTATATTTCATATTTCAACCTCAATGTATAATGAAAAACATATAACAAACATCTCTATGTCATAAAAATTACTTGAATCAAAATCTAACATAATTTTCCCTTCTCTTAAATATATATCCAAAACATACCAGAATTTCTTGGTCGGAACTTTTTAGAAATTGGCGTTCTCTGAATATCAGCTTCATGCCCAAAATGAGTTTTCCAAAACACAATTTTCACTTTTCCATCTGATAATGACCGAGAAACTTCCATAATTGAAGGACATGTTGTTCCAATCTTATTTGATCCTATTTTTTTTAACTTCCTATGCCCTTTAGATTCTGATCTAAACACTCCAGAACGATGGCAAATGTAATGACTTTTAGCTTCCCCCTTTCGAAGCATTTTCTCTGATATTCTACGAATATATGCATAGCCAGATGTCATTTCTAGTCTTTTCTTCCAGGTTTCGAAAGCTGCAAAAAGATAGTTAATAATTAATTTCACAACATTTAAATAAAGAAAAATTTTAAAATACAGGCTTACAATATTTAACAAAATGTTTATAAAACTGTGCAGGAAAAAAAAAGATTCTAAAATATTGGCTATTTTATTTTACATCTGTTTGTCTCTTATAGCAAGCAGTACATGAAGAGATATGGAAATTATGGTTGGAATTTTTTTCACAGTTTTACAAATCACCATTCAGTTTATGATGCAAAAATGAATTTGGCATCTTAAAGTTAATAAACACATTCCTCTATTTCAGACAACCAACCTGCTTTGAACCATCTTCTACCAAATTAACCAATGAAAGAAGCACACACAATATTTTTCCTCCCTTCTGCATAGAAAATTAGATGATAGTTTACATTTCAATCAATCAGCTGACAGAATCCAAATTCCATCTCTGTGGTTATTATTATGAAGCATCTGTTTTCCTTTATACAATAAAAAAAGCTGCTTTTGATGCAATAAAAAGTAATGAATTTAAATGGTAACCTGAATATCTGGCAAGATTATCACATTAAATACATATTTGGTGACAAATCAAAATTTTAGCCCATTTACCAAAAAAATTAAAATTAAAAAAAAATGAATTTTATATGCAAGATCGAAATACTACTTTTTGTAAAAATTCATAAAAGCAGGCAGATATTTAAGGATAATAAACACTATGGAATAAGTCACATTTTGCATCATATAATTGCAAGCCTTACAAAGCCACATCCAGACACTTGAGACCTGGCTAACTACATGGAAGGTGGAAATCAATGTAGACAAATCTACAGCTATTCCAAAGAACCTCTATGTAAAGAAGGAAAGGCTCCATAGACGTAATGTAAACCACTTTGCCTGCAACGCCACTACAAAGAAAAGGGAACATTCGCCGAGGGATTTGGCGACGGAATCTGTTGGCGAGAATTTCCCCTCTGTGATGTGTCGGTTCTTTGGTACCTAGCCGATATTTTCTCCCTCCGCGACGTGTATAGGAAATTGAGGAACACGGGTTAAGATGAATCGTTCTTTGACTTGTCACGATAATTTAAACTCGGAAATGGTGAAATATTAGGTGAAGTTTCACTTTCACTGGCTGTTGAACTTCCATTGTCCATATTCCATATCGCTACTTGAAACCAAAGAACCTATTCTTTGTTTAAACTCTTGCTAAACGTAATGATCGAACCTGTCCAAACCAACTTCGACATTCAGCTTCGAGCTTTGGCGTTTTTTGGCGACAGATATTTCACGCATGCGCAGTTGTTTCCCTTTTCGTTGGAAGGGAGCCACTTCTGCTTCTGCGAAGTTTTCCTTCTTAACAGTACATATTCTTTGGCTATTCTCCTCACAAAGAAAAGGAAGACTGATAGAAATACAAAACTATATTCAGGGTAATCCTCAATAAAAATCTCACATGGTTTTTCCCCCCACATACAATCTATTATCCAGAAGATCTAAGTCCATGAAAATAAACTTTTTCCCTAACTACCCGGAATGGTGTTTTATCCCTAGACAACAAGTTACATATTTACAAAACTATACTGCACCCCATATGCCTACCCTGTTTGGGCATACTCTTGCAAAACCAAATGGAAACTATTTTTGACTGTGCAAAATTGCATCCTAAGATAATCGCCTGCTGCCTACGGCTTGCCAGGAATAATATAATCCATGAAGAATTAGAGATAATACAATTTCATACCTACTTCCATCATGTGGCACACAATTTCCATTTGAATCTTAGGAATTCAAAAAACAGCATTATTCTTAATTATGATTACAGTTCTCATCATTATGTGAAGCAGCCGGTGGTCATCTTACGTATTAACTTGTAAATAATTCATTATGTTTCTGTGTTTTATTTTCTGCACCACACAAATTTTGTACCATTTCTTATTACTTTTGTATTAATGATTCTGAATGCTTCTAAATTGTTCCACTTGCTTCTATAACTATGCAATTTGATTTTTACTTAAAAAAATTTTAGCGGCAACTTCATGTTATCACCTGTTCAATTTTATGTGAGCAACGAAATCCTTATATTTCCTTTAATTCTCAGATAATTCCTAATCATCAACAGTTATTTGGATCTTACAATACAGGGTGTTTATAAAGTCCCTGACCCATTTTGATGTTTAATAACTCATAAAATAATAAAGATAGATTAAAATTAATAACATAAATGGTTAGATAGACACAAAAAGTTTCATGACCCTTGTCAATGAACTTCCACATATGCGCCCTTCGTTGCACAGAGAATATCAAGTCAATATTCAATTTCACGCCAGGTACCGGCAAGCATGTCAGCATCCACAGAGGCTATTGCGGTTGTAATTCTGACTTTTAGGTCATCAATGTTCGACACTCTCCTTCTGTAAACGTTGTCCTTTACAAATCCCCAAAGGAAAAAGTCCAGCAGCGTTATATCAGGTATCAGGTGGCCAAGGAATTGGACCTCCTCGCCCAATCCATCTTCCTGTAAAATGGTCATTCAAAGAACTATGAACGATGGTACCCCAATGAGGTGGTGCACCATCTTGTTGCAAAAAGACATGTGGCTGAAGCTAGTTGTGGAAATACGAAGTTTTCCAACATTTCTAAGTATGCGACTGATGAGACCGTCTTTTCAGTAAAAAAGAAAGGCCCAATGACGTGGTCGTGCATTAGTCCACACCACACATTAACCTTTGGGAAATCCCTTTGTGCCTCACGGTATTCATGGGGGTTTTCAGATCCCCATATGAGCACATTATGGCAATTAACAATGCCAGAAAGACGAAAGAATGCTTTGTGGGAGAACATTATGCGCTTCAGAAATTCAGCAGCATCTTCTATCCTCCTTAGCATATCTGTTGCGAAGGCCATCCTCCTAGGCCTATAATATAGTTTGCCAAAAAACAAAAGAGAGAAAAATGCAATTAATAAACAGACGATATTTAGAAAAGTACAGACATTTAGACTGGAAAATGAAATTATTTGAAATTAACCACATGCACAGACGATATTTACAAAAGTAAAGATATTCAAACCTGAAAAGGAAAATATATAAGTTATTCCATCAATAAATGCCATAAGTTTGTTTATATCTTCATTATTTCATGAGTTATTAAACATCAAAATGGGTCCAAGACTTTATGAACACCTGTATTTCATAATCACTAATCAGTTTTGATAAAGGTTGGACCTTGAGTTCAAGCCCTGCTAACACAACTTCCACTCGCAAAACCCACCACTCCATGTATGCTCAAAGACACGTGTGAACTTTTTTTTTTTTCCCCTTTTTAATTGAATGGCAGGAACTTGCCTTTTTTCAGCATTGGCCAGAAGGCCTAAGGTTAGAAGTGGGGGCCACTGCATGTGTGAA
This sequence comes from Stegodyphus mimosarum, assembly GCA_000611955.2. Taxonomy (NCBI): domain Eukaryota; kingdom Metazoa; phylum Arthropoda; class Arachnida; order Araneae; family Eresidae; genus Stegodyphus; species Stegodyphus mimosarum. The sequence continues at coordinate 210,256 of KK121915.1, read as the reverse complement.
CTGAGTACCATTACATGCAATGAAATGCAAACCAAAACTATGGCAATTCTACTTTCCTTATAGAAAAAATGTCCAATTCTGCATGTTTTTTCAGAAAAGTATATTGCGACCAAAACTACTGTAGTCTAAAAGCCTATTTCATATGGATCTAACCATGCTTTTCTTCCATACTGATCTCTTAAACAATTGGTAATGACTCAAGGGTTTCTGTTTAGGAAGTTTTCTTAAATCGAAACCCTTGACCTAGTTGAGACCTGTTCGAGAACTATATAGAAGAAAAACATGTGAATAAGAAATTTTAAATTAATAAAAAACTAACCTTAGACTGGCATAAATTTTTAATAAACCACAAAAACTTTGAGCTTTATTTAAAATTTATGCCAACCTAAGATTTGTCGGTTTCCTAAATTTACATGTTCGAAAGATATTTAGTTGCACATTGTTTTGAAACATACCCTGTACATTATTCTTTTAAATATGATACTTATATAAAAAATATTATTTTAAATTAACCAGTTGCAGACAGCTACCACATATATGTGATGGATCTTCTATATTGTTACATTAAGCAAACTATTTTTCTCACTTACAAAGGATTAATATTGCATACTTACTTTCATAATCTGGAAAATCATGATCTTCTTTCTCCAAAGTACAAGTATGGAAAGACTCCAAATGAGTACGTAATTCTTTATAAGTGCGAAATTTTTCTTCACATTGGAGTGGACAACTTATTTTCCCTTTAAGTTGTGGAGTAATGTTATGTTTTTTTCGCATATGCTGATAGAGATTTTTATTGAAAGTAAAAGTTTTTGCACACACAGAACACTGAGACATGGTCCTTGAAATCTCTGTATTATATCTGTATCCTAAATTTAAAAATATAGTCACTGATTATTTTGTAACAAAATATAATTAATTGGAATTTATAAGACAACACACATATAGATATAACGCAAAGTCACAAACAAATAAGCATAATTACTAAGATGAACACATAAGTAATAAGTTGTCAACAATCTCTAGCTATTATTAACTAATTACTATTTGACACTTTGTTATTCCATTACAAAATTGTGCTCTCTATTTGAAGAGATTCAGCATTTCCGATTATTTAAAAAATTTTCTTAAATATGTTTTTTTGGTACAGCTTGAGTATAGGACCCCATTGGCGATTTTCAGCTTGGCGCACTTTTCGGACGGTTTTTTTTCTGGTAACCCAGCGAATTCTAGAATACTCCATTTCGGCAAACCTGTCTGTATTTTCACTAAATCTTGCAAGCAGCAAAATATTGATGTACTTAACACATTTCTAGAAATTGTAAGGGACATAAACTGGGCAGAGTATAGGATTTCTTTGTAAATTTACCATAATTTTGTAAACTTTACTAAATTTCCAGCATTTCTTTACTTTTTTTTTTTAATGTAAACATGTATTCTGAACTTCTGTTTTCAGTTTTACAACTTAAAACTTGCATTTTCAATATTACTGCTTAAAATACGCCTCCTTGTACTTAAGTATTTTCAAACGTTTCTTTTTAAACATGTATTCTGAACTCCTATTTTCAATTTTACAACTTAAAATTTGTATTTTCCGTATGACTGCTAAAAATATGCCTCCACTTATTTATTTATTTTCA
>KK121915.1:161870-206431 GCA_000611955.2 Stegodyphus mimosarum | reverse complement strand
AAACTAAGAAATGTTCTGTTTACTTTGTTCTCTTTTTGAGATAAAATATTTTTAATTATTTACTATGACATTCAACAGATTAAAAAAATAATCTATTTATTACAGTGCGATCACTTTGACTTCCCCTCCTTATCCAGTTTACATATATTTATCACAGCATCTTAACCATCATTGTATTCATTAGTTTTTGTATCCAAAATAAACAAACCCTATCATAATGACCACCTATCAGATGACCACATCTGAAAGTAACCAGCATTTCGAAGAATATAAATAAATACTAATACTGAATTTCACCCCTCTAAGATAATCACAACCACCATTCATGTAGTCATCTTAAGAGAGAATTATAATTTTTCTTAATATAAGTCTTTGTCAGTAAATACTACTGCATATTACATTATTATAGTTTTGAATTCATTCCAAATGCAGGCAACAAACACAGAAAAAAATTGCTGTTGTTGAATTATTGCAATTGAATATTTTTTTCAATTAGTAACCACTGATCCTGAAAAGTCAGTTTCATTACACTCAGTAGCATATAAAGATAAGAATTAATACAATGCACTTGTGAATACCAGCTTTTCCTTCTTGTTCACTAGAGGTGAATTTGTGGCTGGACAGGGTCCCTGTTGATAAAGCATCGAAGTGACCTCGCTCATGTCACATGTTACTGGCTGACTTTCGAACTAGCGTATTTGATACCATTGTAGAATTACATCTATGATTCTTCTTTGATTGTGTTAAATGACTTATGTATGCTTGTTACTGTTGCATATGTGCTAAGCTAATATATTTAAAGCAATACATGTAAAACCAGACATGTAATCTTCATCCTTGCAATTAACATGTCTCGTTGGATTGGTGACTGTAATCTCGACTAAGGTAAAATGTGACACACTAAGTGTGTCACATTTTACCTTAGTCGTGTCACTAAGTGTATAATAAAAATGTTGCTGATGCATTAAAACATTACTTTAAATCATTATGATGTTATTAACTAACAATCGTGTGAAATTAATTGCATTAATCATGAAATTCTCACCAGTGGTGAATTTCCCCTATCTAAGGGAAGAATTTTAAAGTCTATAGGTAAAATTGTTCAATTAAAAATTAGGATACATTTCTACACCTATGAAAGGGAAACCAAACACATTTCGAGATCTAATGATAGCACTTTCTGGAGACAAAACCATTCATCTCCTCATACATGTACACACATATGTGTGGCACTTACATAATGGAAAAATACACACACAATTGCATGGCAGGTGCATAATGAATATGTACCAGATTAATCTATTCAGTAATGAACAAAAATCTAGACAATTAAATTATATTTTCTGTAATAATCCAAAATTTTCCAATTGCATCTTACTGGGTTCAGATTTGACATATGATTAAAATTGATGGCATTTTCATTAACATGCCCCCCTAATATAAATATATAATACATATACATAATGAAAACTTAATATTTTCCTCTGAACCAAAATTCTAGCACATTTTGCATTCATTTATGTACATTGAGTCTGTTTTTCAACATGTATTTATATAGAAGTTGACTAAAATAATATTCATATGCACCAACTTTAGTTCAAATTAAAAAGTGGTATCTGGACAATTCAATATTTCTTACATATCTAATTACTAAATGAAATTGAGAAATTTTTAGAATTTCATAATTGTTAGCCATTAATATCTTAAAATTTATCTAAATTTTGGACTTACCACTTTATTAGTTGCTTGCAGTTTACCTATGAGATGTTTAACAATGTACATGCATTTTTCAAATATAGAACACTAATGATATTTATTTATCGACAAAAATATTTATCGTGTTAATTGTATATCTCTAATGCACATTTTAAATATAAAATAGGTAACTGAAAAATTTTAAAAAGAAAAAAACTTAACGATCACAATTCTGATTTTATTATTTCATTGTGACTCTTAGTATTACAGTGTCTTTAAAAACGTTCAAAATACTTCAAATGAAAATCAAGTTTAGTAAGATGAAAGCAATTTTGATTTTAGCTCAGTGTCCCTACTCCCTTTAAAATCACCAGCCTTTTCTTGATTTTGTCTAAAGGTATGGGGAAAGAAATAATGCTTGCAAAAAGTATTTATTGACAGTATGTTATATAAACAAATATTTTTATTTTGAAATGATTTATCAATTTAAAGATGAAATTTTTAGTCATTATTTACAAATTGTGCAATAAATTAACAGAATATTAATAATAATTGCACAAACAATAACGTTCATGTGCACGAAGTAGGTTTTGTTTTGAAAAAACTTTCTCACATTCATCACATATAAATTTGGGAACAGTTCTTAATGTAGGAGCTAATTCCTCTAATTTCGAAGGATGACACTTAGTAATATGCTTCCGTAGATTTCGCCGGAATGAATAAGATCTTGAACATTCCGAACACAAAAAATTGCCAGCCATACTGATCACGCTGAATAAACAAATTGCTAATTTAGAGTTAACTTCTGCAACGTGACAAAATTTAGCGAGACAACAAATCCTTATTTGCCAATCTGATGATACATCGCCAATACTGTGTAGCGGAAACCAGCCAATACCGCCAACGGAGCTTGTCAGTGCGCATGCTTGGAGCACAAACTTTGCAGGGTCTAGAGTCTAGTGTTAAAACGTGCTTTCTAACTTGTGTTTTCAATTTTAACCGCTTTTCCATGGCTTGGCGACATTTTTCGGTCGCCAAGCCAAAAAATCGTTAATGGGGTCCTATACTCAAGCTGTTCCGTTTTTTTAATTGCTTAACTAAACCTTTCCTTCATAACAACTTTAAATTAATAAATGCTTTAAATGTTCTTTTTAAACTGTAAGGCAGTATTCAAATTAACATAACATTAAATTCAAACATAACCTAGTCGGAAACTACACATAAAATAGACTACTTAAGCTGACTAAAGATAACTACTACGCGTATTTAAAACATCGGCTACCAAGGTGTTACAGACGAAACTAGCAATAATAACAAACACCAAGACGAGACTGTCATATGTCTAACATTGAAACCCTCCGCTTAAACACACAATAAATAATTTACAATTTGATGAGAACTATGGAAAGAAGTTATAGTAAAGGTTATAGTATAGTATATAAGTTATAGTAATAATTATAGTATCATAACTGGTCAATTAACACCTTATATACTTTCCGATTATCCCTCTCCACATCAAGATTATCCCATATTATTGTAAAATATCCAGGTTTCTTCATGACTGTTCAATTCTCTTGGATATGTGTCACACTGCAGATACACAAAAACCACATGAATTGGAAATTATTTAATTATTTGTGATTAGTCTCAGCTCCGAATACAGAAATACTTAAATACCGAAAAACGTTTATGCAATTCATAGATAGTAATTGAATAACAGTGAATAATAATTACCTCATAAGGACAAATTTGAAAGTGGAAAAAATTTTTATTACAGTCTTCACGGAGAAGTACCAGAACACTTCGAAACTTTTTGTTTACTTACAAGATGCAAAATTAAGATTGCCAGGTTTAAATATTAATATCTAAAAGGCAGAAATTCATGAAATAATATATTACTATTTTTTTTTGTTCTGTTTTCTCACAGACTGCTTTCCTTGGTATTTATGTATTATAAATTAATTAACATTAAGAACGTTAAGATATTATTTTTAAGAATAAAATAATTTAAAAACAGACATAGAATAATACTCATTTTTAAAAGAAATTTTTGAGTGATAGCTATGTAATTAAAATTTTATGTTTGAAAAAAGATTTAAAAAAAAAATTGTTTCAAAGTAATATCATATTTAACCCGGAAATGTGGCAACAGTCTGTCTGGGAAATTTAAGTAGGTGTTGTTTACCGTTTAAAAAGTTATGTTAATAACATATTTGAAATGGAAAATAAGATATCTGTCGAAAAGCATGAATCGTTGCCCGCATGTCCAGGATCAAATCTAGACAATAATGCATCCAGTGTATTATCCTCAGTTACGCATCCTTCTGAGCGTTCACGACAATATCTTCAAACAATTTTACAAAAAATTAAAAGTGGTGATAATGTTCTTAGTCGCATTCCATCTCGTCTTGATCCAAACATTCAGTTCAGTGATGATGACGAAAGTGAGGACGAAGATAGCAAAAACAAAAGTCCTGATACTTCCGAAGAAATGAAATTAAAAAAAGAAATTTCAGAAGCTGCGAAAACACCTACGTTGCCACAGGTGTCATGTGAACTATTTAAAGCTGATAAATATGCACGCGTTTTGCCTCCAAATTCAAATCTAAAAAGCAGTTTATATCATTCAAAAAACAGTGCTCCTATTTTACCTGTCTCTAAACCATGGAACTTTAAACATAATGCTGCAGATGTACGGAATGTATTGCCACAAAGTGATAAAGTTAATAAAATGCATCGGCATCTTTCTGAAAGAGGTGCAAAATTTAATCCTTTGGAGACACCTGACTTAAAAATGCGAATTCCACTTGCTCCAAGATCAGAATCATCACAGCTTAGTCTTGCAGTTAATGAAACAAACTCACTTCCTGTAGATGTAATAAATGTTAATGGTAAATCCTATAGTGTATTATCCCTTCTTGGATCTGGAGGGTCATGTAAAGTGTATTCTGTATTTGATATCGAAAAAAAAACATTGGTTGCTCTAAAACGAGTTCAATTAAAAAATACAGATCCATCATTACGAGAAGGATACAAAAAAGAAATAGAGTATTTACAAAAATTGCAAAGTTCAAATAGGGTAATTAAAATGTATGATTATGAATACCGTGAAAATGAGATATTTTTGGTTCTTGAACATGGTGATATAGATTTTGCAAAATATATCCATAATGAAGCAAAATTAAAACGTTTATCACCTTTAATGATAAAGTTCTACTGGGGTCAAATGTTGGAAGCTGTAGCTGATATCCATAAATATGGCATAATTCATTCAGATTTGAAACCAGCTAATTTTTTACTTGTTGCAGGAAACTTAAAACTGATTGACTTTGGTATTGCAGCATCAGTTCCTGATGATATGACAAGTACTTTTAGAGACACACAAGTTGGAACTTTAAATTTTATATCCCCAGAAGCTATAACACAATTACAACCATCTAATAGCAAGCAAATATGTTTTAAAGTAGGTGTGAAATCTGATGTTTGGTCTTTGGGTTGCATACTCTACTATTTAGTTTATAATGTTCCACCATTTCACAATTGTAAAACCTTGATGCAAAAGGTGCATGCAATTACGAATCCAAGTTATGAAATTTCTTTTCCAGAAATTCCTGATAAATTATTATTGGATGTTTTGAAATCATGCTTGAAAAGAAATGTAAAAGAAAGAGCATCTGTAGAAGAACTTCTGAAACACCCTTATCTCAATGATGACCTAAAGCAACCACCTGAACAAAGTGATGCTTTAAAAAATGTCTTGGAACAAGTGCAAGTGTTTACCCCTCGAAGAATGAGTGTTCTTGCAAAAGTTGTGAAAGAATTGTCTGAGAAAACAGATATATGAATTCAGAGCATTTTTCACTGCAAGCATGTTAAAACAACCTTCAAATATTTTAAGTGTGAATGAAGTGATGCTTCATTGGGACAAGTGCAAGTGTTTAGTCATTGAAGAATGATTGTTCATAAAATTTGTGAAGGAATCATAAAAAAAAAAAAGATATATGAATTCAGAGCAATTTTCATTTAAAGTATATTTAAGTGATGCTTTCAAAAATGTCTTGGAATAGGTGCCCCTCAAAGACAATTTGAGGTTTACCCTCAAAAAATGAGTGTCCTTGCAAAAGTTGTGAAAACGTTAACAGAAAAACAGATATATGAATTCAGTGCATTTTTTATTGAAATGATGCTAAAGCAACTTCAGATATTTTCCATTTTAATTCCCAAAATGGCATTTAAAGTTAAAAAGAAAAAAAAAAACTGAACTTTAAACATTTTCCTTTACCTAATATTGTGAAGTAATGAAGAAAAAAATTTTTTAAGTTAATGTTACCCATGTCAGGACTCTTATAATTGCCACCAAATAGTCATGAACTGTGCCTGGAGACAGTGGGACATTCAGTCTACCCCCCAAGATTCCAAGTTATTGCAAAACCAGCAAATGGCTGCAGTCATGGTTACCCTTCCATTTTATTTGCTATATTTGTACCAAATTCTGAAGCTTTATGGTATTTTCATAAGGTTATTTTAACACATTTCATGATAAGATTGATAATGTAAGTATTCATGATGCTTTGCCAAGTCAGCTTACTCTTTGATTCTTTGGATTTTCATTCTCTAGTGAACTGAGTGTATTTCTGAAAGAGAAAATTTGTTGTTTATTTAATTATTCTATTTCTTAGAACATAGGCTGACAGTTATTTGTATAATACGTTTTAAAATGATTATTTCCAATTTTCCAGAATTCAGAATAAAGAAAAGTTAAATAACTTTCACTCCACTTAAAATTTATAAAAGATCTTTATTTTTAAACCCAGAAAAGTATTTATATTAGTTTAAGAAAAAAAGCATGTAATTATAAAAGCTAGTCTCAGTTCAAGTCTATAAAATTAATATTCAGCTAAATAACGGGATGAAAATCTGAAGCAAATACTCCTTAAAACAGAATATATGTTTACTACTTTTGATAGTATCTGCGAAAGCAAAAATAGACAGAAATGTTCCGCATATTTGGTCAATTTGAAGTATTGTTAAGTTTTTGTCTTACTGTGGCTTGAAGTTAAAGATTACATTTACCTTTATTTATTTTGAATATAATTAAGTAAATTAACAAATTGTAACATATTTTAATAGAAAAACTAGTCACATAAAGTATTTCTTTTATTATTTCATAAATTAGAGAATATAACTTTTATGGAAAGATGTTGTAAGCATCTCAGCTTTGTTGATTCTTAACTAACAGTGGTGTTATTAAATATTGTATTACATTTTGTTTTATTAAATTAATTGTATTCAGTGTTTAATCAAAATAAATAAATCATTTGTCGGTTTTTCTTCCACAAAGAACCTGTTGGCACTTCTGCAGAGAACCCGTTCATGACAGCACTTTTTTCTGTCACCAGGCTTGCTAACGTTTATGGTTTTAATGATATGCTTCAATTTTGAAATGAAACATCAATTTAAGTATAATATTTAGTGCATAGTTTTAAGCAGCTTGTTAAACATGATAATTAGTATAATTAAATTGCTTCCCTTTTAGGGTTTTCTTCCAGAAAAAACCCATTGCTGACCTCACCTTTTTTGTCACCGAGCTCACCAACAGTAATGATTTTAACGATATATGTTTTAGTTTTGAAATAAAACATGATATAGAACATATACAAGTCAAATTTAGCATTTTGAATATGATATTTAGTGCATACTGCATATTGCCCTGAAAAAAAGCCCCTCCCCTTTTTTCCCTTCAAAAACCTGCACCATTAAGTAAATTGCCAGAGACATATCCTAACAGGATATAATTTTTCATTACATTTAAAATTTCCATTAATGTATCTTGCCAATATGTTTAACTTCACACGAAACAGGTAATCGAATACATGATAGCTTGATTTCCCTTATGAAGACCACTCTTGTAATTTTACTTTCAGAGGCTGCTTGTTCAATTCTGTGGTCTGAGTATATGTACCAGTTGCTGGATTAATGAAATTTGTGAACTGATTAAGTCTTATGTACATAATACCTATGCCTGCATAAAAATAAATATATCTGCCATTCTTCAGTCATAATAGTTGTTTCCTTTGTCATGTTCTTCTTAATCAGTAACATCAGAATGTAGATCTGTTATTTGCCGCAAACATGTTTTGATGAAGGCAGTAATCCTTTTGAGAGGCACCACTGCAGACAAACATCTGTCTTTGACAACTTTCTTCATTAAACAAAAATAATTCCTTCTGTTATTTGTTAAAAAAAATCATAAAAGATAGCATGGAAATGAGACAAAATAATAGTGGATAAGTGAAGAGCAAATTACACATACAAAGGTGAACAAAAAGTGTGATGGTACAACATGAAAAATTACGAACAACAGTGTAAGGAAACAAATACAGCATTAAAAGAATAGTTGCTACCTGGAACTTTTATCGCCATTGTTGGCGGTGTATTCATTTACCAAGTTCTTTGTGGAAGTGCTTCCCATTTATCCGTTGTCAACAGTAAATGACACTATTTGTTATTGATTGGCTATTTTTATTTGTCAAAAATGGTCACTAGAAAATTTTGGAAGCATCAGATTTACTCAGAGTATGATATTTTTAAAGCTTCTTTACCTCCACTTTAATAAACTTTTTGGTAAACTATTGCACTAAAAATATAGTTAAAACTTTGTAGTACTTCTTTATTATAGTGGCCCTCAAAATTTAATTGCTGGTCAACCAAGGTGTGGCAAGATATATCGTATGAGTAACCATTCAATCTTGAGGACTGCTATAATAAGGAAGTACCAACTTTGTTCTTGACATTATGTACACAGTCCAGTCACATTAATGTGACCATCTGTCAAAAGCCAGAATAACCACCTTTCGCAGAGCGAACTGCTGCGAGACGTGCAGGAAGAGAGTCACATAGGTCCCTGAAGGTGTTCTCTGGGATGTTGAGCCATGCCGACTCTAATGCCGTGGCCAGCTGCGCTAGATTACGCGGTTGAGGATCCATGGCGCGAACAACTCGATCGAGATGGTCCCACAGATGCTCGATTGGGTTTAAGTCAGGTGAGTTTGCTGGCCAGGGGAGGACGGTAAACTCATCCTGGTGCTCTTCGAACCACGCACGTACACTGGCAGCTGTATGGCACCTCGCATTGTCCTGCTGGAAGATGCCATCATCCTGAGGAAAAACAATGCGCATGTAGGGGTGAACATGGTCCGCAAGGACAGATGCGTACTTGTATTGATCCATTGTGCCTTCCACAATGATCAGTGAACCTAGAGAATGCCAGGAAAACATTCCCCAGACCATAATGCTCCCGCCTCCAGCTTGGACCGTTCCGGCAATGGTTGCAGGGTGGTTCCTTTCAGAGGTTTCACGCCTTATACGCCAACGTCCATCTGTCCGATGGAGCATAAAACGCGATTCATCCGAAAACGCAACCTGTCGCCACTCAGTGGACGTCCAGCTGCTGTACTGGCGTGCAAATTCTAGCCTTCGCCGTCGATGAACAGCAGTCAGCATAGGTGCACGAACCAGGCGTCTGCTTCGGAGGCCCAGACGCAGCAATGTTCGCTGAATAGTACTTTGGGAGACACTTTTGGTAGCCCCTTGGTTCATTTTGGTGGTCAGTTGCTCAACGGTAGCCCGTCTATCTGCCCGAACGCATCTCCGCAACCGTCGTTCGCCTCTGTCATCTATGGCCCGTGGTGCACCACATTTGCCACGTCGCTGATTTTGGACAGTCCCATTTTGCCATGCACGGTACACTTTTACCACGGCGGCACGCGAACAGTTCACAAACTCAGCCGTTTCGGAAATGCTTCCACCCTTGGCCCGAAAGCCAATGATCATGCCCTTTTGGAAGTCGGATAAATCGCTTCGTTTCTGCATTACGCCAACGATTGAAATGTTTTCCGAAGCCCTCACACACCCTTTATATACGCTCAACTGCACTGTGCTGCCACCTGCCTTCTGTGATTGGTTATTTAACTCTGACATGGAAAGTACGTGGTGGTCACATTAATGTGACTGGACTGTGTAATTAGTTTATATCGAAACCATGATTGTTATGTGTGTGTGTATATATATATATATACAATTCATTATAACTAAACAGACATTTATTTCATTAAATGTTACATGGAATTTTTACTACTCACTCTTAGACCAGTGTATCAGTTTTATTTAGATATAACTTTCTATTATACTGCTTCATTTGTGCTTGTTCACTGGGAAAAAATATCCCTCTTGATGTAAATATGTATACTTTTAAATGATAGACATTTTACTGTATATAATTAGTTCATGAAATTATAAATCATAATTTTTTATATGATGCTTTCCTATTTTCAACATCATCTTGGAAAGGCCATTTTGAGATTCTCAATGTAACTAAAAATTCTATGAAGTTTTTTTCTTATTGTTATTAGTAGTTGTAGTTGTAGTAATGGAAGGAGTTTGAAAATAAACTAGTATATATTTTTCCACTTTACGACATATAATTAATATTGAGTAATTTATTTTAAATGATAAAATATATATTGTGAGCACTTAAATTTATTCACTGCAGCGCACCTCCCCCTCCCTCCAAAGAAATGGCAGGCCCTCAGCCGACTTCGGCTTGGCCACAGCTAAGACCAGAAGTGGTGATCACTTTATTATGGAGGCACCTAATAGGTGGGCCACCTCTGCCTCCTATGAAGGAAAGGACAGTTACGACCATGCCTTCTCCCGATTTGAACATGGGCCCTTTGGTATCGCACTCCGCTCCCCTAATCAGTATACCGTCTGGGCAGCACACACACAAATGTGCAATCTGAAAATTGGTAAAGTTAAATTTAATAACTGTGTTATGCTTTGAGTTGTAAAAATTGAATGATTAAAAGTATGTATTATCATAAAGATATATTTTCACATCTATTATTATTTCTGGACAGCAAACAAGTCAGCATCATTTAGTAAGTGATATCAGGACATAGATTGCATTACATAGAGAAAGCATTTGGTCTATTCTGATTCTTTATTGAAGTGGTGCTTATAGAAAAATACCAAATATTACAGCATTTGGCTGACTAGATTTCCTGGCCTATTAAGAAAAAAATAAAATAAACATTATAAATCAGTAGACATAGCACTTCCCTATTGATTGGTAAGTAAAAGATTCTGTTTTCAATTGCAGTAAAATTGGTACCTTGTTCTTTGTTTCTTTTGACACTAGGTCCACTGTTCCTAGTGTTAAACGAGCATTGCCACAAAATCTAACTAGATGGTGGCAACTCTAACGATAGCGTAACGCTTCGTGAAAAAAATAGCCATTTCACATATTATTCTTCATGTGTATGATGCCAAATTTTTACAATTCTCTGCTCTTATTTTAAATGAAAACATCAAAGAATTGCATAAATTCAGCACCTTGAATATTAACCCTCTGGCTACTTATCCCGCGATTTCCACAAGCAACTCGAATGCAGCAAAATTTGCTCATCCCGCGATTTTTGCGGGCATGTGTTTTTCTTCCTTTATTAACAAGTGCATCCCCCTTTTCAGTATTTAACCAGTGAAATAAGTTATATTCAGTATTAGATATTTTATTTAGGTTTTCACAAGCAGATATTGTTGGCATTTGAAGATACTTGGTATTTACCGCTCTAACTTCACTATGTTTGCCACCTTTTTCTAATCAGAAATGGCTGCTAGAAAACGTTTAGCAATTGAAGAAAACAAATTTGCAACAAAAAACGAATCTAGTGACTAGAATACTGTGAAGATGGACTTGAACCCTATTTCGAACTCTATCATACCTAAACTACATTTCTAAGGTATTTCTTCCTCAGTGCATTATATTTTAAGTTTTATACATTTTACTTTTTTATATTATGTAATAAATCGAAATTAACTATAATTCAATTGATGAATTGAAATTTATCAAAAAAAAAATTTTTTTTTATGTGTGCATCTGAAATTGGTTTTTCTGACAGTTTAGTTTCTTATGATAAAAATCTACATAAAAAAATCTTGTCTAGAAAGAAAAAATGCATATTTCAATTCTCCAATATATATAAATTTAAAAAATTGCCAAAAAAAATTTTTTTCTAAGTGATTTCGGTCCACAAATTGAGCATTCAGATGTTTTAAACATGATATATATATATATATATATTATCATTGCATAGCTTAAATAGATTACCACATTTTTAACAGAGAAGTACCATGAAATCTTTACAATGGCATCCAGTAAAACCTTTAAAGTTATTAAGTAAGCTGTCTCTTCATTAATATTATGCATTGCTTGGAATATAAATCTCACAAAATTAGTTGTGACCAAAGCGCTCATCTGCTAAAAATGTCTGAAGTTCAGTTTCTACTTGAACAAAATGTTTTCATATTAATGCTGCAACTGTAATATTGTAATTGTAGAAATATAATTGGAAATCTCTTTCGAAAATGTTTTTTTAGGCATTTTAGTTACAATAGTAATACCAGCTAAAAATATTTCTTAGTTGAAGAATCAAAAATTTAATATTTCTATATTACTTACATTAACACTCAACTGTGTTCTGTAGTTTCGTCTGGGATCTATTTGCCTGTTTTTTGGATCTTGTCAACTGCATGCAGACATCCGATTATCGAATGGTCACTTCTCTTAGGAATCGACGATAAATAATTATGAGAATCAAATTAGATGCATTAAGGTTTCAAACTTAACAACATTTATTTCATCTGCACTTCCAAGCTACACATGCGCATATCCCAGAGTGTTCAACAACTGACTGTCCTTGTTTATCAGGATCTTAGAAGAGAAAATTTGTACTCTGTAATCAGGTGCTGCCATCTCTTGGCTGCGCTGGGGTTAAAATTCAAATAGAATAAATCACAACACTTCCAAGCTTCTCACCCAATTCTTTGGTTGTTTGGCACGGATTTTCCTTGAGCAAATTTTTCAGATCATCGTTTTCAAAGTTTTAGGTCTTCCACTCTTTGGCTTGTCTTACCGAAATGCTTGTCGAAATGTCCCTTTTTGAACTATTCTGTCAAGGAACTTGTACTATAGCTGCCGTTCCCATACCTTCATTCTTTTGTCTTCTACAGCAGATTTTCCAAGGCCGAAAAAAGAATAGTATGCACTGCCAAACGTGTATCTTGTCAGCAGCCGTGCCAAATGAAGTATGAAATTGTTTCATCGAACAACTAAGTATTAGGTTAGGTATGCATGCTAAAGTTTCTTACTTCCTCTTCTCAAGCATTTTAAATATAGTGCTGGAAACTTTTGTACCAGTACTAAGAATTTCTGTATTTTAACTCAGTAACTGCTTCATAAATTATTTAGGTGATGATCTACTGGAAAACACACTCTGATAAATTCATTTGGTGGATAGTTTTCTGAGAGGAATAGGTTAGCTGTATTGATGTTTCCTATGTCTTCCTGAAATGCAACATTAGCGTGAAACAGTTTGCATTAGAAATCTTCCACAAAGAGCAAATATCTGAAGGCAAAATTCATTCTTCAACAAAAAATTTTCGACATCTCTGTTGCTGATTCCAGATCGAAATTACGCATGCTTTATCTCTTCAAATGTTTCATCACGATAACATTGAATCATAACTAATAGTAAAATTACTGTATTTACATATCTGCTTTGGCACAATTTGACAATTTTTTACAGATGTGAAAGTTACTTATTAGGTACATATAAGCAATTTTCATGACTTTTTTCTGCTGGCTGTCTAAAAAAGGTTATTTTCAAAAAACAATTTATCGGAAGTCATCAAACATTATCAACATATCAAAAGAAAATACACTTGGTTAATTCAAAACACAAATTTTAATTACACGATACATCATATATATAAAATACTTTCGTGAAATCCTTCTGTAATTTTCCTCCTATTCTTCACCACATATTAAAAAAAAATGAAAGCTTTCAAATTTTATATTACGCCCTTCGCTTTTTTTAACGTTTTGTGTGTTATCTTTATTTATTAAACATTATGTTCTTCGCACTTAAGCCATTAACAGTCTCGCTCGCTGGAGATAAAATGCATTTTTTTCATACAATGTTGACATTGCTCACTTGGAAATTGTTGAGTTTGTTAATCAAAAATTTGTTAAACGTTTTACAAAATATGAAATAGATAATAAAACAAATTCCAAATTTGGGATTTCAGATACCCATATTCGAGTGGAGGACTACGTTATTCAAAATTTGATGTCTTTAGGTACCACTGATTTTTTACAGCGCAAGAAACATACATACATTCATGCAAATTCTTTAACATTTAATTTCTTTAAATATAATGCAGGGCCTTAACATTTGGTGGAAACAATG
The DNA here is from genome assembly GCA_000611955.2 of Stegodyphus mimosarum. Taxonomy (NCBI): domain Eukaryota; kingdom Metazoa; phylum Arthropoda; class Arachnida; order Araneae; family Eresidae; genus Stegodyphus; species Stegodyphus mimosarum. Next base: position 192,428 of record KK121915.1, on the reverse strand, counting down.
TAGTGAACCAATGCAAAATGAAATTAATAGCCCTTCTGGGCAAATTGCCCTTTTGGGCTAAAAAAAAACTGAAAATTATTGTCTACACCTTGGCTACCTACCAATCTATCCATTATTGTTCTGTTTAGCGATTTTCTTGCAAAATACTGTGTTTCTGAAGAAATGGTGCTGCATTTTTCTTTCTTTGCCAGGAAATTCCACAAATGCTATTTTAAAATTAAGGCAAAAAAAATAAAGATTTGTTTATAAAACTGATGGAGCTTGGATTACAACAAAAACAACACATATGAAGATGGCAACCATTCTCTCACCATTCATGCTTGATTGAAGCAGTATTATGAGTATGGCTGTCTAAAAAAGGTTATGTGCATGGTTGTCAAAGACTGGCACATTCTGAAAATTTGACGACTTCTGCTAAGGTAGTTGCAATAATACGCAAGTACCAAAATGACTAGATGCTACACTGAGTAGTTTTCGTTTTACTTTTTTAGCAAACGTTCCCAGTGCAACACTGGGAACGTTTTAATAATGGATTTTTGGTAATGATGTAGTATACTTTTAGTTATTTATTTTTAAATTTTACTAAATTTTATTATTCTTTTGATCATTTCTTTTTCATGCCATTTTATTGCACATTTGAATATGAAGGCTACTGATTTTTTTTATTTTATGAAGCTATAAAATTTAATGGATTATTAAATTAATTAATGGAATCATTTTCATGGATTTTAACTATTTGTATTTATTTTTTATATTTAAAAATAGCATTTTAGTGGCACCATCTAAGAAATAATTAATGACTGTAAATTCTATACTACATCATTGCCAGATTTCTTTTTCCCCCTGCGCAAATAACAGATATATCACTATCTATTCAAAAATAAAATTTTTAATTCAGGATTTATATATGAAAATAACAGCTCTTGGCAATGAATCGGCTTGTTAACATATTCAGGTTTTATTAAATTTTTAACCCCAAGTTGTATGACCACCTTTATCCGACCATAATATTTTTTTGTCACTTTGTATATATTAGATTGAAATTTAAACATTTTTTCTTTCTATAATAATGTAAATATCACCTTCATGAAAGTTTATGAAAACAGACTAAAATAAGTGATAATAAAAATTTAACTGACAGAAGCTGTTTAAATATAGGCCTTAAAGATCCATAAAGCACTACCATACAGAGGATTAATTACTAGTTACACATGCCAGACTGAAGGTTGGCTATGCAAGTGATTAGTATCTTTTCAATTTTTTTTTTTTTACAATTAAATACACTTTTGATCAAATTCACAGGATATTTAGGTAATAAAAAGTCATTATTACTCTTCTTCCGAAGTTTCCATCATATTAGTCATTCTAACTCATATCAAATAATTTTAATTTACAGCTTAAAATTTAGGCATTTCCCAATTCTCTACTCAAACTCAATAATTTGTAACAATATGAAAAACTCTAAATTGGCAAAAATAAATGCACATACATAAAGTTTGAAACTGTTTATATTCAACAATAAAAATTGTATGTTATGAGTCTTGTGCTTATAAACATTAAAAGAAATCATTTGTTTAAATATTAATATTTTTTGAAAATGTACAGTATTGTGATGTAAATAATGATAATTAATAAATGTTGTTGAAGAGATGAATTATATCACATTCTGATGAATCCAGTTATTTATGTATATGAGTTTCTTTATCAGATCTCAAACATTTATGCTTTGAAAGAGTTATCAATGTAAATATTTCAGTTTTATAAATTTAACTAACATTTTCATGTCTCTGTTTCGAATTTTTCTATACTGCAACGTGAAAGGGAAAGGAACTGCATGTTATGAGTCTTGTCCTTATATAAAAGAAATCACTTATTTAATTTTTTTTTTGAAAATCTATCCATGTACAGTATTGTGATGAAAATAATAATTAATAAATGTTGTTGAAGAGGTGAACTATATCATATTCTGATGAATCCAGTTATTTATGTATTTGACCTTTTATCAGGTCTGAAATATTTATGCTTTGAAAGAATTATCAGTGTAAATATTTCAGTTTTATAAATTTAAATAACATTTCCATGTCTCTGTTTCGAATTTTTCTATATGGAAAGGAGGAGAAGAGAAAAGAAAGGAAAAGGAACTCCTCCTTAAAATATGTAATGTCTGATATTTCTTTTTTTTTTTTTTTTGTTATCAAGTAGCAATTTGTATGCATTTGCTTCTAATAAATTTAACCGATTTTATTTTTATCTTTGTCTTCAATTTGTTTTTTAACCTTATTTGTTATTAAAAATAGTTAACTAGAAATAAGATATAATATAATTCTAATTTTATCCAAAACATTTTAAACATTACTCTAATTACTTTTAAAACACTGATATTGATAATCAGTCCAGCAGATTATATATTCTTGAAAAGATTCATATTTTCTTTAAATATTTTACTAAACAATAATTGTTATCCAAATCGTCCTAAATTTTAAAACAATTTTTGTTCCTATTTAAAATTATTAAATTTGCATTCAGATTTATTTAAATATATCTAATTTTCCAAAGCAAACAAGTTAAAATGACTTTTTTTAACTTAAAAAAAAAAGTTTATGGCAAATATTAACATAATATTGCTTTGAATTACTCGTTAATAAAAATGTCTTTGTATCATTACATATATTTATACAACTTATACACAGTTTGATATTATATATCAGCATAACTAAAATTGTTTTTCATATCTTCCCAGTTTAGAAGTGATGAATACTAAGTAATGAAGTCAAAAGTGATTGAATTTGCTTGTAATATATGTACATGCAATGTAGTTATAATTTTTTCTTATTAAAAGCAACAAAAAATGAGATTATTATAATAAAATATATAATTTAATTACTATATACAGTATTCAGTATATGGATTTAGTCTTCGTCTGAATCATTAGCAGCAACTGTTGCTTCAGCATAACTGACAGCATCAACCAAAGAGCTCTCATTTGATTTTAATCTTTCTCCTAATTTAAAAAAGGAAAAAAAATATATAATGTTGGATACTTAGATACATGCTAAAAAAGGACAAGCATACACCATAAGATATGAAAAATAAAAAAATACAATTTAATAATCAAACTTCAGCTAGAACTGATTTATGTACTCTTGTGTACACATAACTTTGATGATTTTAGATAACACGCAGGCATAATTATCAGCTTGGTATAGAACTAAACTAGATTTTTTTAATGCATTGATAATAATGTAAACATTGCAAATAAATACTAGTATACTAGGCCCTTTTAAATATAGTAATCCATAAAAAGTTACTAGTGATAAACTCAAAATGATATGTATGATGCTAACTAAGAATAAACATGAGACTGGTGAATAATTTAACTACCCTTCAATATCAAGCACCATAACCAAAATGAACCACGTTTCTGTTATGCTTTCTCTAATACTGAATTAACTATATTAAGTTGAAAGGAGCAAGAAATGTAAGAGATATAATCACACTATTTTACACCTTTTGACCAGATACCTGCAGTAACAGTTACGGTCAAAGATATGAACAATATTTCATGCACTTCTTATAATACAATATTTAGTATGATTAGAAAGAAAATAAAATGTTTTCACCTTGAATTAATTCCAATTATGTAAAGTCATAGTTAGTTTTTGTATGCTTTTGCTCCTCAGTTCAATCATTTTTATTGTACTTATAAATTAAAATAAATGTGCACTTCCTTTCAGATTTAATTATAATTACAAAATGTAGATCAACAAAAAATATAAAATGCAAATGTGTAATTCGGCAAAAAATCAGTATTAGTCGTCACCCATGGATTCAATGCCAAAAATTTTGCTTTCCTGTAAGTATTAAAGAATTGCAAAAATTATTCCAAATTTTCTAAAAAGAAGTAATTTTTTCCTCACCCCTCCTAAGACAGGAAAGGAATGGTTTCATTTTTATTTCCAAGTAACTTCAAATCAAAAAATAAAGCAAGCATATATTTGAATAGTGGCTTCTTTTTGGTAATCCTCTTTCCACAGAAAGCTTTCAAGACATCTATTGTTTGTCTCAGAATAATCTTTACTATATCACACATTTACTAGATTTCATAAGAAATGAAACATAATCAATCCACTATTCTTAGGCATATGATACTCCGTCAAATATCACACTAATACAGAAAAATAGTACAAAATGGGAATGTAATGTTAACAACTACAATAACGGAATTGGATTTATGTTCTAATAATTCTAATACAGAATAAGAATTGAGAATTCAAGGATAGTCTTATTTTCCTTCTACTTTTAAAGAAGTTTTATTCTGCCTCCTATTTAATACATTCCTATATTGAAAAGTTTACGTTGAAGCAAAGATAATCTGCAGAGAATAAATATCTGTTGTAAGCAGTTACTAACCAACACCCATCAGAATTTTTTTTTTTTTAAATTTGTTTAATGGACCTACCGGTACCAGAAATGTATTTCATTACCAAAAAAGTGCCAAATAAGTACCAGCTATTACCCACACATAAAAATTTATAAACTTAAAACAGAAAGTAAGTAATTCAGTTGTTTAATCAACATCAAAGATATCTTACTTATTAATTCCGCAATAGCTTTTTGAGTACGCCTTTCTAATTTTTCAAGTTTTTTTGCAACATCTCTTTTCAGATCCCAGTCTGGTTTACGTGGAGCTAATGTAGATAAATCCTATATTATGAGAAATGATAAAATATAATAATTCCACAATATATAAAACTTATTAAAATTATGATAAATCACATATTATATTAAGACAACTGCTTATTATAATTCATTTGGAAGCTTAAACATTTGTTGATAAAAATATACATAATCCTTCCACATTTAAATTATTTCAGCGTATAAGAAGTAAAATCTACGAACTGAGCCTTATTTTTTATCACATTTTTATGGATGACTAACTTAGCATATTAAAAAAAGCTTCAAGCAGTCAAAATATCAGCTTATTTTCAATACAAGTTATTATTTAACAATACAAGTTTTAACAGGTTTTTTAGTCTAAAGGGGCTTTGTCCCTGAAGGACTATTGTTTTCGTTTTGCAATTTTGCGTCGGAAACATTAAAAGTCTGAATCACTTTTCAAACTGTTGCCACTAAATCTTGCAGCTCTGTATTATATTTAAAGAAATTAATTAATGAAGAATCTGCATAAATGCATGTACATTTCTCCAAATGTGATAAAACAATGGTGCCTAGAGCCATCCAATTTTGAATAACGTACATTTCCACTCGAATATGTGCATCTGGTTAGGTTAGCCTAACCTAACCAGATGCACATAACCTAACCTAACCAGATGCACAGATTTGGGTGGAAATGTACGTTATTCAAAATGTTTATGTGCATCTGGAAGCAGTACGTTTAGGTGCATCTGGAAGCCCGAATTTGGAATTTGTTTTATTATCTATTTCATATTTTGTAAAACTTTAATGAATTTTCGATGAACAAATGCAAATGATTTAAAAGTGAGCAATGGTAGGTAATACTCTACAGGGAAAAAAAAACCTTTTTATCTAAAGCGCACAGAACTGTGTACCAGAAATTCTAAAGATATACTCATTTTAAAATTATTTTGCGATATTGCTGTTGAACTGAATTTTATGGTTTAGTGCAAAGAACATGATATTTAATAAATAAAGGTCAAAGTTAAACATAGAGTCATGTCATTCAATGGGTACTATACAAAACACTATGAAGATAAAGTCTGAGATCCAGAATCATCGAGACATTTAGCAATTCCAGATTTCAGAAAATTTTGTGTTTTAGATCATGACTTTGAATCTACTAAAATGTCATTAAGACATAGCAACATCAGGGCTTCACTTATTATTTAGCACCCCCTCACAGCTATTTAAGGGTCGAAAATGATCCTAGCCAACATTAATATGTCAATAAATTCATCGTTATTGGCCAGGGCAACACTTCCTAGCCAGCAGGTGTTTGAAAGTGACACATTGAGAATCTCAGTTAGTGGGAAGAAAAATCACATTCAGGATGTACCTTCTTTCTTTTATTGAGAATTATAGCCTCTTTTCCTAAACTTTATATGACAGGAGGGAATTTTTCTTGTTATTTTATTTATACATTTACTTAGTTAGTGGATTGGTGATCCAAAAGTCTGGATATTAGACATTCCAGAAATCAGACATCCAGATTTCAGACTTTATAATGTATCAATGAATGTCATTTTGAGACAGGTTTATAACCACCTGCATTTGCCACAACATGTTATTAGTTTGGAGATACATTCAATGATTCTCTCATAATATACATATATATATATATAGGGTGCCCCAGAAACATTGACTCGGCTTTTGTAGATATTTCATATAAATTACAAAATTACATAAAAAAAGGTGCAGAATTTTATGAAATCAATTAAAATTTTCAAGGAATTTAATTTAAAGAAATACAAAATTCACACTTTTACATAGACCCATACAGAAATATTCTTAGCAAATGTGGCCCATATACCAATAAGGTCATGTACAAAATTTCAGCACTTTATCACAAAAAGCCGCAGAGATATGAAATTACATAAATGCTGACTTAAACTTTTACTGACTAACTCTTCTATGCCTGGATATGATTTCAGAAAGCATAGTTTTGTAAATCTGTGAATAAATTTAAAGGTAAGAATCATATTTTATATACTTATGATGGATTTCTACATTCCGTCATCTGCAATCTTGTTGTAAGCATTTATATTTTAATTTATGATCAACACCACACCAATTTTGTTTACACAAATCTCTGCGAATTTTATGATAAAATGCTGAAATTTTGTACATGAACTTGGTTTATGGGGCACATTTTTCTAATTGAGAATTTTTCTGTATGGGGACCATATAAAAATGCAAATTTCGTATTTCTTTAAATTTAATTGCGTGAAAATTTTAATTGATCTCATAAAATTTTGTACCTTTTTTTACATAACTACGTAATTTATATTATATGTCTACTATCATATGTATGCTAGTAAGCAGGTTTTAGAATGAGAATAAAACATAAAAATAGAGAACTGGCACAACTGAAAATAAGTTGTGTTTCAATGTATCAACTGTAAAAGTGCATAAGATAAATTTAGTACAACATACCAAGCACAAATTTCATATTAATAAATGAGTGTTGATATAATGATGATGATTAGCAATTCAAATCATTCTGCAGTAAGATCAGAAATACTAAATACGTCATCAACAGATAAAGAGACTTGTTGCATTATATCACAACAAAGACTGCGATTAATACTTGCTCGAGATCTGATACCCTCATTAAAGAATTTCTGGAAAAAACAAATGATACTTTTCAGTTAGTAAGATGCCAAATGGCACTAAATGTAAATATTGCCATGAAATCTAACTGAAGATAGGAATGACAACCCTAAAGATACATACAGCTTCTTCAAAAGAATGGCTATATTATGTCTAAAATAAATATAAAATGGAGAAATTCCTAAATAAGAACATATGTAATTATTCTAATAGACACTCATATCTTTACGGTTTTTATTAAATTATGTGTTCTTATTTGAAGTTGATGGAATTCTATCAATGTGAGCTCCTTATCATAGAAGTAAATATGTGAAACAGCTGCCAGAAAAACAATACATGAACCTTCAGCTTCCGTTCTGTAAATCTTTCTTCTCACAGTCTGATCTTTTACTACAGTGCCATTTCAGTGCTTCAGTAGTAATAAAATACAATTTTCAATTTGATTTTATGGTTTTTCAACAGAAGTCTTCCAACATGAATGATACCTTCATTTTGAAAGAAACTGAATCATGACTGTTCGTCATTCAATAACTGTCAAATCACATCATCCATATTAATTCCCCCCCCCAAAAAAAGCAATTGAAAGTCTCAGAGGGAAAATTACTGGATCCCATCTTTCCCATTGATTCACAATGACTTCACTGCATAGTTACTCATGAGATGAGCTAAATGGTGTGTATATAATAGCACAACTTTTTTAGTAAAAGTTGGCAGCTTTTTAGAATGGCCAAACTCTGGCAACCATACACATAACATACCATTTTCGTACATATTCTTTACGGTGTATTTCAAGTTACAGATAAATTGTGGTGCTATTGTTAAAACTGTGTATTGTCGTAAACTCTAGATTGAAGTGCATATTTGTGGGATTTGCCTGCACAGGAAGAAACTGCAATAGAACATCTGCAGGAATTAATACACTATTTTGCACATAAAACTGCTAAAAGGAATATCAGATACAGGGAGAAGTGGGCAGGACAGCAAAATTTCACCATTAGTCATACAGTTATAGTTAGACTCTACTCACTGAAGAGCTAGCTCCACCTTAATTTTGACGAAGAACACTCCACGGGACAGATTTGAGGATCTGCCAAACCTCTTACTCTACCACCAAACCACTCAGGAGGACTTTCAGCTTTATCAATATATTAAGTACCCCTATGCGGCATAAACGCTGCACATTTATACACACTGCGAATCAAATACAGGCCCAAAGATATGACAGTCACAATCACCAACCATTACATTACATTACCATCATGAAACATTAATCAGAACAGCAAGGAAACACCGTGGGGTGCTTTTCTGTTAAAGCATTTTCCACATACTTTCAGTGCCATATTGATGCAGTTTTGGCTTATTTTTTCCCTCATGCTTTCATCTAGTTTTATGATAAAACTTCAACAGAAAAGAACACAGACTATGAACACAGACTATCCCTTCTTTTTGTGAATAAACATTTATCAGTTTTGTAGCAATTAACAATTTTAATTTTTGTGGGGCTCGTAACTGTAACTGAGTAAGATTATGTAAAAGTGCCATCTAGATTAGGGTGTGGTCAGATGAGAGGTGAGCGATAGTGAAAGAGGGACATGTCCAAAATGTTTTGACAATTTTTTTTTGGCTTTTGTTTTCATTCTAATGTAAATAAATAAATCCTAGTTTAACTTGTAGTGATGCTTATCATAAATTCTTCCCCATATTTTGGTGTCAGAAGTCATTTCATGCCCATAGTTGGATTATGTTACATCGCATCTGGATTAGTAAAGTTCACCTATTTTCAAAAGGATTTCACGTGAGCACTTTACATTTCATGCCAACTGTCCCAAACGTTTTGGTAGTTCTACCATGGAATCTGCTCCTGAATGATCTACATCTGATAGCACATTGTAAATGCACTTTCTGCTCAAACTTTTCCTAAACATCCTATGCATGTTGATATTCAACTTAAAGGAACCCCGTTAACTGTGCTCTATGACACTGGATCACAAGCAATGCTAATTAATGAGAAAACATACTGCAAAATTGGTTCTCCACCATTCCAGAATTACATTTTCAGGACTTGGCCGAGACACAGTTCACAGTATTATGATTCTTTCAGGACTACATTTGAATTCAAAACACTATTTTACCTGCTCAAGTCCATGTAGTAAAAGACTACACGATTCTTCTTAATGCGATTATTGGAATTGACTTTTTACAACAAACCCAATTTACATTTGATAAGGACAGTATTCATTTGTGCAACAATAATAACGACCAAATTTTTATTAACATTGTTAATGTTACTGATGATGAAACATTTCCACCTGATCTTTCGCACATCTCGAACTCTGGCATTCGCAAGGAAGTTCAACATATAGTTGCTCCTCAGAGACCACACAAAGTTGACACTGCCAAAAAGATTTTCAGGGAGTAAAAGAAAATGAAAATCTGTTAAAAAAAACAGATGAGGAAAATGATGATGATGCCCATGACGATTTGGAATTAGATTTGGATGATCACGATGACAAAGAAGAAATGAAACTCATAAATGAAATGACAATCATGAAACTCATGACAATGATGTTGATGTAGATGATGACATGATCAAGATCATGATATTGACGATGATGAAGCTAGTAATACTGCTACTGATCCCGATAATGGCACTCATGAAGCTAATGAAGATGATGTTGATCCCACTGACGTTAATGCTGTTGATGACAACAACAATGATAGTGATGACAGTCATGAAGCTAATGACGATGATGAACAAAGCGTGCAGAATAATGAAGAAATTATGAAAAATAAACTAAATCAGTTTGAATAAGAATGTACTGAACTAGCAAAAGAGAAAACACCTGCTAAAAGTGCAGAAACCCCCAAAGAATAGAAACTAGACAAAAGTCCAACAACGGAAACACCCCGAAAACTGAAATACTTTCCTTTTCACAGAAGACTCTTGATGATGAATCTACAGATAATAGAACCCTCTATCTGGAACATCTGCCTACTGGTATCACTCCAGAAGAAATTATCAGTACAGAAGACGTCATCACTCCAGAAGAAATCAAACCTTTGTCTTCTGATACTTTAGATGTTGCTACACCGAAAAAAGATGCAAAGGAACAGGAAGAAAGGCGATATAACCCAAGAAAATTATTTCTTTCTGACATTTCAGCTGATACTACAATTTCTCAAATTGGCGAACTTTTTCCAAAAGCATCTCACATAACTCTGATTTTATCACCTGTACATCCACATGCTACCATTAAGTTATATTCAGAAAAATGATGCAGCTTTTGAGGCAACAAAGAATGCTGAAATCCTTAGAAGGAAAATTACTATTTCCCCTACTCTTTAGTGCTTCACGCCCAATGAAATGCAAGAAAAGAGCCTAGAAGTATAAATGAAAAAAATTTAAATGGACTCCAAAGAAAATGAAATTGCTGATACAGCAAAATGGTGAACACAATGCCTTACGTATTGAAGCTCAACGAAACATCCTCCATTTACAGCATGAAAATCTACGATAGTACAAACGACATCGCAAACCTGCCTGCAAATACAAACTTGGAGACCAAATGCCAATACAACCTGAAATGAAATTTGGACTTAAACTTCATTCCAAATTCTTCAGTCCTTATGAGACAACAAAAGTTCATTCACCTCATTATTACGAAGTATGAAAGTTACACCATGAAGGCACCTTTATCATGTCAACCTCTGCTGATCGGATGAAACGGTGGTGCCAAAGTTAACATTCTTCACACAGACATTGACATTGATTTTTTTCCCCTTTCCTTGACAGATGTCCTCGTCTGCGGGAAAAGGAGGATCTTTTTCAGATCTCCTCTTTTTCCCGCAGACGAGGACATCTGTCATGCACGACAGCCATGTGGTCATACGCCTTCCTCCTACAACTCCTCCCATCATCTTAAATCTGGCAACGCCCATAACAGTTAGATGATTCTCCAAGCTGAGTGATGAAACTGAGAGAATCCCAGCAGATGATATTTGAAAGCTGGGCAGGAAGCATTGATGATGCAACTCGATGCAAATGAAACCGAAAGCACTAACCATTTCTTTGACGATGTGATGCTATTCTCTTTTGATGATGGACTGAATCTTATTTTCATCTTACTTCCTTTCATTCTGTACATATCATCCTCATGTTTATTACTTTATTATTAAAAACTACAAAATGCCACTATTTTCTTCATTATTAAGCCTAACCTCATACAAGAATTGGCACATATTTCTCAACATACCAGGAATGGGCACATACTTCTCTCATGTAACTACTCCAGTCAGCTGTTGTATTGTGATTTATTTCAAAAGTTTAATATGCATTAATTCCTGTCACCATAAGTAAATAAATTGTAAGGCAGTTACAAAAGGAATTCACGATCCAAAAAATCACATTTGGACTTGGATACATTTTTCTTCACAGCATCAAGACATGTTAGCCATTTTGACTTCCAGTCTCATTTCATGAAATGGTTATGATGGTTACGTTTTCATGAAGGAAAGATTTAGTTAGTTCCCAACTAAGTCTTTCCTTCATGAAAAAGCTCTCTTTCCTGAAGAAACAGGATAACTACTTGCTAGCCATTTGGCACACCTCAAATCATAAAATCCATTAGAATTAAAAATAAATAAATAAATTAGATGATAAATGTGTTTACAGCAGTGATCGTTAGACAATTATAATTATCCTCAGGAAAGAAGCCAAACCAAAATGGCATAAAGGAAATATGCCAAAATGTACAAAATAATACATATAGTAGAGCTTCAAATGTTTATTGGCTTAACAGTATAACAAAATTTATAATTATTTCAGCTAATATTTTGGGAATATTTTTCTAACTGTAATATCCTATTTCTAAAGAAAAATTTACTTAAAATTCAATACATATTACAGTTTGAAATAAGTGTTGAATTTTAAGTTTTGTTTCATTTGAAATGTGTATTACAACTTTGTTAGCAACACATATGCAAATATTTTTATATAATAATTCCTTCCCTTGCTCTCAAATTAATATCTTAAAAGCTTGGAGTGCATTTTATCATTAAAAATATATAGTATACTAAGTATGGTTTTTGTTAACACATTAAGATAAAATTAAATTGATTACAATATTAATAGATGGCAGTTGAATAACTGTTGATAAAAGTATGTTTAAATAAGCATATAATATAACTGAAATTCGTAACTTACTACTTCATCTATCAAAGGTTCTGGTTTAGTTGCTTCAAGGTGGTCTTTTATTTCAACTTCAACTGAAAGAATGAAAAAAAATATCTGTAAAATTTTATGAAATAAACCCAATTTTAAAAAAGTAATTTCTAAATTTTGTTTGATTTATTACATAAAAAAAGATCATTACTAAGCATTAAGTTTTGCTAAGCTTTAAACAAGCATAACACATTTTTAATTTACATATTTATTTTAAATATTCTTAATATTTAAAAATCTAGAGAGAATGTCATCATCATATATATCAATATTTTTAGATAATTTCATAACACACATGTCATAAATTAAATTTTTTGAATATGTGTATGTTTATTCATAGATTTGAAATTTAGCAATATTTCATTACATAATTTGTGATTTTTATAACTTATGTTTCCTTTGCATATCATAAATACATAAGTTAAAAAATATATATATACTTTCTGATTAAGCACATCACCTGTTGAAAAGTCATGAAAAAGTATTCACGAGGCAAAACAGTATGTTGTTGAAATAGTTGTGTGGCACAACCCAGATATGTGCACAGCACTTATTTTGACTGATGCAGAATGCTGAAGTTACATGGATGCCAAATTTGTGCAATTTTCTTTTTCTTCTTTTTTTTTTTTAATGTTTATTCTTTGACGATGTTGGCTTTCACATATCAGCTTGACAAAAAGTTAGTCACCAACAAATGCTCTCCAAAGTTGGCAATAATTTCGTGACTTTTTAATGTGACTCAGCTAATCAGAAAGTACCTAAAGCTATTATTTAAAATAAACAAATTACAGTAAAAGCCTGATTATCTCAAAAGCAAAGAAAATGCCAAAATGTCAGTTAGATGAAAATACTGATATAGTTCAGTCTATAAAAAATGCAGTTTAGCTAAAGGAATGGAAGAGATTTCCAGTCTAAAATTAAAAAGAAAAATATCCTGATATAAAAAGTAAACACATTTTATAGGCCTTAAACAAATGAAAATAAAACATTTTATCTATTTATGAAATCCCATTGACTGTGAAAATTGGCAGTGATGCTGCCAAACTTGTATCAATCATGCTTGCAGGTGTTGGCTCTAGTGTAGAATTGGGTGCTCCTTTGATTTTTAAGTGAAATAGATCGATGTGTACATGAACAAAGGGAGTGCACAATGCTGAGTTTGTGCAATTCTCTAATGTAAGTGAAAATAGATCGATGTATACATAGACATATAATTCTTTGACTTGTTTTTTGGTTTTGTGTAGCAGCCATTCTACCTTGCTGGCTAATTGCCAATTTTTGCCAAGGGGCACTCTAAAATATATTTTTGCAGAATAATGATGATGCAATATAAAAAATTATAATAAGTGAATTAATTTTTATATGCTATATCCATAACTTGTATTTGTTAATTATCTAACTAAATAAAGAAAATCTGTTCCTGTAAACACCTGGGTAAAAGTTAACAACTGGGTACCCTTTGTTTTTTTGGCGATTCTTTTTTGATGAGAAGATCAGAGCCAGGAAGGCACAATTTCAAGATGGCCACTACACAAAACCAAAGTAAGAAGTCAAAGAATTGCACAAACTCAGTGTACAGAGTGACCTATTTTCACTTAAAAAAAATCACAGAATTGCACAAACTCAGAATTGTGTACTGCCTTGCCCTTGTCCATGTATTTTCTCTTTAAAAAAATCAGGAAGCTGAAACCAAGTTAAAATATCATGGTAACCAGAAATGGGATTTCATCACCAAAATTGAGTAAAATTTGTCACCAATCGAAGGAGCATCCAATTCTACACTAGAGCTCATTCAACTACTCAGGTTACCATAAATGGAACAACAACTTGGCACTAATCCAAGGGGCACCCTAAAATATAGACTAACCCATTATTCATTTTTCAAATAAAGTCGCATATCTTGCTCATTAGTGCACACGTTTTTCAATGCCTCAATAACCAATAGCTTTGAAAATACTCCATGACATGCTGTTCCATAGCTGGCAGAGCCTGATTTGAATAATTTTTGCCAAAATGCAAGGGAAAAACAGATAAATATAAGTTTACTTATATCCTTCTTAAAAAAAAAAAAAAAAAAAAAAAAAAAAAAAAAAACTAAATTAACTTACCGAGAATAAGCTGAGTTTATATAAAATCAAGGCAAAGATCTTATGATTCACTTGTGACATCATACTTATCCATTACTGGTGTTAAATCACATTGTTTGGTGGCAGTATTTTAAACATGCTCTATTATAGCTTTACACGTCTCCCATTTGCTCATTTGTTCAGAGAGAAAAGAGTTTCTAAAATATTCTAGTCATTTGAGTTTTCCAGTTAGTTGAACACCAATTATTATAGGCTTTCATAGTAAAAATTCTGAAATCTGGACTTGCTGAGACTTCAGAATCTTAGATCATTAGTTTTAATCTAGCGAGATTACATGTAGAAATTAAAAATGTGAATAGTTGTTTATGAAATAATGAAGCATTTGTGACCTTAAGGAAATCAAAATTTACAAAAATTGAGCTCAATATTTGTGTGTTTGCTTTATTAAACATTTTTTTTTCAATTTTTTGATTTGCACTAATTCAGCACTGCGCACAGCATCGGCATAAAGCACATTAAACAATAAACTAACACATTTGTCACTTTACTGCATATTTGGCAACTAGCACCCCATTAACAGAAAAGTATCATTTTTTACATTTATAGCTTTACTCACAAACATAACATATAATAAGAACACAAAACAAGAATTTACCAGACTCTGGCTTAGCTTTAGGGAGTTGATTGTTTCGCAAATCATCATCATTTGGAGTATAGTTCCGAAAAATTGGCCTATTTAGAATACAGAGAAATTTTAACTTCCATAAGGAAGGAAGCATTCAATAATATAAATATACATTTACTATAAAAAAATTGCATAAAAAACATGATAGTATTGTTGGTTGGAATGCGCTTTAGCCCACTGCTTGGCGGCGATTGTTTTTGAATGAGCAATAAACGCTCCAACATTGGTAACTCCGTATAACATGTGTACGTTGCCTACATTGTGCAATTCGCTGAAGTTTTTTTTAAGTTTAAAAGGAACGCTGTGCACATGGCATTTTCTTGTAATTTATTTTGTTATTTTAGTCCCACTGCTTGGCGGCGATTGTTTTTGAATGAGCAATAAACGCGCCAACATGGGTAACTCCGTATAACATGTGTACGTTGCCTACATTGTGCAATTCGCTGAAGTTTTTTTTAAGTTTAAAAGGAACGCTGTGCACATGGCATTTTCTTGTAATTTATTTTCGTTATTTTAGCTTATTTTGTTCCTTTGTGCATGTTGCCTACATTGTGCAATTCGCAGATTTTTTTTTTAAAGTTAAAGCGGAACGGTGTGTACATGGTATCGTTTGTAATTTTAATGCCCTTTTAAAAAAAATTCCTTCTATCTTCGATGCCATTTTTGTTACGTTTTCGTGGAGCGTGTCGGGAAGGTTATGTAACGGCATAAAATGTGTAAGTATTACAACATAAAATGTAAATAATTAATTTAAACCTGACAAATATTTTAATGATCATGATGTTCGTTTTGCATACTATTTTATTATCGTTTTGTGGCAATAGTTTCCATACTAATTTATGTTTTCGAATTCTATGTTTTGTTTACAATAGGTTTTCGCGGAGCGTGTCGGGAAGGTTGCAATTGCAAAGGCGTTTCGCAGAAACTCGCCGAATTGGCGATTTTCAAAACATCGCCAAGCAGTGGGCTAAAGCGCATTTTCACCATATTGTTAACCAAGGAAGACAAGAAGTACATAATTTTTCCTGAAGAATTTTTTTGCATTTTTTTAAAGGCCAAAATTTGTCCTTTCAAATGGCCCAACTTATAATGAAATAATTAAATAAATAAACAATAGTAGAACTAACAACACTGGGAACTATACAGTAACCAATTTACTCATTCGATTATTTCTTCAAGTTTGGCACTGTTTTAGAAATCAATATTTGGATATTTATTGCAGGTTTATTAATATTAGCATACTACATCCAATCTCCTTTCCTTCTTGCTTTACCAAACTCATTTTTCAACTACATGTGATTCGAAGGAAACGGAAATGGCCTTCTAATTTATAATTTTTATACTTTCCTACAGTGTCAAAAAGGATTCATTAATTAAACTGAATTGCTAAAGGGATTAAAACAATCATGAATGCCTTTTCATAAAACTGACCTCCCTCCAGCAGTAGAATCAAATCATAATCATAAAGGATTCATTAATTAATTTGAATTACTGAAGGGATTAAAACAATCATGAATACCTTTTCATAAAACTGACCTCTCTCCAGCAGTAGAGTCAAATCATAAAGTTTCAACTCTGTTCTCTCTACAATCATCAGTTGATTACTTTTAGCTTGGTTTTTAAAATATTCCTTCCATCTTACAACACATTGATATAACACTTAATTTAACTTTTATTTACTATTTTAAGTTCTCCTTCCTAAACTTTTCAACAAGTATTTTTTTATGTTTAATTTATTTCACCTTAAAAAAATAGTATCTCAGCATCTGCAACCTATTATTACTGTATAAAGTATGATTATTACAGCATTATATCATATTATTGTTGCAACATATTAAGCTTTATATCAAGGATTGTTTAAGTTTTCACATCGGACAGTAAAGATTTTTATCTGATGATGAAAATCAAGGAAGATCAAGACACACTCATACATACTTGGATGTCAAAACATATATATACACATGTAAGTTTATAACTTTACTTCTGCATTATAGTACTCTTCTGTTTTCATATATTTATATGGTTTGTTATTTTTTAATAAATTTTCTGCTAATTATAAATACATGTAAAGAATAACTAAACAGATAAATTTAGGGTTGGAATGCACTTTAGCCCACTGCTTGGCGGCGATTGTTTTTGAATGAGCAATAAACGCGCCAACATGGGTAACTCCGTATAACATGTGTACGTTGCCTACATTGTGCAATTCGCTGAAGTTTTTTTTAAGTTTAAAAGGAAGGCTGTGCACATGGCATTTTCTTGTAATTTATTTTTGTTATTTTAGCTTATTTTGTTCTCAGATTTTTTTTTTAAAGTTAAAGCGGAACGGTGTGTACATGGTATCGTTTGTAATTTTAATGCCCTTTTAAAAAAAATTCCTTCTATCTTCGATGCCATTTTTGTTACGTTTTCGTGGAGCGTGTCGGGAAGGTTATGTAACGGCATAAAATGTGTAAGTATT
This sequence comes from Stegodyphus mimosarum, assembly GCA_000611955.2. Lineage (NCBI taxonomy): Eukaryota > Metazoa > Arthropoda > Arachnida > Araneae > Eresidae > Stegodyphus > Stegodyphus mimosarum. The sequence continues at coordinate 174,666 of KK121915.1, read as the reverse complement.
ACAACATAAAATGTAAATAATTAATTTAAACCTGACAAATATTTTAATGATCATGATGTTCGTTTTGCATACTATTTTATTATCGTTTTGTGGCAATAGTTTCCATACTAATTTATGTTTTCGAATTCTATGTTTTGTTTACAATAGGTTTTCGCGGAGCGTGTCGGGAAGGTTGCAATTGCAAAGGCGTTTCGCAGAAACTCGCCGAATTGGCGATTTTCAAAACATCGCCAAGCAGTGGGCTAAAGCGCATTTTCACCATATTGTTAACCAAGGAAGACAAGAAGTACATAATTTTTCCTGAAGAATTTTTTTGCATTTTTTTAAAGGCCAAAATTTGTCCTTTCAAATGGCCCAACTTATAATGAAATAATTAAATAAATAAACAATAGTAGAACTAACAACACTGGGAACTATACAGTAACCAATTTACTCATTCGATTATTTCTTCAAGTTTGGCACTGTTTTAGAAATCAATATTTGGATATTTATTGCAGGTTTATTAATATTAGCATACTACATCCAATCTCCTTTCCTTCTTGCTTTACCAAACTCATTTTTCAACCACATGTGATTCGAAGGAAACGGAAATGGCCTTCTAATTTATAATTTTTATACTTTCCTACAGTGTCAAAAAGGATTCATTAATTAAACTGAATTGCTAAAGGGATTAAAACAATCATGAATGCCTTTTCATAAAACTGACCTCCCTCCAGCAGTAGAATCAAATCATAATCATAAAGGATTCATTAATTAATTTGAATTACTGAAGGGATTAAAACAATCATGAATACCTTTTCATAAAACTGACCTCTCTCCAGCAGTAGAGTCAAATCATAAAGTTTCAACTCTGTTCTCTCTACAATCATCAGTTGATTACTTTTAGCTTGGTTTTTAAAATATTCCTTCCATCTTACAACACATTGATATAACACTTAATTTAACTTTTATTTACTATTTTAAGTTCTCCTTCCTAAACTTTTCAACAAGTATTTTTTTATGTTTAATTTATTTCACCTTAAAAAAATAGTATCTCAGCATCTGCAACCTATTATTACTGTATAAAGTATGATTATTACAGCATTATATCATATTATTGTTGCAACATATTAAGCTTTATATCAAGGATTGTTTAAGTTTTCACATCGGACAGTAAAGATTTTTATCTGATGATGAAAATCAAGGAAGATCAAGACACACTCATACATACTTGGATGTCAAAACATATATATACACATGTAAGTTTATAACTTTACTTCTGCATTATAGTACTCTTCTGTTTTCATATATTTATATGGTTTGTTATTTTTTAATAAATTTTCTGCTAATTATAAATACATGTAAAGAATAACTAAACAGATAAATTTAGGGTTGGAATGCACTTTAGCCCACTGCTTGGCGGCGATTGTTTTTGAATGAGCAATAAACGCGCCAACATGGGTAACTCCGTATAACATGTGTACGTTGCCTACATTGTGCAATTCGCTGAAGTTTTTTTTAAGTTTAAAAGGAAGGCTGTGCACATGGCATTTTCTTGTAATTTATTTTTGTTATTTTAGCTTATTTTGTTCATTTGTGTACGTTGCCTACATTGTGCAATTCGCAGATGTTTTTTTTAAGTTAAAACGGAACGGTGTGTACATGGTATCGTTTGTAATTTTAATGCCCTTTTGAAAAAATTCCTTCTTTCTTGGATGCCATTTTGGTTACGTTTTCGCGGAGCGTGTCGGGAAGGTTATGTAATGGCATAAAATGTGTAAGTATTACAACATAAAATGTAAATAATTAATTTAAACCTGACAAATATTTTAATGATCATAATGTTCGTTTTGCATAATATTTTACTAACTTTTTATGGCAACAGTTTCCATACTAATTTATACTTTAGAATTCTATGTTTTGTTTACACTAGGTTTTCGTGGAGCGTGTCGGGAAGGTTGCAATTGCAAAGACATTTCGCAGAAACGCGCCGAATTGGCGATTTTCAAAACATCGCCAAGCAGTGGGCTAAAGCGCATTTTCACCAAATTTAGCTATACATCTTTCACAAAATATTTTGTAATTGCATTAGGCCCAAATGCGCTTTAGCCCACTGCTTGGCGGCGATTGTTTTTGAATGAGCAATAAACGCGCCAACATGGGTAACTCCGTATATCCGCGAACATGGCTGACTGGGTATTTTGAAGCTACGGAAACATGTAGTTTTCGCGCATGCGTATTTCCTATTTTATAAAGAACGGTTTTATTGGTAATGTGAGATGACGTAGCGGTTTATTCGAAATTCTTACGTGTTAATTTAAGTAGTTATTTCAGTTGTCGTTGTATTCTTTGAATGCGGTGTTTTTGTGTTGAGTGTTTGCTATTTTCGTACCTTATATTTCGCTAAATACCGAGTCGGTATGGATTTAGCTGTGATGCTGAGAGAGGTGAGTGAATGTACATTTATTACTTTATTGGAAGTGCAAGTTGCTTAATTTTTATATTTTGTTGCCTTTTATTGAAATAATTTGGCTCAGCTGAAGAACAGAACACTGGTATCGTTTGCAATTTATTTTATTTTGTTGATTTGTGCACATTGCCTACATTGTGCAATTCGCTGATGTTTTTTTTAAGTTAAAACGGAACGCTGTGCACATGGCGTTTTCTTGTAATTTATTTTCGTTATTTTAGCTTATTTTGTTGATTTGTGTACGTTGCCTACATTGTGCAATTCGCTGTAGTTTAAAAGGAACGCTGTGCACATGGCATTTTCTTGTAATTTATTTTTGTTATTTTAGCTTATTTTGTTCATTTGTGCACGTTGCCTACATTGTGCAATTCTCAGATTTTTTTTTAAGTTAAAACGGAACGGTGTGTACATGGTATCGTTTGTAATTTTAATGCCCTTTTAAAAAAAATTCCATCTTTCTTCGCTGCCATTTTGATTACGTTTTCGCGGAGCATGTCGGGAAGGTTATGTAATGGCATAAAATGTGTAAGTATTACAACATTATTTGTAAATAATTAATTTAAACCTGACAAATATTTTAATGATCATGATGTTCGTTTTGCATATTATTTTATTATATTTTTGTGGCAAGAGTTTCCATACTAATTTATGGTTTAGAATTCTATGTTTTGTTTACAATAGGTTTTCGCGGAGCGTGTCGGGAAGGTTGCAATTAATTGCAAAGACGTTTCACAGAAACGCGCCGAATTGCCGATTTTCAAAACATCGCCAAGCAGTGGGCTAAAGCGCATTTTCACCTTGCATTAAACTAAGTTATTGCAAATGGTGGGTGGTAAGAAATTTTATTACTTGCAAAGAGGATGGCAGATATAAATATGTTGATTACTTCTGCTTTACACGAATATCGCTATTATTGTTTGTGCTGTTTGTTCATCAGGGACCTGCGTTACAAATTCAACACTGTGAACGTTCTCATGAGTATATCTTAATTCGTAGGTCAGCAACACATGTATTTTGGATTCATATTAGGTTTGACAACATTGAATGGTAAAAGTTTACAATTGGGTGCCCTTGTTTTTTGGCAATTCTTTTTTGATGCCAAGATCGAAAGCCAGGAAGGCACAATTTCAAGATGGCCGCTACACAAAACTAAAATAAGAAGTCAAAGAATTTCACAAACTCAGTGTCCATGTACACATTGACCTATTTTCACTTAAAAAAAATCAGAGAATTGCACAAACTAGTCATTGCACATTGCCTTTGTGCACATCGATTTATTTTCACTTAAAAAAATCAAGAAGCTAAAATTAAGTTAAAACTCTCATGGTAACCAGAAATGGGGTTTCATCGCCAAAACTGAACAAAATTTTTCGCCAATCGAAAGGACACCCAATTCTACACTACAGCCCATTGAATTACTTGAATACGTATATTATTTAGAAATTCTTTCAGGATAATACAGAATGAAATATTATTACGATAACTCAATACAGTAATAAGTTTAAACGATTAATTACAGAATAACAGCAAAAATAGGAATAAGCAAGAATAAGAGCAAAAAACTTAAATATTACGAAATTAACAAATTGCAGTCATATCAATTTAGAAAGTATATATTACTTAGGCAGCTCTTCTTCAGGAGCATCATTTTGAGTATCACTTTTCTCTTGCACACGTTTTCGCAGATTCGCTAGCTTCTCTCGTCTTTTTTGAGCTTCTTCCATTAATTTTCCACTCTCTATTTCCATTATGAATATATATAATAAAATCGAACTTTCTCCTGAACATCCAGACTCTCCGTTCTCACACGCACTTTGAACAACATAAACGCGCTCCCAAAGGTGTAAATAAACACAGCCATGAAAGTAGCCAAATCACATATGGTAAATAGCAAAGATTTTAATGATGGAACACATCAAGAATAAAATAGAAATTTATTTATACAAAAAAAAATTTCAATAGAATTTAATGTCCTCAGCATAAATCAGAAAAAGGCCAAACATATTTGATAGTGAGAATGAACTAAAGGGTGTGTTAATTAGCTACATAAAACAAGAGCAGGAACAACATCTCAACCCTATCAATTATGTTGTTTGTAGTTGCAGACTAAAGGGAATGGTAAATGTCAGATTAAAAATCGATTATCTATAAATAGAAAATGGCCGAAAGTGCCGAAGAAAATGATGTTATGGTTGTCAGTGTTTCTGGTACTTCAACAACAGTTTTAAGTGCGGCATTCGGTTTCACAGAAAATATACGATGGGACCCAACAATGAGTGTAGACTGGGGCAAAGAAACCCCATCTCCACAATGCTTGATGCGAATTAAACGGTAAGTTACATTGTCTTTTCTTATTAATTAGTCTTTTGTATTTTGTTCTTTATTTCTGAATATTATGACAGTTCAATACGTAAAATAAGGTTGAAGGCGTCATCCTAACCTATAGGCCTAAAGTAAGATTACTCCAAAAAGTGTTGTTTTTGTGTTGGCAGAAGTAAACCACGTGCAGTTTTTCATAAAATGAGATCTCGTTAGCTTTTTCTGATTAACTTTCTGTTTTAGATTCTGGTGAACCAATTTCATTAAGGTAATTCTATTTAGTTTCGGATTTCGTACGTGGTATAGAGGCAATTATCAAATTTATGGATTATTATGACCACCAAATGAGATTGCACAATATTAATTTCTTACTATGAATTTTCATTTGATTCTGTAATATATTTTGAAGTTCATAGACCGAACTGGGTCCGTTCCTATAAGTGAACAGAATGTTGATTTAAGGAAATTCAAATTGCCGTCAATGAACCCTTACTTATGAAACTCGTTGACTCTAAAGGAGGAAAATAAATTTCTGAATGAACTTCTTGAAGAATCTTTATTTAAATTTGTTAAAAGTTAGATTATTACATTGGTCTATATTGTGCTAATACTCTTCCCTCGCCCCCTCCGTACCGCTGACAGGGCGACCGCCTTTCCATAAAGCTTCTAAAGAAAAAGTCAGCGGAGTATAACATGTCAAACGGCTTTTGTTTTTTCACCGCCTCGTCTCTTCCCTATTCTTCCCTTTAAATGTAGAAGCAACAGTTTTAATGATAGGAGAAATAGTTTTGTGAGTGAACACTTGTATATTAATGGGAAAGGTTACTGGTTATTGTTTTAGATGCCAACCATATTCAGATATATTGGTACTCTTCAGTGCTTGATATTCAATAACATAGTGTAAGATCTCTATGTTTTCATTTTCATCAATATTTTTGTGTAAGTGAGATGTTACTAATTTTAAAGAGTAGTAATTTTTTTTTTAGATGCACAAGATCATTGGCTTCTTTGTGTTTATGCATAATTCGGTATTCCGTGTCATATTGGAAAGCAACTGCTGAATATTCTAATATGTAACTTAAGAGAATAAACATGGAAAATTTCTGTTTTACTTTCTGAAATTCAGATTGTGTTTTGACAGTATTAACAGTGAATTTGTGTTATGTTCTAGGTAATATCTCTGTGCTTCTTTGTCACAGATACTTGCAGTGGTATTTCATGTTTCCTTTCATAGATTGTTTTAAGATGAGGAAAATTAATGTACTTTTCTATTAGAAAATTGCTAGGTAAAATGTATGCAAGAGCTTTAATAATTTCTGCCCGATGTCTTGCAAAGGGTATTAATCGTAAATCAAAAATTAGGCAAACTATCATGACTTATTTCTTAATTTTCAGATGAAGACGCTGCCATTAAATTTCTTTAGGATGGAAAAATTACTCAAAAAGGAAGCATAAATAATTTTCAGATTATGCCGAGTTTGAATAAAATCGGATTTGCCATCTGTGATCATGTTGGGAAATAAAAGAATTGTGAACCCAACCGCTGTTTAAATCAGAGTTTCTTAAACTGTGGATCACGGGGTGGTTGTCAAAAATTTTAACAGTTTTGATATTTCTTTAACTTATTATAATAACTTTACAATTACCAAATCTTTTTACACAGTATATCTGAAAATAGACAATACAAATAAAGACAATGACACATTCTTTTTATAATATAAACATTTATTTTACTTGCTTTGCAGTGACCTAAATTCAACATATAAACCGTACCACCAATACTGGCAAACCAGTAAAACTAAGGAACAATCGAATCGTTCCTTAACGAACTTTGCAGTGACGCTGTCATTTTGTTTGTTACTTATTTAAAATGTTCATATTGTTCTATGTCTTAAAATTAGAAATTAAAGTCAATGACCTAAAACTGCAATAGTATATTAAGTGAAAATGCGCTTTAGCCCACTGCTTGGCGATGTTTTGAAAATCGCCAATTCGGCGCGTTTCTGCGAAATGTCTTTGCAATTGCAACCTTTCCGACACGCTCCGCGAAAACCTATTGTAAACAAAACATAGAATTCTAAAGCATAAATTAGTATGGAAACTGTTGCCACAAAAAGATAATAAAATAATATGCAAAACGAATATTATGATCATTAAAATATTTGTCAGTTAGGTTTAAATTAATTATTTACATTTTATGTTGTAATACTTACACATTTTATGCCGTTACATAACCTTCCCGACATGCTCCGCGAAAACGTAATCAAAATGGCAGCAAAGAAAGATGGAATTTTTTTTAAAAGGGTATTAAAATTACAAACGATACCATGTACACACCGTTCCGTTTTAACTTAAAAAAAAATCTGCAAATTGCACAATGTGGGCAACGTACACAAATGAACAAAATAAGCAAAAATAACGAAAATAAATTACAAGAAAATGCCATGTGCACAGCGTTTCTTTTAAACTTAAAAAAACTTCAGCGAATTGCACGATGTAGGCAACGTATGAACAGTCAGCCATGTTGGCAGATATACGGAGTTACCCATGTTGGCACGTTTATTGCTCATTCAAAAACAATCGCCGCCAAGCAGTGGGCTAAAGCGCATTCCTACCGTATATTACACTACAAGTGAAAAAAACCGAGTTTCACTCACGTGTGTGTCGGATTTGTGCAGTATTATGGGATCCCACAAAATTTTCTTAAATATTATGGGATCCTGGGGTCACGATAAAAATTTCATTGATAAAAAGAGACCACGACTAAAAAAAGCTTAGAATCCCTGGTTTGAATGATAGTGCATCCCTGTCCTTATTGTCATTCGGTTTACATGCTGGTGATATCAAGAGTTAATTTCATCAGAGTTCTGTTAATGCAGCTTTTCCAGAATATGTATGTGGACTGGAACAACTGTATTTGTGAGGTATGATGTCTTATGCTGTAAAAGCCCCTCCCCCAAATGATTCAAGTAGATAAAAAATTGTTCAGCAAAAGAAAAGAACGTAGGCCATATTCAGTCACCACAATGCATTTTAGGAAGACTATTGAGAAGCAAATGAAAGTTTTTTTTTTTTTTTTTTTTTTTTTGTGGTCATGGCTCTGACCATTCTGCCCAAACTCTAATGGCCATGATTGAGAAAAAAAAGTGTTACTGTTTCCCTCTCCCATTATAAAGCATATAAGACAAATGAATTGTGAGCTGCTAGCCATGAACATTTCACTGTAAGTCATGCATATAATTTTTGGGATTTGGACAACAGCTGCCCTGTCCATACAGTTAAGCATTTCTGGCATGCTTAAGAATACCAAGGATGCATTCTCAACGTTTTCGAAGCTGCCGGCCCCCTAAGGAGCAAAGAAATTTTCAACGCCGCCCCCCCCTTTGTGAAAATCCTGTAATTTAGATATGGGAAATAGGGGTTTCTGAATTATAAAATGTAAAAATTCTAAGTAATTTTCTTCAGTAGACTTACACGCCAAATTTTTTTATTTAACACGATAATTTTGCCCGAGAGGTAATTGCATTATTTTGCTAAAACTGAAATGACTAATGCCAGAAAAAAATTGCTCAAGCAATGTTTTGTGTTTAAAAATTATTTATTCTTAATTAAGTAATTAAAAAAGAACAGCAAAGATATACACTAAAAGAGTTATATCAATGAAACAATGAAGTACGATCAGTGGGATGTGTGTGCTTAATGGTTCAGAGCCAGTTTCTGAATGTTTGGTTCGTTATTTTTCAAGAGAAGGCCAAGTCCCCCCCTTTCCACGATTTGGAAGCAACTTCTCTTTTTTGTATCAACTCTTTGCCCATGGCATAAGCTTGCTCCGATTTAACAATTAATTTTGATATATTATAAGAGGCTATTAAACCATCGTCGCATTCTTTTGAGGAGGTTGCTAAGAGTTCACCCATAAATAGTTTCACCTATTTAAACCATAGGAAAATATGACAACCAAGACTGCCTTGCTCACAAGGAACAACAGAAAATTATTATTGGAGGTGATAAAGCAATAAAAATCAGCATTAATATTCATAAATTTGCAGAATTAGTTTTGAAGGTTTAAATATAGAGACTTTTTCAGCTGCAGAAGTATGATGAACGAGAAGTCTGTGTTCAGATAACAGTGAGAGGAAGTCAAGTTGCTTGTGCCACCTATTGATGAAAAATAAAAACTTTCTAATAATTTCCTCAAAAGCTGAGGATAAATATTAATTGGAATGGCAATCGTTAAATAAAACTGAAATATTTTTATGAATATGAAATGCCTTTAGGAAATCTAATTCTAATTCACCAATGGAAAATGGGATTTCTGTCTAACAGCATTGATCAACGAGGACTTAATTTGTGTTTTTTTCCCCAATGTATGCTTCATGTCCCTTTGTACAAAATTATGCTGATTCTTGTTGTCTTAGCACTTTCAATAATCATAATTCAGTATGTTATTTTAACTTAGCGGACTATGTCATGGAGCTATACAGGTTATTATGTATGTCAGTAATCATTCTAGTGAACTATGTTGAAAGCTACGTGCTAGTTTTAATTTTAAATATTACTGTATGTTTGTTGCATACAATTATTATTACAAAAAATGCTAAGGTAAATAAATCAGTTCAGCTGCAGTTACTGAAATAAATCAGTTGTGCTTTCAACTGCCATTACCTGAGTAGATTCCCCTTCCCTTCAGGAGTACAATTTTGTAAGGTCTCACTTTAAGATTTTGCTTAAATATTCATTTGTGCAAGTCTTACTTGTGTGAAATATCTTTATTCATGTATCACACTTATGACATTGTATTTGGAATATATATTTATATAATTTTTCCCCCTTCTCCTTCCAGAGATATTATGACTATATATAATGAACCTCCTCCTGGCATGTTCATAGTTCCAGATGAAAGTGATATGACATTGGTAATATCTCTTCTTCATTTAACAACTTCAGTAGCTGTTATGAACTTTTCTTATTAATTGTGTGTTATGTTGCATTATGCTTTTCTTGCATTTGTAAATTAATTTTCATTTCTCTTTTTGTTGATATGATCTGTATATGGAGTGTGACAGTGAATATATAACTGAAAAAATGATGCAAAAATAAATAATTGCGTAAGTATTTATTGATAGCTGTTTACAGTAAGTGCTGACCATATCCTCAAGTTCCTCTTTACAAACTCTGTTTCTTAAGGTTTCAAAATACATTTTGTAGCATCACTGTAATAATAGATTTAATTTGAAGTCTTCTTAAAGTCTCATATTTTAAAAACTTGATAAAGAATATCTGTAAGCCACAAACCTATTAAAATAGTGCAGTCATTAAAATATTTCAGAAAGTCCACCATCTCCTGCAGTATATGTTGTAGCTCTGTTCTGTTGAAGCCAGCCAAAACCCTCTTACCACTTTAAACGTTGCAGTAAATTTTCTGAAAATATTCAGTCTGGATGGTTAATGAAACAAATGCATAATTTGTTTCTGAAACTAATGAATTTTTACTTCAGTTTGCCAGGTAAGTTCTTGCTTTATCAAAGCTGGTGCGTTGAAACCACTTACAGCAGTGCAAGTTCTTTCTAAAAAGTAAACTGTTTTTCAGAAAATAAGCTTTGTCTAAAATAAAATCATTTGATTACTTGCAGAAATGGAAATAACGTGGCATGCAATAGACTTCATTCCTGTAACTGTATTATATAGTAGGGGTGCAGTTAGGGGTTGCCACAGATTGTGAATAAATATAGTTATTTTTGAGGCCTTACAATTGAAAGAATAAAATCAGTTTGTTAGGTCTTTCTTTTCATTTCATCTCATTTTTGACTTCTTCTTTTGTCATTTCATATACAGGTGGTTTATAGGCCAATTTATCCATCTGGACGTGATATTTAAGGACTCAAGACACAGGCTTTTAAATGTGTTCTTGTTTTATCAATCCAGGTGAAAAAAGCAACAATAACAATAAATTTCACAATGATGCATCTGTTATAAATCTGTACATATATTTTTAAATACTTTAAATCTATTAATAGATATATGGATAGTTGTTATTATCTGAAATAGGAAAATACCTTTATGCTATTTTTGCATTAGCCTTCTTTATTTGCAAATTAGTATATATAATTGTGTGTTTGTTGTTCATTAACACTTGAGTACTCATAGACATGTGACTCTGGACACTGGTGTGATTCAGATGACTTTAAAATTGGTGTTATCTAAAGTATGAATCAATGTAGACTTATCAGGCATATGCTAAACATTTTAATAACTTTGTCATGGGAAAAGCTAAGGTTAAGGTGTTAAAAGATATGATTTGAAAGCAGCTTTAATCCTGTAACAAAAGGGTTTATTAAAGGTAAAAAACCTGGATTTGATCTTACCGTGCACCAACAAATATTGAAAATTTTATTAAAAAAAAAAGAAGAAAAGAAAATTTCATTATTTTTTAAGCCTGTTATATTAAGTAAAATCTTTATTAGGATAATTTAATACTTTTTTACCAATCCAATGATTTTTCTCATCTGTTAATTATTTTGTTCTTTTTTTTAGATACATGCATTGCTGACAGGTTCATTTGATACACCTTACGAAGGGGGTTTCTTTTATTTGTTAATACGCTGCCCTCCAGATTATCCAATTCGACCACCAAGAGTCAAGATAATGACAACTGGTGAGGGTAAAGTTAGATTTAATCCAAATCTATACAAAAATGGAAAAGTGTGTTTGAGCATTTTAGGGTAAGTTAGCTATTAAAATATCTTATAGTTAATCAGTTTTTAACTACGCTCTTAGACAAAAAAAAAAAACAATGCACCAAGAAAGAGCTATCCGAATGGAACGGAAATCAGTAAAAGTGATGTACATGTACAGAAAAACAAATGATAACAGTTTGAGAAAAATTGGATGAGTTATTGAAGTGATAGAGCTTCACAAAGTGAAAAAGGTCAGTAACGCGTTTGTCCACCTCTGCCCCTTCTGCAAGCAGTTATTCGGCTTGACATCGATTGATAGAGGTTGCAGATGTCCTCCTGAGGGATATCGTGCCAAATTCTGTCCAACTGGCTCATTAGATCGTCAACATCCCGAGCTGGTTGGAGGGCCCTGCCCATAATGCTGCAAACATGCTCAATGTCGGCGTACCGCTGTGCTGTAAGGTTGCGACAGATGACAACCAAAGGGGTCCTACTATGAAATGAAATGCCACCCCAGACCATCACTCCTGGTTGTCGGCCTGTCTGCCAGAAGACAGTCAGGTTGGTATCACACTGCTGCCCAGGGCGTCTCTCCAGACTCGCCTTCACTGATCATCAGAGCTCAGTTCAAAGCTGGACTCATCATTGAAGACTATTCTACTCCAGTCAGTGACATTCCAGTGCGAATAAGCCCGACACCACTGCAAAGGGGCTTGACGTTGTACAGAGGTCAATGGTAGTCGGCACAAGGGGCTCCATGACCTTGGCCTCCTTTCTGTGAACCGTCTATGAATGGTCCTTGCGGTTACTGAAGCACTAGTTGCATGTACAATCGATGATAATGATGCATCTGGAGCTGTGAGTGCCCCTCTGACGATTGCTCGGTCTTCATGTTCTGTCGTTTCTCTAGGCCTACCGCTTCCTTCTTGACGCTGTGTACAGCGATGGTTCACCCATTCCTGCCAACATCGTCTAGTAGTGGCATCACTGCTATTCAAATGTTGAGCTATTCGCCGATTAGACCAACTGGCTTCTTTGAGCCCAACTACTCAACCTCTCTCAAATTTTTACATCTGCACATATCGTTCACGCACCTGTATGCAAGGCATAGTTACTGTCTACCAGAGTACACGGAACAAAATTCGTGAAGAGTTTATGACCTGGAATCGTAATTTCTCCTCTTAAATATCCTGCCAGTTGTGCAGATCAGATGCGCTGTAGCGTCATGTTCACCGTGGCAGCCAAAATGTAAAATTTTGCGTTTTCCTTCGAAACCTGTATGCATATCAATTTGTGTCCAATTTGCTCTATATCTTATCGGTGCATCCTTTTTTTTTTTTTTTTTTTTTTT
>KK121915.1:131878-142945 GCA_000611955.2 Stegodyphus mimosarum | reverse complement strand
TTTTTTTTTTTTTTTTTTTTTTTAAATTTCTGTTGCCAGAGTTCTACATCCATTTCTAAAATCATTTTAGACAACTGATATGCGCCCCTTTCATGAGACAACTTTCTGTAATATACTAAATCAACTTTTCTCCTAATTTGTCAAAAAAAATTATTACAAGAGGCAGAAACTGCAAAATTAAGAAAAATAGATATTCTGGCTCAAACCATTTATTGTAATGTTGCAGATATAGATGTTTGTATTGCTGCTGGTATGAGCTTAACTAAAAGCGGAATCTGTCTTCTAAAGAAAAGAACTCTGAGCAGAACCATTTTGGTTAAACTTGCATCAAAAATAGTTGAAAGAAATTCATTTAAATATAGCTTGGTCAAAAACGTTCTTTTGTTAGATCCTAAGCTCATTATGTCTAATGAAATTTTATGTGAGAAAAGGGTGCAAAGTTAACTAAATATACTGTGTGAAATTGAATAGATAAATTCCACAGTTGCTGATAAATCGAAAGTGCAGTAGGAAGAATTGTTATTCAATAAGTAAGGTTGTTTAGAAAGACACTTTTGTTAACTATGTTACAATGAGACTTGATCACTTTTATAAGAACTTGATTAATAATTCAGGTTTTTTAAAAATAGTTCTCATTTTATTACATGACAGTGCAACAGTAGAAAGTGGTTTCTTAGTTATTAATGATATGTTGGTGTAAAATTGCAGGAAAATTCTTTAACAGCAGGGCGAACTGTTTATGATGCCATAAAAGTAAATGGATGTGTGATTACCATGGTATCTTAGCAGAGCCAGCGTGCATTTTGCTGCTAGATTTGAGTTTTCTTTAAATGTGCCTAGAAATCCTTTAAAAATTAGGAAATTTCAGTCTCCTATTGAGCCCTTGGAAACCCTGATAACATTTTAGCACTTTGATTTGTAGGTTAAAATGTGTTTCCTCCAGTTAAGCAAATATTATGTACAAGATTTTTTCATGACAAAAATATTCTTAAAAACAAAAGCATCAAAATTTACACAAATTGTAAAATTTTGTTAAATTTCTTACATATAGTTTTAAGATATTATTTGAAAACGTCTGTTACTAGCTTTTGTTATAGTTCTATAAGTCTATAGCTGCCTTATGATCACACTAATTTTTGGTCAGCAAAATATCTGTAGTCCAAGCATTAGGACATTGCTGTAAATTTTCAGGGGTTTCGCTCAAGGTTTCAGTGCCTTCAGCATGGCTAATTTTCAATTGTCATTTCCATGGACTATTTACTTATTTTCACACTGTTGTTCATCAGCATCCTCAGCACCAATCTTGTAATTGCAAAATATTTTTTTTTTCCATTTTCTTGACCTATGACACAACAGATTTCTTCATCACTCAAAAATTGTTTTGTTATTTTCTGAGCTAATCTATTCTGAAGTGTCATCTTGAGTGATGTCTTTGTATCAACCTTTTTCATTTCTTTCTACAATTTTATTAGAAGATCAAAAAGCGATTGCCATTTCTTCCACAAAGTTCAAGGCTTGAGTGCTCACATAAATCGGTACTTGTATTGAAGTGTGTTTCAATGTTTTCATGATATCAACTTAATTTTTCTTAAATATGGGACATGTGGGGCTCCCATCCATTTGTAATATTGCGTCTTAGCTTCAGTTATGCTTTGATCCATTGATTGTATGATGTAAGTGACATCAGCATGCAAAAAAAGGGCTTTTGTTTGGTCTGATAACAGCATTTCTTCATCTGAATGGCCTTCAGTACACGCAAGTTCTTTTTTAAACTTCTAGCAATTCTTCAAGTTCTTTGACTGACTCGTGGTTTAGTTTCGGATAACTCATAATATCCTGTATGTCAGTATTTACTAAGATTCCTTTGTTTTCATATTTGTCATCAAACATTTTGAAAAAAATTTCATAGTTGCTGCCATCTTCAGTTTTCAGTTCGATTTATTTTATCTTTTAAAGTTGTGTTGATTTATTTTATGTTTTAAAGTTGTGTAAAAAAAAAAAAAAAAAGGACTTTTGAGAATTGGAGAAATTTACATTATTTGCAGTCAGATTTTGTAAGAATATCTTCATAAAAATCAGATAATTCTGGTAAAGGAATTGCTGCTGCTTTTGATCTTAATTTTTAGCAGTTTCATATAAGTTTGTTTTTAACATTTGGCAACTGTACCTCACGAGCCTTTTGCAATTAGACCTTTTATATCGGGGTTCTTTGGTACAGGGAACTAATGACTTTAGAATGTGCTACTGAGAGGCTAACCTTTAATGAAGAGAACTGCTGGATCTAATTGGGTTGTTATAAAACTATTATTGATTTGACATAAGGTCCCATATTCTACCTTTTATTACTTACTGTTGCGAACCCCTCGTGGCAGCATCTAACAAAGTGATTGATTCACTCGAAAGATTTCACATCCAAGCTCTCTATGACTTATCACTGGTGCAATTAAAACCACCCCAATTGATACGTTTTTACTAGGTATGCATCATATGTGCATTAAATCCATTGTGGAAGAGAGAAAACTAATCTTGCGGGGAAAAAAATTTAAGGGAACCAGACTGTTTGTTCCGTGGAACTTCGCCTCTTGCCGATGGAGAGAAAACTTAAAATTCAAAAAATTTCCTTTTGGCAGTCTTTTCCATCAGAGATCAGCTAGGCCTTAGATATGAAGCTGAAAATTTTGTCCAACTGATATAAGAAAATATGTTGTCAGAATTAATGTCACACAAAATCCTCAAAAAAGAAACAAATGACCAAATTTTAAAATCTATGTTTTTGAAAATCATTAATGCTTTATATTCTGAGAGTGAATGGCTGCATAAGTTTACTGATGGCTCTGTGTTGGATGGCAGTATTAATGCAGGGGCTGTCATCTTTTCCAAGCTTTTTTTTTTTTTTTTTTTTTTTTTTTTTTTTGTTTTACTATCCTGTTGGAAGGAATAGGACTGATTTTGATGCTGAGATCACAGCCATATGCATAACCTTATCCGAACTCCAATGTCAGCTTGAACATTTTTCAAAGGTTGTCATATGCTCTGATTCTAAAGCTGTTGCTCTAGTCATTCCTTCTTTTGAATCACCAGTGTTTGTTAATGTTTTAAAATATAAGCAGTTTTTAAACAACTTAGTTCAGGAGGCAAAGAAGTTGTCATACAATGGATAACATCCGACTGTGGCCATCATGGAAATGATTAATGTGGATTCATTGGCTACAAAAGGGGCCAATATTCTCCAAATAACTGACAACCACATCCCTTTATTCATTGTCAAAAGAGTAATAAAAAATTATTGCGGAGAAGCTTTTTGGAAAGGAACAGTCGTTAAGTATGGATTAACAGAATTTTTAGCACTCCTTTTTGGTCCAGAAAGAACTGGGTTGCTGTCTTTCTTCTTGTTACTGGCCACGATTGCTTTTTAAAACATGTGCATCAAATGAACATTATCCCAATCCCAATTTGTGAATTGTATAACCGTCATGAGGAAATGGATGCCTCACATCTGAGTCATTGCCCTGCACTTAATGCTGGATCACTGTGAGAGAGATATTGGGAGGTGAGACATAAAATAGATTTATAGATTATCTGTGGACTCTTTTTTAGCTTTGCTGTTCTCTTTCATGTTTGCTTGTTCTCTCTACAGTTGTCTCTGTAATCTGCCACTAGAAATTAAAAAGAAAATGAAAAGTTGATAATTGTGCCGTATTGGAAATAAAGTTTAAAAGATTTAAACTGGATTAATATCAATTTTAGTTTCCATTTTTCAAAGTTAAGCATCTCTTTGTAGCAAAACTCAGTCTTTAGCATGTCTGTAGACCTCACTTTGCGATTCTTTCAATTTATTAAGTCCCTCCCCCCAAAACTCAAATTAAATTATTCAAATTAATAAACCGCATACAGTTTGAAACTGTTTAAAAGCTTTGCAAGATATGCAGATATGTCCTTTATCAGCTCAATCCCTTGTTATCTGCCACTCGAGAATCCCTAAAATATGACAACGTCAGCTAAATGCCTCCCAACACAGAGAAATGATAATTTGGAGTCTCAAGATGACATGGTTTACAGTACTCTAAGACAATGTTTGGACACTCAACAGATTTGAAGTTTATGTGGCTAATTATATTAAAATTATGATGAAAGTAAATGCCTTTTTACACATTATTTTTATAGCCACATAGACAATGGAAAAGTCTTTAAGAAATATGTAATAAAAATAATAGTTGTTAGGGAAATTATTTTCACAACACATTGTGCCTTTCTGAAATATCATTGTTGCAGCCTTCTTTAAAATTAGTATCATTAGAAGAATAATATCAGTTTTAACAATGTATCACTAAAAGCAAAGGTGTCATTTCTTTATTCTAAGGGGAACGGATTCCGATAGTATGTATTCATGCTCTTCATTATTTTTATGCAGTTTTCCAGCTTCCTTGTTAATAAATTCTATGATAAGTGTATATTTTAAAGTTTTGATAAATTGCAGTTCTTTTTAATGTATCGGAGAGCATTTGTGAGTTCTCGTAAGAGCTTTATTTTGAATTACTGAAATCTCTCAAAGATTGTTTTGTGCTGTATATAGCAATGTAGGTCTGAAATGATTTTGTGCAAGATTAGATTTTTTTAATGAAAATTTGCTTTGCTTGCCTAATAAAGGCTTTAATTTCGCAAAGGTGAAACTCGACTTTTGAATAATTTTTTGGAAATGTGACTTGAAAACAAACTTGCTATCTAATGTAATGCCAAGATATGTTGTTTCATTTTCTTCAAATAGCATTGTATTGTATGGTTTGTTTTGGTTGTACCTTACCCAGAAAATTATTGCAATTGATTTCTAGGTATTTCCAGTCAATAAATTAATATTCAAGAGTGTCCAGATAATTTTGAAATTGATTTTAAATTGTAAATTTCATTGCCGTGAATTATTAGACCTCATCAAATTAATCTTCAAATTTTAAAGATGTTTAACAGTATTTATATTATCAAATGATCTGATATACGTAAGATTGATAATTTGAAAGAGAAGGGTTTAAGTAGATATTCCAGGGTGAAACTAAGTAAATATATTCTCTTTTAATTTTACATTGGTATATTTTTAAACCGTTTGCTGTGTGTGTCGAATGAATATCTTTTTCAGGAGAATATTTTGAGGAGAGAGCATCATCTTGGATTCTTGCAAATAAAGTATTGAAATCAGTAACTAGCAAATTATTATTTAGTATCAAATAATAACTAAAGGGTTTTGAATATTGAGAGTCCCTTTGTTATATAGGCTTAACAAATTTTGAGAGTCCCAGTAACAATTTTATTATGTGTATAATATATGTATAAGTGTGTATGTGTATTATCTTATCTGAAGGAATATTGTGTCGACAGGCGCGGATAAGATGTATGAGAGTAAAAGTATATTTTTTTGGCCTTTCACGAGAAATTATTAATGATTTTCATTCCAGGGAATTTTGCTCTATTTTCCTCAAGAATATGACTAATCGTTATAATATCCATTGTTTATCTTACCATGAATGAATTACGTATCACACTAAAGGCTTAAAAAATGTTCGCCAATCGCTCTGAATCCTCGTCTTTATTTGATAAAAAGAGGCGAAAATAATTTTATTCAAACACACGTCTTATTCTAAAATTCATTTTACCTGCTCAAAACTGCGTACGAAGAGTAATTAAAATTTGATAATTTTGTACGATCCTTTTCAAAAATATTCGTTTTCCACGATTTAAAATTTTTTCCTATGCAGTAACAGCCAACTGAGAAAAATGGCAAGTAAAACGTATATGCCGTGACCAGGATTCGAACCTGGGTTATTGCGGCCACAACGCAATGTACTAACCACTATACGATCACGGCCACACGCAAATGTTCCTTAAAAATAGGAACATTGTTACCAAGTAAATTGTCAATGCGCTAAGTAGGGTGTGTCAAATGGTTAGAGCTTTTTCCAATAGATGGCAGCACTATTCAGCTACCACAAAAAAATTGCCAGTTGGCTCTGTAGAGTTTCTTTTTGCTTCTCCCCTCGTCCTTTCCATAGCTCGAAAAATACATATATACATTTATTTAAATTTTTTTCTAACGTGTTTTATAAATTTAACAGTAAGGAATATAGAAAATGCACAAATTTGATTAAAAATATATTTTTATAGTCGTCAAATAAAACTAAATACATAACAGTTAAATAAAAGGGTTACCACATTTTCCCCTGGATTAAACCAAAGAATGTATAATGGAAGTTAACTTCTTTGATTGAGCAGAGTAGGCAATAAAACTGGCCAATATTTAACCCGTAAATGGTCATATATACAGGGAGGGCCACTTTCTTCCTGAGTCAGAAAATTCTAACAATTCTAAGAAGTGCTAATGGTTAAAAAAAAATTAATGACAATAGTTTAAAATTTGTATTTGGTTCTGGTAAGTAATTTTTGATTAGTAGGGATTTAACACGAGATCTAAAGTGCTTTGCTCTTATTGTAAAACCATGGGGGTATAAAATATCTCAAGTCCGTGAATAAATCCGTGGTAAAATCAATAAAAAAATTCGTACGCTACTAAAATGTCTGGTCTTGAGGGGAAAAAAAGCGGAGGACATCTGTTTTAGTTCACAGTACACAAGAATGAAAAAAAATATTTTCGTAATTCTTAGGTATCTCCAAATCAGGACTTGTTCCCATTTGTCATCTTAAAAGGAAAATTTAGGAGTTTTATTTTAATCTCTTTCCACTTACAATAATATTTAGAGGTGACGTGGACATTATATTTTGTGTCATTTTTGCTTAATTACTTTTTGTTGCATTAAATATTTTTAAATTTCAGTTATATTAGCAAATATAGCAAAAACATAAAATATTGCTTTTCAATTAACCAAACAGTGTTATTTCGTTTGTTTCAGCACCATGCATTGTATTTTCTAATTATATTTTTTAAATATTAACCTTTTCTTCTTAGTCTTCTGATCAAATTTTGTGTATAAAATGTAATTTCTTGAAAGTTAAAAATTCGTTCAGTCAACATTTTCGTGAAGGGAAAAATTTTTTAAAAAAAGAGGAGAAGATTCCAAATAAACTGGAATAGCAAAAATTAATAATATATTGTATAGTAAAGTCATAAATTTAAAATTTCTGTAAATTACATCATATCAAATTTACTTCGAATCATTCCCCTCCCCCCCTTTTTTTTCTCTAGAAATTAAAATAGTAAAAAAATAGCCCTATTTAAAAAAATTCTGTTTCAACAAGTGGGCAGCACATCCTTTCCAGATTTAGACAGACACGCAGTTAACTAGGGTGTAGCCCTAGTTAATTGTTTGGAAATGTATGCAGATGTAACTACTGCATATTAGAAAACTCAAATGCAAAATAAACGAATCTTATAAATACCAAATAGATTAAATGTTTCAAAATCGACTATGAAATCTTGAATCCAACAGGTGATTGAAGTGTGTGCGAGTTCTAATGGGATAATCTATGTCATTTAAAATTTGCGATTTTCTTGGGAGTGAAGAAATTATTGACAAGAAAAAATCGTAGATTTGAATAATTTATTGAAAAAAAATCATTCTTGTTGTATTTCTGTAATTAATTTTTTCCATTTCATGAGAAAATTTACCATTTACTAATCACTGAAAATTTACCATTTACTAATTACTATTTACCAATCACTGGTCTTTTGATGAGTGTCCCTGAAAATTTCTGAGATTAGGAATTTATTGCTCTTTATGAGATATGGAAGATTTTTATCCGATATCTTTTTATAAGTTGCTACCTTAAAATATTCAAGCATTAGCCTACAGTATTAGTAACCTTCGTCTCGAGTTTTTGCAATTCATCCGTATAGTAATAGATTTAATTTTTAGTTCAAAAGTGATTTACGTTTAAAAACAAAGTAAGGAAATTGTAGCTGAAAACTTTTGACTTCAAATTAAATCTTAATTTGGTACTGATTAACAAACTAGCGATTCGAAAGCAATAAACACAGTTCTTCAGCTCTTTTATATTTAGTAATAATAATCAATTTTTAGTATTACGTCAAATAATATGTTCTATCTGCTTAGAATATTATGCTTCAATAGAAAATAAAATGGTTCTACTTGATAACGGTGGAAATAAGCGAAGCTAACTTTTTATAGAAAATTATGCTTCAATAGAAAATAATAACAACTTAAATTGATAACGGACAACTAACTTTTTACTTTAAAAAAGTTCCATAACAGGGGCAGATAGTACAAAAGTATCACTTGCCGTGACCAGGATTCGAACTTGGGTTATTGCGGCCACAACGCAATGTACTAACCACTATACGATCACGGCCACGCTTCGAAGTGCTCCTGTGGAGGAAGTCAAGTAGGATGCTGCGGCAAATAGAGCGTGAAATAGTTTATCTTTAGTAAAAATAAATAACGATGAAACGAAGCGAAATCGGTAAAATAAGCAATTATTGAATATATTAACTACTTCGAATTGTAAATATTTTTTTAATTGTATTTAATTATTGAGTGGAAATTAATCTTATTTATTTTTAACAATTTTGGACGTTTATGCTTAATTCTTCAGAAAAAGAATTTGATTTCATAATTACAGAATACTTTACCGAGCTTAAAGAAAGGAAATAATATATTTCAATTTTACTTCCTTGTATGAAATAAAGGAAGTATTGGAATGACGAAAAATTCCGGGTACCATATTTTAACGAGAATATCCATTTTGACGGCTATCGAATGCAGTTTAACGATGTTTTTGCGTGACATCTGTGCGTAAACACAGAATAAAGATCTTTTTTTCCCCAAACGAATTATAAAACTGATTTAAACGTATGTATGTATGTATCTTGCATAACACAAAAACGAATAACCTCAAAAGGTTGAAATACTGTATGTGGGACTGCTATAACATATAGCTGTGCACCTCCACTTTTGCTTGCAATCGGCCATACCAAAAGTACATATCCACTCTGTAATTCGTCTCAGTGAGCGCAGTTTCTTTATCCTTCTTCTGTTTGTAAATTGTTCATTTTTTGCTCTAAAAAAGGTTGACTTATGTTGTTCTTATCTTCTGGTTAAGGTTTTTATGCCTTTAGTTAACCTGCATGCTACAGTTGTAGAATTATCAACAATTTAAAAGTTGTTTCAGTGCGGCTAAGCCTAATTTTTGTTTACCCTAGCAGCCGTATTTGTTTACATTTGAAACTTAGCAGAATAGTGAATAAATTCTTTTTGCACCTTCAGTGTCTCTTTGTCGAGTAGAACCAAAAGGAAACTTTTAGTTTTGTTCACCGAAAAATCTGCCTTCTAGCCTGCTGACCGAATTGTTTGTTTTCTGAATTGTCTGCAATTTTAATGCAAAAATGTTTTTTTTTTATTGTTTTAACTGTAATTAGTGTTTTATGTTTTTTGATGTCTTTCAAATTTAATGAAAATATTTTTAGTTTTATGTATTTTTGCCCTGCCGCGAAGTGAGAACTGAATTAATTGAATGAGAAATATATCTCTAATGAAATTCGTGGAAATAAGAGTTTCGTATTAGCAGCAAATATTGTCGCCAGTCTGTTTCAGACAGAGGAGAATGTTTAGGAGTAGCGCATGCGCATTAGGTAAGCAGCGCTTTGAGAAAGTGTTTATTTTTTATTTGTTTAATTTCTTTTTTATACATCGTTTTAGATCTATTATATTATTTGAATGGAACATGTGGCAATAATTAGATAATTCTTCTGTTTTTTTTTTCTTTTTTTTTTTTTCATTCTGAGTTATAAAATGAATGAGATGTAACGCTGTTAAGTGAATCTAGGCTCAGAGTATCGCTATGGTAAATAAATATAGTGAATTTTAAAAAGCGCATTTATTCTATTGTGGTTTATGCGCTATCGACGAAGTAGATTTAATTCAGCTCAATAAATTTAAATGAAATGCAGGAAAAATGCTTATAATTTAATATTCCGTACAAAGAAGTCATGTGGTGTACACAACAGATTTTTTTTTATGTATAAAAAAAATGCAATATTTTGAATAGATTGTCGTAATTTTTTTTAGCCTTGAAATTATTTTGTTGCTTCACTACAGTTTCACAGCTAAATGCATAAAAAATGAATATATATAACTTTAAGATGACGGATGGATAGCAGATCGGGTAACAGAAAACGAACCCTATAATCCTTGCATTGAAATGGTGCAAATTTCATTGCCATGTGTGTTCACTGAAATGCAAGTTTTTCATCAGCATATCCGCTTTTTTTTTTTTTTTTTCTTTCGTGTATGTGCTTGTGCAATTAATATTTTTCCATAGTCCGTATATTTAACCTTTTCCATATAGTCATATGGAAGTAGTATTAATAGATAATACTACTGAGGGTTGTTAGTTCGACCCTCATTGAAAGAAAAATTGGTGTGATTTAATATGTAGTGGTTTTTGGATCATCTGAGTTGGTTACAGTCGTAATTATATCGGATAATCAAAGTTCTACTACAACTTGAAAAAAATACTGAGCCTTTCTTTAAGATGCACATTTTTAACAATCAATAATTTAATTATTTAAATTACTTTACGTTTGCAGGAATTTTAAATATACGGCGATAAGGCGTATGCTGGTCTTCATAATAATAAAGCAAACACAAATTATTTGATTTCTGTGACTTTTGTGACGAAGCAGTGACGAGAAAACAGGTACTGGCTATGGACATTTAAAAAAAAAAATATGCACATAGATTATATAAACTACATATGTCGAATCTTGCGGAAAGGTGCAATGAATACGTGTAGTTGCATCTTGAATTAGAAGAAGAAAATTGTATTTAATTTGAATTTATTACATGCTTAAAGACTACAGATGTCTCCTAATTTCTATTTATTTATTTACAACAATTTACTTTGGTAGTTTACAATTAGTATGTATTTATTTTAGGAGTCTTGCATATGGGTTAAAAGTAACTAAAAGTGGCTTGTTTATAAACATCTGAATTATTATTTACTCGAAATTTTTTTTATTTAATTACGTAGAAATCCAAGAAAGACGTAATTAATTCCCTCATGTTTTCCACCAATTTCTGTTGAAATCACTGTGCCTCCTAACCAGAA
>KK121915.1:113367-131839 GCA_000611955.2 Stegodyphus mimosarum | reverse complement strand
ATAAAAAAAAATAGATATAAAATAAAAAAATCTGAAAGATTTCAAATTTTATATTGCGTCAAAATAAGCGGGTTTTTTTATCGTTTTGTGTGTTACTTATTTATTAAAAAAAATAAAATTAAACCATAAAATTCAGTTCAACAACAATATTGCAAAATAATTTTTAAATGAGCATATCTTTCAAACTTCCGGCATACAGTCTCGCGCGCTGGAGATAATTTTTTTTATTATTATTATTTTTATCCGTGCAGGGTTGCCATTCATGAAATCGTTGAGTTCGTTAATCAAAAATTCTTTAATGTCTGACAAAATATGAAATAGATAATAAAATAAATTCCAAATTAGGTCTTTCAGATGCCCAGTGGAGGATTACGTTATTCAAAATTGGATGACTCTAGATACAGTTCTTTTTTCACAATGCAAGAAACATTCATGCATTCAAGCAGATTCTTCATTATTTACCTTCTTTAAATAAAATACATGGCGATAATATTTGATGAAAACAGTTTGAAAAGTGAATCAAAGCTGAAAGTGAATCGACGAAAATGCCAAAACGAAATTAATAGCCCTTTGAGGCTAATGCCCTTTGGGCTAAAAAATCAGTATAGTGTATCAGTATAGTGTATAGAAAAGTTATATTTTCCACCAATTTCTGTTAAAAATCAATGGGCTTTCTGACCAGAAAAAAAATTGAGAATATGAGATAATCTTAAAATAAATAAATAAAAATAAAAAATTAGTACAGCGTAGAAAAGTTTAAATTTATAAAACTTACGAAACGTACTTTCCTGAATACAGAACAACAACAACAAAAATTTTTAGGGAACTATATTGATTAAAAAATAAGAAGGCATTGTTAATTTACTTTCAAAACATTTTCTCTGTGCACAGAATGTTTTATGTATTATAATATTATACACACCCATTTACGTCCCTTGAAAAGTTCAGCTGCGGTTCTTGAATATTTCTGACTTGCAATATGCTGTACACACTCGCATATTTTGTCCCCCCCTCCTCGTTTCTGTGTTCAAGAGAAGAATTATTTTTTTACATTTCGTTTAAACAGGATTTCCTTTCCATTACAATGTTCACGTACACAGCAAATGAAATATCCACTCAATCGCTTTTGTTTTATAATAATGGGAAGAAGAAAAAATTATTTTTGCTTTAATTTCCGCATTATAGTAAGACAAATCTAAAATGGGATGTAGCGTTAAAGAAAAAAAGTTCAGCTTGCCGTAACCAGGATTCGAACCTGGGTTATTGCGGCCACAACGCAATGTACTAACCACTATACGATCACGGCCACACCTTTCTTTGTGTCTAAAAGCCAGAAATAGGCTGTAAAAGACGTTCCTGGGGGCATCTACAATATTAACTAGGGCGTGAGATAATCGCAGTTATTTTGCAACAGATGACAGCACTAATACTGCGGAATTAAAATATGCCAGTAAAATTGGAAATTAAAAAATGCGCATATATATGTAATAATAAGAATCTGCCTAGCAATAAATCTGCGTCATATATATATGTAATTTGATTATATTTAGAGTTATTAGGAATGCTTTCTTAGAATTGACAACAAGAATTAAAATTCAAAACTATATATAAGACGTCAGCCGTTTTCTGTTAGTACCGTCTATATTTTGTAATCTGTGTGTCGAATGTGTATTTGGTGTGCGTATTAAAAAAAAATCCTGCTTTTGATTTGCAATTAAATCTTTTAAGAAATTATTCCTCCCCCTTCTTTTTTTTTTTCCGAAAACGATTAGCCTGTCTGAGCAAAAAGTGGTATAGGAAATTCTGATAGGCAATCAGGAGTGAGAACGCGTTATTATTTGATATCATTAAAGTTAAAATACGCTTCTCAAATTTGATTCTTAAAAAACAAAATGTATATATTGTTTCAAAATTTTTCTGTGTATAAATGAAGTTTATTAGCCCAAAGGGGCATTAGACCCAAAGGGCTATTAAATCTCTATACAGCATTTTGCGTCGTTTCGCTTTCTGCGTTGGATCACTTTTCAAACCGTTGCCACCAGAAATTATCGCCATGGATTATACTGAAAGAAATTAAATAATGAAGAATCTGCACGAATGCATGAATGTTTCTCGCATTGTGAAAAAACAACGGTATCTAGAGCCATCCAATTTTGAATAACGTACGCTTACACACGAATATGGGCACTACGAAGATTGAATTTTGAATTTGTTTTATTATCTATGTCATATTTTGTAAAATTTTCTCTAAAAGACTGGGGAGTTTGGAAAGGTTTCACTTAAAAAGACGGGTAATCCAAGTGCATTTCCACCCTCTTTTAGCTGCCACTGTAAAGCAAAACTACTACTCTTTTGAAACCATCGCTTTAGGTCGCCTTTGTTAATTTTCGAATAATAATTAGATAGGGAATAATAACTAAGATTAGGAAATAATATAAAGTAATTTTTTCTCTTTTCTGCTATCTCTTTTCCCTAAATTAGGGAAAAATATGAGGGTGAGAATTCTTAGCTAAATAATTTTCGAATGTTGGAATATTAAGTTTGACATTGCGTCATAATGAAAATACGCCTTACCAGCAAATACCTCCTACGTACGCCTAAAATCAGTACATAGTCTAATCAGTTTTTATTTGTTTTCAAATTGAATTTAGTTTAGAATTGCATGTACTGATTAATGGTTTTAATTTATGCTCGCAAATGATGTTTAACTATTTGTTTCTTGTGTAAATCAGCAATTCGCTTTCATTTGTTTACAAGCATTGTGTAACAGCTTATATTTTTATATTAAACAAATCGCGTTGTATTTTTGTTGTGTTGTTACTCTGCTCACTTGTCTGACAAAGTCAGCCCAAGCCCACGAGAATTCTCGTGTCAAGCAGCGCAAGATTACGCCTGCCGTTGGCAACAGCCTTGAGCGCCTAACAAGTGACAGTGCGATTTGGTCAGTCCCGCCCCCAATTTTGATGGACAGCACCCCGGGGGAACGGGTTCGAGAGTCTCCCGCCCCTCTCCCCTTCCACCAAACCACACGAGGGGACTTTCGGCTCTCCGCATATTTAAAGTGCCGCTATGCCGCACCGACACTATACATTTACAAGCATTCATGCCCTTCGGCACGGTAGTCAGCCACGCTAACCGCTATACCAGTTGGGTATAGCTAGCTTACAGCTATTTTGAAAAATCTATTTAAATTTCTATTTCCTAAATTCAGTTATATATATATATACATGTATAATTTTTATGTAAATATATATATATATATATATAAGAGTAGAAAGTAGTACTTGAACAAGAACCACCTATGCGGTCAAGAAATTTGCGCATTGAGCTGCAAAATGTAAAAATATTTGTAAAGAAGAGGAAGTTTTAAACGGATGTTGCATAAAAGTACATTTGATACGGTAGTTCAAGAATAAAAAAAAATGACACCATACTAAAAAAAATATGCAAAACTATAAAAGTAAAATAAACCGAAAAAAACGAAATGTAAAAAATACAAAACTTGAAAAACTATAGAAACTACAAAGGAAGAGAAAAATCAATCAAATTAAAAATTAAAACTATTAAAAAAAATTCATGTAAAAAACCAAAAACATTTGGAATATACAGAAAAAATACAAGAAATGGCAGTAAATGATGCATTAGCCCAATTCGATGTTTAACACGACTTATCAAGGGAAAAGCGTGATAAAATTTGAATTCAACTAACACCATTAGCGCGTTTCGGCAAATGAAAACAAAGAGACTGAAAGCGGAAAACTTTAAGAGAATAATCAAATTAAATTAAATTAATCAACATAGTAAGTCTCAATGGTTCCGTTTCTTTACTCGACGCGCCTGCCAAAAAATTGTAATTGTAGAACTTATGAAAAATTATACAAGAAAGCCCTAGTTAGGCTAATTTACAAATTAAAATAAATAGCGAAAAAGCTATTAGTCAAAAAATACAAATTTTAAGGGAGAGCCCTATGAGCTAGAAGAATTAAAACTTTTTCTAGTTAGGTTAATTTACGAATTAAAATAAATAGCTAAAAAGACATAAGTCAAAAAATACAAATTTTAAGGGAGAGCCCTATGAGCTAGAAGAATGAAAACTTTTTTTAAAATATAAGCTATCTCCTTTAAAATTAAAGGGCTGTCCCTTAAAATTTGTATTTTTTGACTTATGCCTTTTTAAGTATTAATTTGAATTTGTAACCTAATTAACCTAACTAGATTTTCTTGTATAATTTTTCATAAATTCTACAATTGAAATTTTTTGACAGGCGCGTCGGGAAAAGAAACGGAACCATTGAGACTTACTATGTTGATTAATTTAATTTAATTTGATTATTCACTTAAAGTTTTCCGGTTTCAGTCCCTTTGTTTTCGTTTCTGAAAACGCGCTAATGGTGTTAGCTGAATTCGAATTTTATCACGCTTTTCGCTTGATAAGTCCGTGTTAAACATCGAATTGGGCTAATGTATCATTTACTTGCCATTCCTCGTATTTTTTCTGTATATTAGAAATGTTTTTAATTTTTACATGAATTTTTGCTAATATTTTTAATTTTTAATTTGATAGATTTTTTCTTTCCCTTTGCAGTTTTTATAGCTTTTCACGTTTTGTATTTTTAACATTTCATTTTTTTCGGTTTGTTTTACTTTTATAGTTTTGTATAATTTTTTAGCATGGTGTATTTTTTTTACTCTTGCACTACAGTATCAAATGTACTTTTAAGCAATAGCTGTTTAAAACTTCCTCTATATATATATGCATATATGTACATATTTACATATACATATGTATGTATATGTCTATATGTAAGTATATCTATATGTATGTAAATATACTTTATATATATATATATATAATGTATGTGTGCAGGTATATAGGTTAATTGAATATAGATGAATCTTATTTTCAAATTTCAGGCCCTTTTGTTTTTCTTTCTTTCTCTTTTTTTTTCGAATTTATGTATTTATGATAAGTCCCAGGTGCAATGGCTGCGTTCGGATTAAATTCTTATATCTGCCTCGAGTCTGCTAGTGTGATAAATTTCAAAACAATTTATATATAGTCCAACGTCCCAATTCTTGCATGGAACTGAAGTTCTTTTCCTAATTCCGTTCTTAATGCAAACTACGCAATGTCTCTGAACTTTCGTTTGAAATGGCCAGTGCCGTTCGTGACTGTTCGTTAAAAGTTTCCGTTTAACAGATTGTGGAGTTGTGGGCGAAGACGTTACCTTTGGTTCTTGAGCAAAACTTTTCTGAGCCATTTGAAAAATTAAATTCTGTCTAAAATTTTTATGTTTTAGCCCAGGATTTTTCGTCTTGAACAAAATGAAAGCATTCAAAATAGACAGGTCTAATGAGTGAAAAAAAATTTTTTTTTGTCTACTTCAGAGTTTTCCACTCAAATGCGTAGCTATTAGCCCTTCGGTCGTTAAGATCTGCATAACCCATATTGGCGTTGTAACTAGCTACTACGTCTGGCTTTTTGGATCCAATTTCCAATTTTCTGGATGGATTATGCGTGTTACTCTGCATAAAAATCTCTCGCTTATCCTTCCAGCACGTAACTGCCACACCCTGTGAAAATAATTATCTGCATTCACCTTTTTTCATTCGTGGAGAAGCGAGATTCTTCGGATAATATTTTTGATTTGACCTAACGGTACCACAGCTGTTTATTTCATACTTACGGTGAAGTTCAAGAAGCAATTGTGGGGATGAAAAGAAATTGTCCATAAAGAGTTGTCCTTTCCCTTGAACGCATTTAATAAGTCCAGTGACAGTTCGATGCGTTGAACATTTTTCTCCATCGCCTAAAATCGCCTCCATCGCCATCAATTTCACATTCGGAATCACTGTCACCAAAAGCTTCATTATCAAGATCTTGAAGCAATTTCTCAATTTCTTCTTGAGCCTTGTTAAGTCTTTTTTTTTTTTTTTTCTTTTATACATAGCGAATGTAAAGCACAGCCAAGTATTAGTGTAGAATTCTAGAGAGCAACTGAATCACCAGAAAGGTAATCAAAGAACATATAGGAAGAACAGATATTCTTTGACGGAACCAAACAGTCATATTCTTTGACACAAATGAAAGATTTCGCCCCGAGAAAAGATTTCACTGCTGAGGAAAACGAAAGGGAATTTACGAAACCCCACAGCTGGGAGGCACGAAGGTCATGGCATAAGTGGCAAGAGAGGTTATTCGGACAATGACTATCTCCCACCCTAAAGGATGGGGGGGCGAAGAATTTCTCTAGCCGAAATTTTCCGGCCATAGCCTTTTTTTTTTAAACTCTGGCCTATAAATAGGTCACCGTCTTCTAAACGAATTTTTTATAAACAAAATTCCACGATTTCAAAGCGAGCAATGGCAACACTCTACCAAAAAAAAAATTATCTCCAGTGCACGTAACCGTATATCGGAAATTCTAAAGATACGCTCTTTTTAAATATTTTATGATATTGCTGTTGAATTGAATTTTATGGTTTAAGTGTGAAGAACATGATATTTAATAAATAAATGTACACACAAAACTTTAAAAAACACCCTCTTGGGCGTAACATAAAACCTGAAAGCTTTCAGATTTTCTTTTCTTTTTTATTTTTTCTGTCCACTGTTTTAGATTTACTGTTAGATCAAAAGGGGCATTAGCCCAAATGGGCTATTAGCCTCGAAACGAGATTTAACTTTGAATCACTATAAACGGCGTATCACTTTTCAGATTGATGGTACCAAATATTACTGCACATTATTTTTTTAAAGAAATGGAATAATGAAGAATATGCGTGAATGTATGAATGTTTTCTCAATGTGGAGAAAACGACAGTATCTAGAGCCATCAAATTTTGAATAACGTAATTTTCTACCCGAACAAACGAATTTCGAATTTTTTTTATTACCTATTTAATATTTTGTAAAGCGTAATAAAGCTTTCAAATTGTATTTCGTTTTTATTTATTTATTTTGTAAAACTTTAATGAGTTTTTGAACTTTGAATTTTATGTAGTGTAAGAATTAATGTTTACATATCGTTTAAACAGGATTTTGTTCTTTTTCAGAGGATTTTCTTTCCATTATAATGTTCTAGCTTTACATTACCATCCCTGAATCACGTATACAGCAACTGAAATAACACCTCAATCAGTTTCTTTTTTTATAACAATGGGAAGAAGAAAAATTTATTTTTGCTTTAATTTCAGAATTATTATAACAGAAATATAAAATGGGAGTGAACGTTGAAGGAAAAAGCTTCGTCTGCCGTGACCAGGATTCGAACCTGGGTTATTGCGGCCACAACGCAATGTACTAACCACTATACGATCACGGCCGCACATTTCTCTACATCTAAAAGTCAGAAATAAGCTGTAAAAGCCGTTCTTGCGGCATCTATTATACTAACTAGGGCATGAGATAATCGCAGTAGTTTTGCAACAGATGGCAGCACTAATGCTCGTGGAATTAAGAGTGAAATTGGGAAAACATATGCTACTAAAATTCGGAAATTAAAAAATGCGTATATATATGTGTGTTTAGAAATTTACAAAACAAAAAAATAAATAATAATCTGCTTAGCAATAAATCAGAATAATATACAATTTGATTATATTTAGAGTTATGTATGCTTTCTTAGAGTTGGCAAGAAGAACTTAAAACTATATATAAGACGTCGCCTTTATTTATTTATTTATTTATTTATTTTTTTTATCATGTATTTTTTGTAATTTGTGTGTCACATGTGTATTTAGTGCGCATATAAAATAAATAAATAAAAATTAAAATCTGAAATGTTTCAGATTTTAAATTACGTCCAAAGGGGTCTTTTTTTAACGTTTTGTGTACCTTTATTTATTAAATATCTTCTTCTTCGCACTCAAATCATAAATTTCAGTTCAACAGCAATATCGCAAAATACTTTTAAAATGAGTATACCTTTAGAATTTGCGATACACAGTTCCGCGGGTTTAGATAAAAGTTTTTTTTTTTTTTTAAATAACCCGTAGAGTGTTGCCATTGCTCGCCTTTAAACCGTTTCAGTTTGTTCATCAAAAATTCGTTAAAGTTGTACAAAATATGAAATAGGTAATAAAACAAATTCCATATTCTAAATTTGGGCAACCAGATGCCCCTATTCGGGTGGAAACACACGTTATTCAAAATTCGATGGCTTTAGGTACCTTTGTCTCATCACAATGAGAGAAACATATATACATTTATGCAGATTCTTCATTATTTAAATTCTTTAAATATAATATAGGGCGATAATGTTTGGTGGCAGCAATTTGAAAAGTGAATCGGACATTTATAGTGAACCAACTCAAAATGCCAAAACGAAGTTAATAGACCTTCAGAGCAAATTGCCCCTTTGGACTAATAATTAATCATTCTTAACGCAAAAAATTCACAATTTACCAACATATAAGAATAAAAAGTCTCTGGATTGGCAAATTCATATTTCTGCTAAATTTTAAATGTAAACAAATGTGACTGCTATAGTAAAAAAATTAGGCTTAGCCGCACTTAAACAACTTTTAAATTGTTGGTAGTTCTACAACTATAGCATGCAGGTTAACTAAAGTCATAAAAACCTTAACCGGAAGATAAGAGCAACATAATTCAATCATTTTTAAAGCAAAAGATGCACAATTTACAAACATATAAGAATAAAGAAACTGAGCTCACTGAGCCGAGTAACAGAGCTGATGTATGTATATATATATATATATATATATATATATGCTTTTTGTGCGGCCGATTGCGACAAAAATAGGCCGATTGCGACATGTATATACCATGCACAACTACATGTTATACCAGTTCTATGTACAGAATATGAGCGCTTTGAGGCTACTCGTTTTTGAGTTATGTGAGATACATACGTGTACGCACAAACGTCACGAAAAATCCCTTATGAATACATTTTAAATATCTTTTTCCCGAAGCGGGAAAAAGAGACCTTTATTCCATCCTTACGTATAGATGTCACTCAAAAACATCGTTAAATTGCATTCAATAGCAGTCAAAATGGATATTTTCGTTGAGATATGATACCCGAAAATTTTCACGATTACAATACTTCCTTTACTTCGTACAAGGAAGTAAAAACAAGATATATATATATTGTTTCAAAATTTTTCTGTATATAAATGACGCTTATTAGCCCAGTGGGCGTTAGACGATAGGGCTATTATTCTCAATACAGCATTTTATGTCGTTTCACTTTCTGTTGCCACCAAATAATATCGCCCTGTATTATATTTAAAGAAATGAAATAAGGGAGTATCTGCATGAATGTAGGAATGTTTTTCGCAATGTGGTAAAAGCGACAGCACCTAGAGCCATCAAATTTTGAACAATGCATTCTTTACCCGAACATGGGAACCTGGGCAACCAATTTTCAATTTGTTTTATTAGCTATTTTATATTCACACGTAATAAAGCTTTCAAATTTTATTTTGTTTTGTTATCTGTTTCTTATTTTGTAAAACTTTAATGAGTTTTTGATTAACAAACTGAACGATTTGAAAGTGCGGAATGGCAACACTTTGCTCAATGAACCATTTTTATCTTCAGCGCGCGAGACTGTCTATCGAAAATTGTAAAGATATGCTGTTTCTAAATATCTGCTGATTTTGCTATTGAATTGAATTTTATGTAACGTAAGTGAAAAAATCGTGATGTTACATTAATACGCGAAATGTTAATGATAATAAGCATTTTTCCTATCCATCTGACTAAGAAAACTAAATACTGATATGTGAACTAAGAAAAAAGTGAGAAAAATATAAAAATATATCACAAAGTTGAACACTGCATAGGGAATTGTAAATTTGTTACGGTAAATAAAAATTTTGTGATTTCGTTGTTGAAATATATATGACATATGTCATACATATTTCAACACAAATATATATGACATATGTCATATATATTTCAACACTTATATAACTTACAACTATTTTTTCTTACTTATAACAACACTTAACAACTATTTTTTGACACTTATGTGCTTAATAATGAAGCTAAAACGCAAAACAAATGTGTTAACAGGAGTGAGTGCAACGGTAGAGTAAGTAGACTGGGAGCTTTGCAAAGGCGCAAAAATACTTTAACAAACCCTTTTGGGCTACCGTTAAAATCTGAAACCTCACATGCCTTTTTTTAAAATTTAATTTCAAAATGAAATAAACTTTTCGTAAATGAAGAATTCTCTCATTTCGTTATTAAAACTTCCCTGATTACCGAAATGTGATTTATGTCATAAAAGATGTACAGTAATTTTGTAAGTAATTTCTTCTAAATCCTAACGTTAATTCCCCTTTTCAGTTTGCTCAGTATGTATTATGCATTTAAACATTTATAGCCCGGTATACAACTATTTGCATAATAGCAGTATTTAAGTTATATTATTTAATTTTCTTATTAAGTTCTCAAAAGGAAATGTTAAAACTAAATGACGAATGTTCTATTTAAGGTAACCGAACTTATTCAAGAAGCCGATGCATAAACAAACATGTAACAAATAGAACAAACATTCAAATGTAAACAAACATCGTTAGGCTTAGCAGCACTTTTAAATTGTTGATAATTCTACAAATATTGCATGCAGATTAACTAAAAGTATGAAAACCTTAACCGGAACATAAGAACAGCATATTCAACCATTTTTGAACGAAAAAAAAATTAAAGGTTTCAGATTTTAAATTATGTGCAAAGGGGTGTTTTTGTAACATTTTGTGTGTTACTTTTATTTATTAAATATCATGCTCTTCTCACTTAAACCATAAAATTCAGGTCGAGAGCAATATCCCAAAATAATTTTAAATTGAGCATACCTTTAGAATTTCCGATACACAGTCTCACGCGCTGGAGATAAAATATTTTTTCTGTACAACGTTGCCATTGCTCGCTTTGAGATCCTTGAGTTTGCTAATTAAAAATTCGTTAAAGGTTCAAATTTGGGCTTCCAGATGCCCATATTCGCAGTAGGATTACGTCATTCAAAATTCGATGGCTCTAGGTACCGTTGTTTTATCACAATGCGAGAAACATATATACTTTTATGCGGATTCTTCGTTATATAATTTTTCAAATACAATCAAGGGCGATAAAATTTGGTGGCAACAGTTTGAAAAGTGAAACGGACATTCAGAGTGATTCGATGCAAAATCGCAAAAAGAAAACAATAATCCCTCAGAATAAGCCCCTTTAAAATTAAAAAAAAAAAAAAAGAAAAGAAAATCTGAAACGTTTCAGATTTTAAATTACGTGCAAAGGGGCGTTTTTCTAATGTTTTGTGTGTTAGCTTTATTTATTAAATATCGTGTTCTTCGCACATGAACCATTAAATTCAGTTCAACAGCAGAATAATTTTAAAATGAGCATATCTTTAGAATTTCCGATAGACAGTACCGTGAGATAGAGATATATTTTTTCTCCCGTAGAGGTTGCCATAGCTCGCTTTTAAATCGTTGAGTTTGTTCATCAGAAAGTCGTTAAAATTTTACAAAATATGAAAGACATAATAAAACAAATTCAAATTTGGGCTTCCGGATGCAACGAAAGGGTGGAAACGAACGGTATTCAAAATTGAATGGCTCTGAGTACCGTTGTTTTATCCCATTTGGAGAAATATATACATACATTTATGCAGGTTCTTCATTATTTAATTTCTTTAAATATAATACAGAGCAATAACATTTGATGGCAACAATTTGAAAAGTGAATCGGAGATTTATAGTGAATCAAAGCAAAATCGAAAAACGAAAATAATAGTCCTTCAGAGACAAAGCCCCTTTGGACTTAAAAAACCTGCACAATTTACAAAACATACAAAAATAAAAAAACTGAGCTCAGCGAGCAGAGTGTGTATGTATATATATATATATATATATATTGGTTTGGTACATACGGCTATTCATTTTGAGTTATGGGAGATACATACGTAAGTACGGATAGACGTCACAAAAAAAATCTCTTCTGAATTCATTTTAAATCTATTTTACAATCCGTGTTGTAAAAAAGAGGGGTTTTTTTCCCCTCCTGTCCGTACGTACAGGTGTCGCGCAAAAACGTCGTTCAAATGATTCGATAAATGGATTCAAAATGGATATTTTCGTTGAAATATGATATCCGAAATTTTTCGCGAGTACAATACTTCGTTTACATCGTACAAGGAAGTAAAAATGGAAAAAAATCCCGTGAATTCGTGATTAAATCAGGTTAAATTTTCTATGACAATTGTTCTTTAGTAAAAGGTGAGTACTTTCTATCTCGTTTTGTTTTACGTAATAAAGCTGTTTAATTCGAAGACTTTACATACTCCCGACGAAGATAACAATTATTTAAAAATAATTGCAAAAATAATGTCAGTCTTTTTCCCATTCGTACTTCTGCTTAAAATGGCACAAATTTACTTTTTCTGTTCTCGGATATTTAAATTATCAGTAATGGGAATAAAAGTCGCAACACTATCATTGTTATCATCGATTCTAATGCATAAATCCGCTAGTTTTCCCATGAAAATATCACATCAGTAAGATAAAACAACACATAAGCACACAGATTTGGTTTATTTACATTTTTATCAAGTTCTTATGAGGAAGCAAGATGAAGATCTATTTGGTTTTGCTTCTTCCTGTTCTGACATGGGGGGCTCCAAGTAAGTAAATAAATTCAGATCTTTATTGATTAAGTTTAAATGGATTAATAGATATTTGAGGAGAAAAGTAACACGTATATAAAATTACACTATCTGAAAAATTGTACAAATTGGTGAAAATCAAGAAAATTATTTGAAAAAATTTTAGAATTTCCAGCATATTTTTAAGGTCTGTTTTAATTAACATGCAACTGTTCATATCAAATCTTTCTTGTACTTCTCTTTTTTTGTGTGCGTGTACTTCACCAGAAGAGGGAAATAAGAAGAATTGAAATGACGAGCGAGAATCGAAGGTAGAAAAAAAAGAATTCTGGCAACTCAGTCCTGAAATTCTAGGTTTTGAAACTTCCTGGCGGAGAATCAGAATCACCGCTGATTGCTAACGATTTAAGCTTTTCATTTGTAGCCACATGATAGGTGTGTTATCCTCTAAGCCAGGTTCTTAGGGCAGGTTGACCAGTTTCTTCTTCACAGCAGACTCACGATTAACTGGCGTAATACCGCGGATGACGTCCCGAGTAAAGCAAAATCAAGGCCCATCCGAAAACAGTTAAAACAGGAAAGGGGAAGAACCAGTGTTATAACTGATAGGTAAAAAATATTATTAAGAGTTTGCTTATACGTTCAAATAGTTTAATGTGGAGGATAAGTTCATTTGGTTGCTTAAGTGAAATCAGAATTCAGAGCAAAAAGAGCACACTCTAAACAAGGTCACAAGTTTTGTATATATGTAAACAATTTTAGCAAAATTATGTGTGAAATTGTAGTATCTTTTGTATAATGTAAGAAGAAACGCTTGAAAAAGAGAAGCTTTGCGAGAAAAATATGATTACAGGGGCAAGTCTACTTAACGTTGAGTAAATGGCTATCTCGGTAATTTGGCGAGATATCGCCCAGCTGGCAACGGTTTTGGCGATTAATTTGTATAGCCATATTTGGGGAGAAATTGCCACTTTTGGCCACCGTTTGGCAACATTTCAGTCCGGTCCCTGTATAACTGTTATTGGTACTGTAACTGTAGAGGTCTAATAAGTAATCCCTATATGTAACTGTAACCGCATCTGGCCCTTATATATAGCTTATCTTAAGTTTTTTAACAGTTATCTTTAGTTAAAGCTATTTTAGTATCCTTTCTATTTTCAGCTTACAATTTCCTACCAGAATGTGTTTTCACGCGTTTAATGCAAATGAGTAAGAGTAGTATTTAAGCCGATGTTTCACTGACTTCGTTAGAGACCCAGAGTTTCTGACTAGCGCGCTTTCGCCTTTTGGCTACATCTCTCTCTAAGCTATTACTACGCTCGGCCGTACTTCAGGTCCTTGCTAGCTTAGCTCATTTAATTGATATTTAGGGGCCAATTACTTAGAATCTTGATAGCTTCGGCTATAACTTTCGTTAAGCTTTGGTTCTTATTACTTTGAGTTCAAGCCCAAGTGGAGGCTTTGCTGTACGCTTTGAGGTAGGAGCCGACTGTGTTAATTCTTATTTTGAGAAAATAAAGGGTAATTAAGCCTTCTTGAGTCTTACGTCTCTGTTCACGCGCTCCAGCCATTATTCGCTTATCTGTGTACGAGGATCCTCACATTTAACTGTTAGATAAAAGTATTGAACCCCACAAAAGATTTGTTGATTTTAAGTGGTCAATTTAAAAACAATAGGTATTTACTTCTAGGACACCCTGTATTTTCTTCAAATAGTTACTTCCAGAAAACCGGTATAATCTGAAGGCATTCACGAAGTTAACGATTTTTAAACGTGCGAATGTTCCTTTCGTAAATATAAGTATTTTTCACAGTGAATGCTAAATTTAGTTTGTTGAAATTAATTCAGATAATTTTACTTTTAGAGATAGAGAGGAACCCAATGGAGAACGAAGGTCTCTTTGAAGGAGATATTATGGCCATAGATCCTGATTCGGTAAGTAATGAAATTTATCTTTCTTTATCAGGAGCATCTATTCCATGTAAGTTCGATATGCCTGTAAATAAATGTGGTACTGGTTTTCTAGGATAGAAATGCTGTCCCAAGAGATTCACAGCGATGGCCAGCTGGAGTAGTGCCCTACGAGTTGCATCGTTCTGTTTGTAAGTAGCATCAAATAACTGCAATAAGTTTTACTAAGGTTTTTAAATAATGCGTTACAAAACTGTAGACATGCTAACTTAAATGAGGCCATGACATTCACATGCAAAGTATCAATTTCAAGAGAAATATCATTCAACATTGCGATAATATTCTTACACATTATTTAATAGCGAGTAATTATTAAAGCGCATGCATCTTCATTCTACTTTTAATAATTTAAACAACAACTGCGAATAGGTATGCATTGATCTCAAACAGCTGCTTCATATCGAAGGTTGCCAGAGCTTACATTTTGCGGACAGCCGCCCTACTCGATATAGTGATTAGCACTGCTGACTGAGGTATCGTAGAAAATTTCGTGGTGTAACGCTACCTTTACACCACGAAGGCATGCAGAAAAGAGGGAGAAAATCTCTCCATATAATAAAAGGAAGAGTCTGTCTGTCTGCGTGTCTTTCATTCATGCTGCGCGTAAGCTAACAGACCTAGGGCTACGAAATTTGGTACATAGGTGCATCTAGACAAGAGCCACAGAACCTCGAAACAATTTTTCAAAATTCGAAGGATATTTTTTTTAGTTTATGTTTTTTGATGAACTTGCATCAAATCGATTATTCTCTCCAAATATATCAGCAACAATGGCACGTAGCCATTACTGCTGATATATCACTGTTGCCATTGTTGCTCATATCAGCACTTTTGTCGTTAAGATAAATGAGGACGATAATTCTGTGCAGTTTTTAATGTTTCTTTTGGATACTGAACGTTTGTCGAGAGGTACTTGGATACTACGTTTGTAGAGTTTGTCGAGAGGACTTTTGTTTTCCGGTACATTTAAAAGCCAGGCGAAGGCTGGCCTCTGGCCGGATAAGAACGTTTAAGCTGGGTAAGGGGATGTGTATATACACTCTTAGACAAAAAAAAGACGTACCAAGAAGGAGTTATCCAAATCTGACGAAAATCGGTAGAAGTGATGTACATGTACAGAAAAACAAATGATTACAGTTTGAGAAAAATTGGATGATTTATTGAAGTGATAGAGCTTCACAAAGTGAACGCATTTGCCCACCTCTGGCCCTTGTGCAAGCAGTTATTCGGCTTGGCATCGAATGATAGAGGTTGCGGATGTCCTCCTGAGAGATATCGTGCCAAATTCTGTCCAACTGGCGCGTTAGATCGTCAACATCCAGAGCTGGTTGAACGGCCCTGCCCATAATGTTCCAAACGTGCTCAACAGGAGAGAGATTCGACGACCTTGCTGGCCAAGGTAATGTTCGGCAAGCACTAAGGCAAGCAGTAGAAACATGTGCAGTGTGGGTGTGGGCATTATCTTGCTGACACGTAATCTCAGGGTGGCGTGACATGAAGGGCAACACAACAGGCCTTAGAACTTCGTCGACGTACCGCTGTGCTGTAAGGTTGCGGCGGATAACCAAAGGTCATCGGGGCTCAGTTCAAAGCGGGACTCATCACTGAAGACTATTCTACTCCAGTCAGTGACATTCCAGTGCGAAAGAGCCCAACACCACTGCAAACGGGCTTGACGTTGTACAGAGGTCAATGGTATTCGGCGCAAAGGGCGCCGTGACCTCAGCCCCCTTTCTGTGAGCCGTCTACGAATGGTCCTTGCGGTCACTGAAGTACTAGTTTCATGTACAGTCGATGATGATGATGCATCTGGGGCTGTGAGTGCCGCTCTGACGATTGCTCGGTCTTCACGTTCTGTCGTTTCTCTAGGCCTACCGTTTCCTTCTTGAGGCTGTGTGCGGCCATGGTTCACCCATTCCTGCCAACATCGTCTAATAGTGGCATCGTTCCTGCTCAAATGTCGAGCTATTCGCCGATAAGGCCAACCGGCTTTTGAGCCCAACTACACGACCTCTCTCAAATTCTGACATCTGCGCGTATCGTTCGCGCAACTGTATATGAGGTATAGTTACTGTTTACCAGAGTACACGAAATGAAATTCGTGAAGAATTTATGACCTTATTGCTCCAATTTCTCCTCTTAAATATACTGCCAGTTGCGCAGATCAGATGCGTTGTAAGCGACAACCGTTCATTCATTGGCAGCCAAAATGTAAAATTCTGCATTTTCCGTCGAAACCTGTATGCATATCGATTTATTTATATCTTCTCGGTGCGTCGTTTTTTTTGTCTAAGAGTGTATATGTAAGATATATGAAAAATACGACAGTTCCTTTAAAAAATAATTGGCGATCTCAGAATTAACATTTTAAATTTGGTGATCTACTCCTAAATTCAACTGTTCTCCCAAATTCGAGATCTTTCGACGTTATGTAATTCTACTGGAAAAGAGCAACTAAAACTAATATTAACCAATCATATCTTGTTTTTAGAATCGCATCTAGTCTCGTATAAATATCTCTGGTGAGCAATTCTGCGCCATTATTCAGCTACCTTCCGCCTTGTTAATATCTCCTCGCTTCGCTTCTGTAAAATGCCCGCGTCATTCTTTTTAAAAAAAAAACCAATGTGTATAAGAAATTATCGCAATTGTGTGATTAAAGAGTAGGTAATTTACAAGGTATTATACTAGTGTGCCTGGAAATCTGGAAATAAAGATGATAATTAGATTAACTTGGGGATCAACTTATCCCTCTCGCCCTACAATTCAGCCATCACGACTGTGTTTCGTTGTTGTAACATATGATTTATATACATGTTACAATTTCGAAACACAGTCGTGATGGCTGAATTATATATATATATATATAGGGAAAAGAAACAATAAGAACTGAGACCTACTGTATTATGTAGTTTCTTTTATTTTTTCTGTTAATGCTTTATCGCTTCTGTCTCAATTATTGTCGTTTGACGAAACGCGTAATGGAGTTTCGCTATGCTCGAATTTTTCACGCTTTTCCCTTGATAAGTCCCTGATTAACCTCGAGTTAGGCTAAATTGCCATTTACTGCCATTCATTGTTATTTATTCTGGTGTTTTTAATACTTATTTTTAATTTTTTACGTGTTTTAAAATTTTTTAAATGTTGAGTTTTTCAATACCTACATTTTGGTTTTTAATTTTTTACAACTGCTTTTACTTTTTAGTAATGTCTTTTGTTCAAGTTTTTTAACTCTGGAACTAAGGTATCAAATTTACTTTTAGGCGATTTGCTTTTAGAATTTTACTCCTTTTGCTTATCTTTAATTTTAATTTTGCAGCTCAATGCGCAAAATTCTTGACAAAATAAGTCTCTACGTTCTTTTACTACTTTCTAAAAATATATATATATATATATATATATATGTGTGTGTAATTACATGTATAATATATATATATATGTATATATTAAAAAACAATATTTATAGTTCATAAATGTTGCCAACCAAGCAAGAAAACTGCAAATTGTTGCTGCTGTGCAACTGAAATCAGTTGTTGGCACAAAACAGTCAACTGAAATGAATTAGTTTCTTAGTACCAACCATTCCAAAAATAATGGAGTTGTATCTATTCGTTATCTTTTAATTTGAAGGAAAGAATGGGTACTCTACTTAAAACTCGAAATACATAGTCTTCAAATGACAAGTTTATGTACGAATAGAGGTTATGAATATAAAGCGTAGCGCCATGTTCGGACATACGAGAATGAAAAGGGCAGAAAATATTTCACTTTATGCAGAATCGTGTTTTTAGCAGTCCACCCCGACGAAAAGTTGACTTGTATTATTTTTTAAAAGAAATAATAATATGCCTCTTTGCAGTCT
>KK121915.1:14626-113235 GCA_000611955.2 Stegodyphus mimosarum | reverse complement strand
GAAAACACACACACAAAAAAGGACTGCATTTATTTAAAACAGACTTTTTTAATAGCAACAATTTAGTTTTGTTTCAGATAAAAGTATTTAAATTAAAAATTCAATTAGCTTTAATGAGAATATTCTAATATACTAAATGAAAAAAAAATTATTGCGAAAGTTACATTGAAAAATTTATGATATAAATAAGAAAATTAGTCAATAATATTGATGTTTACTGACTGCTGATTTTTTGATTTTTACAACGCATGTTGCAGTTGACATAAAAGATAAAATAGCGGAAGCCATGCAACACATTCAAGAAAGATCTTGTATACGGTTTGTACGTAGGACGAACGAAAAGGATTACGTCAAGATATACAGCGGCAATGGGTATGAAGCTATACTTTTTCAACTTATAATGATTGTGTACAAGGTGATTCAAACTCACGTGACAAGAAATACAAAGTCAGGTAGAGGAGAACAAAGTAAGCAAACTTTGCAATGGAATGTACGAGCGGAAACATTGCTTTGAGGTAGACACTACAGGGCGCTATTGAGCGGTATGGTAAAGCGTTCTGCTAACATAAATAGTTCTTCCTCATGCAGTTTCGAGTATGCATAACTACATGAACGCGGAGCCCGCGGGCGGGCTAAAACGGATCATACAGAAGATCCGAGTACCTCTTTTCGAACACCTGCTCCATTTCCGCCTGCTTTCCCATAAAAAGAATGCTTGTCGGTGAGCTCTGTGTTCGTGCAGCGATACATGCTACTTGAAATCCGCGCGAAGAATAACCAAAGAACTTCTATGTAAAGAAGGAAAGGCTCCATAGACGTAATGTAAACCACTTTGTCTGCGACGCCAC
The DNA here is from genome assembly GCA_000611955.2 of Stegodyphus mimosarum. Lineage (NCBI taxonomy): Eukaryota > Metazoa > Arthropoda > Arachnida > Araneae > Eresidae > Stegodyphus > Stegodyphus mimosarum. The sequence goes on along the minus strand of KK121915.1, from coordinate 112,387 downwards.
TACAAAGAAAAGGGAACATTCGCCAAGGGATTTGGAGACGGAATCTGTTGGCGAGAATTTCCCCTCTGTGATGTGCTGTTTCTTTGGTACCTAGCCGACATTTTCCCCCTCCGCGACGTGTATAGGAAATTGAGGAACACGGGTTAAGATGAATCGTTCTTTGACTTGTCGCGATAATTTTAACTCGGAAATGATGAAATATTAGGTGAAGTTTCACTTTCACTGGCTGTTGAACTTCCATTGTCCATATCGCTACTTGAAACCAAAGAACCTATTCTTTGTTTAAACTCTTGCTAAACGTAACGGTCGAACCTGTCCAAACCAACTTCGACATTCAGCTTCGAGCTTTGGCGCTTTTTGGCGACAGATATTTCACGCATGCGCAGTTGTTTCCCTTTTGGAAGGGAGCCACTTCTGCTTCTGCGAAGTTTTCCTTCTTAACAGTACATATTCCTTGGAATAACGATTTACGCTAGATGAATCGCTTTTAACTACCGCGTAACAGTGCCCTGTAACACCTCAACGCACCATTTGTAAAAAACAACAGCAAACAAAAAGTTACGGACGCGTTTTAAATCACTCAGTTGAACTAGAATTTCTTCAGAGGAATGAATACGATAATTTTAAAAATTAACAACTATTTATAGAGTTAAAATGCAGCCTTAAATAAGCATTGCTGACATGAACAACATAAAAAAAAAAAAAAGCTGAAAACACTGCGCTCTAAAGCATTACGTAAAAAAGAAAACAATATTTTTTTTTAAAAACAATAATAATCGTTGCCATTCAACAACAGGAAAAGAAATAACGAAAATATAAGTGGAAAATCATAGGTGCAGTAGTAGTTAAGTTTAAGTAACGATATTAATTATTATACACTGCGGGGGGGGAAGTTTTGTGTCTCTCGTTCTACTGGGCCGGTTGACGAAATTCAAATTGCGTTTTCCATGTTTCGAAAGCGCAACTTAGGATATGTATTAGATTTATATATAGCATTGTTCTAACATAGGTATTTTGGCACAAAATGGGTCTTTTTTTAAAGTAACATATCAAGTGTTTTCCATATTTTGATTCTACGACTGAGATTATGCCTAAATATTAAGTTTTGTAAAATTTTGGGCGAAATTTACGGAGAAATTCAAAAATTTGACTTGGCGAATTTTTTTCAATTTGAGCCAAGAATAATTCACTTGGCGAGCTTCTTAATACATGGCAACCTATTTTCCTATCCCTTCCATGATACGGGAGCGGAAAAAAAGTCACATCGTTCCTACCTTTTTACATTGTGCATAAGCGGAAAAAAAAGTCACATCGTTCCTACTTGCAAATAATTTCAGCAAAGTGCGTAAACCACATTAGATGTTATTATCGCTTTAAAAAAATATGCGAAATTTCAAAACGCGCCAACATATAAATTCATGTATATCTTTGAAAATTTTGAATAAAAAGCTCTAATTGTTTGCAGGTGTACTTAGAAATACACCTACTTTAAGTTGATGGTAGAAATTTTATAGGTTATAATTCAAAATTTTTTTCCAAAAATTTATAAAAATTATTTAAAAATACAAATTTTAAAAACAAATCATAAAAAATGGGTAAATTTTATTTGGAATGAACATAAATTTCGAACTGTGGAAGAAGGAGTCAAGTAAATGTAACAAAAAAAAAGATATTAATAAATACACACCAAATTGAATTAACATTGAGGGGCTAAAATTTTTACAGCTAACTGTTTAAAAACTACTCCTGCGACTTTTACAAAAATTGGCAGTTTGGCAAAATTTGAGTCGTAGAATCGAAATACGAAAAACATTGGAATGTTATTTCAGAAAAAGTCCGAGTTAGAATAGCTATATCAGAACAATGCTATATATAAATCTAATACATATCCCAAGTCGCGCTTTCGAGACATGAAAAACGCAATTTGAATTTCGTCAATCGGCCCAGTAGAACGGGAGATAGTTTTTTGCACTGTGTACAATCTTTAACATTATTTTCATACAAATATTCCATCACAAAATCTGCTTATTTTATCCCCTCTACACTTTGCCAGATGTTTCTAAATTTCCCTGTATGCATGTATCTGATTCTTGTATCTTTTATTCGTCCTTTAAAAGTCAATAAAATGTTTCATGTATGTTTATATATTTCCGTACGGATTTTTTTTTCAGTTTTATTTCTAATACCTTTAAAATTTTAAAGGAACTTCAATCATCCATCATACCAACATTTTTGTATATGATGTGGAAGATTACTATTAGGCATTCTTGCTGATAGAACAATCCGGACTGTTTGAATATTATTTCCGTTTTTTGAAGTTAGACGTATGAAATTAATTTTAAGCTGGAAATAATAATAAAAAAATTTTTTAAAAAAGAAATAAAGAAGAAAGAAAAAAAAAACCGACGTTTGGTTGTCGCTTGTTTATTTGACAAGTTATAGAATCAAAGTGTTTTCTAAAGCCTGAAATTGTCGCATTGGTAATCTAAATTTGCTGTAATTAGCATATGATTTGGTCTCCTACAGCATTCTAAGACCTTAACTGTAACTTGCAAAAAGTATATATTCAAAAATGCGGTAAAATAATCAAGTTCTTTAAATCTACAGAACACAGTGTAACAGCTTTAGATATTGTTGCAATAATAATCTTGTACTTTTGAAATAGTTGAATTTGAAATTTATATGTTAAGAAATGGCAATGTTTGAAACGCCAACTCGAGAGCTGCGTGCGGTTCTCGCACGAAGTAAGAAAAGAATTTTTAATTTAAAAAGAGATAGAATACGTTTTTGCTGTTAATTTTTGATGTTACCTTTTCTTCGACTTATATGTTGCAGTTATGAAATTGATCTATTAAATAAAGTTTGCTGTGTTCCAATGGAGTTTGCTTTAATTACGAAACAAGCATTACAACAGCAAAAACATTCGTTACAGCGGTTGACGCCTTCTGATTTCAAATGATTTCATTCGAACGATCTTCTGATTTCAAACGGAAAAGGCTAACAGACAGATTATCGTGAAGAGAAAACCGTCGAAAGGAAACGGAATCTAATATAACAAGCATATTTTAATGTACAATAAAATTATTACGACGCGAACAATAAATTACTACACTAACTGTAAATAACTATCTGACTTATTAAGAATAATTTTTTTTAAAATCTGTTCTGGCCTATTAAACACCTATTTCCTTTTGTTCAATTAATATTCTGATTCTCCAACCCTTCCTTCAGCATTTTCAGCCTACTTCAGCCTACCTTCAGCATTTTCGGGCTCTAGGCAATCGGCCTGATTTGCAGTTCACACAAATTAAACATATTGATATGTTTAAAGAAGCAAAATGAAATATGCCTCATAAATAATTGTCATTTATGAAAAAAAATTTAGTTTGCATCGTCCGAAAATTTACACCTTATGCTGCTGTCTTTGCCTTAATCTCATCATTTGATTTACACTTCAAACTAAATCTCTGAAATCTTCTTTCCTTAACATTCTAGCATTACACAGACTCGCAAGAGTTAATTTCAGCACCATAATTTTTCGAAATTCTTTTGCTATTTACTTTCCTCTCCTTGCTAAATCTTTTCACTATATTTAAAAAGATTCGGTCTTCTCACTGTTCTCTTGTGTAGAAATTCAGTTATTTGAAAACTGTAGTGATACAGATCTCTTTTCTGCAGCAGCCAAATTATTTTTTTAATTCCAAAGAAGAGGGACCAATATGAATTGCTTTCGAAATCAATGGAGTTTGAAGTAAAATCTATACTAATCCGCCCTCTTCGATTTTACGTTTCATATAGGCGTCTGTATCTGCCATCTATATTTGAAACTATGAAATTGCTTATATAAAAGATCTTTCTTTCTTATGCTCTTGATTAAATTTCGTAAATTTTTCAGCTTATCATTATGAAGAATATCTTCATGTCAAAAGCAATCATGATAACTCTTTCTATTATCGCTTTTTTTCTCCCTCTTTTATAGTTACAAAATTTCTCGGATTGCTTTATAGTTCAGTATTCAGGTTACTTTATCCCCTATCAATGAAATTCGTTATTCGGTTTTTAAAATCATTCTGTTTCATGTTTTACATATGGAAGATCTGTAGAATTTCTTCTCAGTGTAATTCACCATACATAAGCTAAGTTAAGGAAGCATGAATATTCCTCAATAAAGACAATAAATCTGCGCCACAAAACAAAACATAAACAAATTTTCCATAACGAAATATTGTTGTCTCTCAACCATTTGTTTAAATTTAGTTCTGCTAGAATTATCCTCAATTATTACTGAGTTAGAGAGTTACAATTCTTTAAATCCTTCTATATTCTATGAAATCTATCAAATTTGGTTAATGGCTTATATTTCAAACGGGTTTTTTTCAAAGTTTATGAAAATCCTTATTCCGTTTTTCGCTTCTTTGTTTTATTGCATAAGCAGTATTATGACTGATATTTCCCCTGCTATTTTTTTTTCTTACATTGCCTACTTAAGTGACGATATTTTCGCCCTGCCGTGCGGACGATTTTTGCTTTTCGAAGAAGAGAGACCCTATGCCACCCTCTTTCTAAACGCAGTCTATTTTTTGTAAACTAAAGTCTACCTATGCTGAATTTTGCCTATTTTCGAAACCAATAAGTTTTATGTGTTTGAATTCTGTATTTGCTTCTTCAAGAATGGCGGACTCATATCTGAAAAGATCATGCATAACTCCACGGATGGAAAAAATAAATCAACTGTTAGCCACTACGCAGGGTTCGATTAAGGTGGTTTGGAGCTCTGGACACAGCATTTTTCAAGGACAAACAAACTTTCAAACGTACAGTTTCCTTTTTTTTTTATAAAGGAAAAAAAAAACAGATTGTTTTGGGCAGCCTTTAAAAATCTAGTACCCTGTACCTCGGTCGGGTAATAATTAAAAAAAATATTAGTGATAGTAAAATTATTCTCCCTTAATATCCAGTATGTCGATTTCATCAATTAACGTTGCCACCTGCCATTGCTTTCGTCCTATTTCTAATTGATTATGTCTTCTAGGTGTTGGTCTTTCTGGGGTCGAATGGAAATGGGAGAGCAAGAATTATCCTTGGGGTACGGTTGCGAGTATCTTGCAACGATAATTCACGAGCTCATGCATGCCATAGGATTTGAACATGAACATAATCGTTCGGATAGAGATGATTACCTTTATATCAATTGGTATAACATTCCTAAAGGTAAGTATGTAAAATATATAGATAAAAAAATTTTTTTTTCTTCATTTTTCAATTCGAATAAATTTATTTTACATATCCAGAAACATTCTTGTCATTTCTCGAAAGACCAGATATATCAGTGTCTTAAACACGATGTTGCTTAGGAAAGTATAAGAACTGACTGAAACTGTTGTAGCATTCATTATTTTAACTAACCAAGTTATTTTTAGTTGGAACTTTCCTATCGATATCTCAAAGTTTCAGTTGCTGCCCGAATTTAGCGCGAGCGAGATATTTATACAAATCGCATATATCTGATAGCAGTTTAAAATGCAGGAGTTAACGAGAAAAAGAGAGAGAGTCTTGGATTTATCGTCGTAAGGCTGTGCGCGCAAATAATTCCTCTGTCTAGTGAAAGTTCGCCTTCATAGGCAAATTGCATTTACTAGTTCTTACTCATGAAATTCGCATTATTGCATTTCACTGAGAGTTAGGCTTCCCTCGCCGCCCTACTTAAAGTTAAACGTAGGAAATTGAATTATTAACACGCTTTATTTTATATTATTTTAGTTTAGCCCAAGTAGTGGCTTACTCTCAAGTCGGAGAGTTGTAATTATTTGAATTAAAGGGTCCTTTATACCCTCCTTCTGACTTGTAGTTCTTCAACACTGAAGGACATAGCCTAGATTTGCTCACTATCCTCTACATAGGGTTTCACAGCGAATGTTTAGCAAGAAGATTAAGAGATTACAGTTGAAACCGTACACTGTTTTATGGGAGACATTTAGATATAAACAAGAACTTTGATGCTTTGCTTTTGTAAGGAATACAGTATGATCATAACTCATTAGAAGAAAGGGTTCCAGAGATTTAGATTTTTGAATAACGAATGTGCCATTTTGTGTCAGATTTATTGAGGACTTAATCGGTTTGGAGGTGGGTGTCTTAGTCTAGAGCAGAGCACTCAAACTTTTAAACTTTTGAGCCACTTAAATAAGAATAAAAAATGTATGTAGCAACATGTTACAATGTATTGGAATTCCTGTATTCAGCAGACATTGCTCCAACACATTATCATATGCATTATCTTATGCTCCGATCTCTATAGCACTTTTGCGATGAACATCATTCTAAAATATCTATCACCTCAAAGCAGGTCTCATGAGTGTTTTTGCATCCAAGCCTTCAATCATTTGTAAAAAAAATATTGGATACCTGATTCCGAGAATGTAAATCATTATTAATATTGATTATGCCATTTATTAAGTCATTAAATATTTTTATTACCATTGCATTTTTCATTATCATTTTTTAACGTCATAATTTAGGGATGCATCTAATTTATAGGGTCGGCACTATGCCACGAATCTGCAAAAATTTTTTCAAGGAAACACGAGTTTCAAATTTTGATATACAGCTTGTTCAGGGAAAAACCGTGTTATGGCTTCTACATAATAATTCATTTATATGTATCTCTTTCTTTTATCGCAACATAAATTTGGAAGAAAAAAAACCTAAAAAATTCATAAAAAAAATTTGAAAGATTTCAGATTTTAACTTATGTCCAAAGAGGTTTTTTTTTTAACGTTTTCTTTCTTTCTTTTTTTTGTAATATCTTTATTTATTAAATATCGTGTTCTTCGTACTTAAACCATAAAATTCAGTTCAACAACAATATCGCAAAATAATTTTAAAATGAGCATATCTTTCGAATTTCCGATGCACCAGTTCTGCGCGCTGGGGATAAAAAAGGTTTCCTTCGCCCTCCCATAGAGTGTTGCCATTACTCGCTTTTAAATCGTGGAATTTGTTCATCAAATATTCGTTAAAATTTTACAAAATATGAAATAGATAATAAAACGAATTCCAAATTCCCAATTTGAACTTCCAGATGCCCATATTTGGATGGAAACGGACGTTATTCAAAATTGGATGGCTCTACGTACCGTTGTTTTATCACATTTGGAGAAATATACATGCATTTATGCAGATTCTTCATTATTTAATTTCTTTAAATATAATGGAGAGCGATAACATTTGGTGGCAACAATTTGAAAAGCGAATCGGACATTTATAGTGAATCAAAGCAAAATCGCAAAAAGAAAACAATAGTCCTTCAGGGACAAAGCCTTTTTGGAGTAAAAATGAAAAAGAAAGATTACAAATTCGTGTTTTTTACATGATGCAAATGCTATATATATTATATACGTAAATATTTTAAGTAATCGTAATAAACTGTTTAGTACTTGCGCAAAAGTTGCAAAATAATAAAATAATAATTTGTTTACTAATGGATTATTTAGTATATTATTTCCTTTGAAAAAGGTAGTTAGAATCCTATTGAAATAAGCATATTTAAGAAATGAATCTTGAAAAATTTTAAAATGGAAACACCAAAAATGAATCAAGAATAAATTGGAAGGGGAAACTTTTAAAAAGGTATAATTAAAACTGAAAATGTAATCAATGATATTACCCAAGTAAAAAAAAATACTACTCTTAAGTTGGAATTTATTCAAACTTGACGGAACAGCCACTAAGTTACTGATTTCTATACAGTGCTTTTACTTAAATTCATCTCACTTAAACTCATCTCACTTACTTAGCTTAAATTCATCTTACAAAAATACTTTTTGGCATAATAATTCTTACTTGAGTAAAAGAAGAAAAACTTTTGCATTTATTAGTTATTGTTAATTGATCGGAGGCTGGTTTGTTCCCCTTGAAAAGTCAACTAATTTCCCGTCAATGACGATAATTGCTTGCTTTGTTGATTACATTTTCAATTTATTCTTGATTCATTTTTGATGTTTTTATTTAAATTATTATATATAAATAAAAACATAAACATACCACCTGAAAAAAAAGTTTACATTTGTAGAGACATTAGGTATTTTTTAAAGCAGGAGAAGTGAAAAATGAGCAAAGCCCTTGCCGGGACTCGAACCACGGACCTCTAGCTTACGCGCGGCGCGTGCTGACCATTACACCATGAAGACATGCTAAGAAGACGGAAGAAATACCTTATATACTCCACCTTTTAAAGGGGGACTGGGTATTAGCGACTCAGTTGGAAGTTCCTGGTAGTGAAGAATCATCATTCACCACATTTTTTAGTTCGGGCTCCACTGTAGATGCATGTAGAATTTAACATTTTGAATCAAATCTTTGAGGACCTTTATCCATGTCTGCTAAATTCTGGCAGGGGCAACTGTAGGGATTTGCATTTATTTTCACTAACCAGTTAAGTTTACGCTTTCCTATAAGCCTTCATTCCTCTATTGTCAATGCCAGAATATTTTATTTGGAATCGCGCGTGAAGAAATGCAGATACTACCTTTTGGAAAAAAGGTTTAAATACTGAGTTCTAGAAGGGAAAGGGAGAGAGAGTGGGCAAGCACTGTGCCTTGGTAGCGTGAGTTTATGGTTCTGCATTTATTGCTTGTTAAAGTGGCGTAACAGCTATTACTTTGCTGCCACTAGACTTCGATGCGGTTTTAGGCAACAGGATTATCTGATCCCTGGGAAAAAATTGTGCTGTTTGTTAATATCTTTGAATTTTTAATTTAATTCTTGTTAGTTGAGTTACCGCCTGAGTGAGGCGTAGTTTGTTAGCGTCAAGTCGACGTATTGTGAATGTTTAAGTGTTTTAATAAAGGAGTCTTTTAACCTTTCTCCTGTCTGCTTACTGCACGCACTTCAGCTGTCGCACCAAAAGTTTAACAAGTAGATATTACACATTTCTTCCCTCAAATGTTTTTACTAGTTGAACTCAGCATATTACTGATGCGAAAGAAATTAACAATCTCACATATTCAGATCAATCAAAAATAATTTATAACTAATAATTCATTATATTTGATAAATAAGAAACACCTTTATCTACAGCTTTATTTGTTCAAGAAAATTTATAAATATTGATATACTTCAATTTCTTTCATGTTTATAAACGGAGTTTTTTACATTTCAAATTTTCATTACTGAATCTTCCGTATTTTAATAAGTGTAAAGTCTTTTAGGAATAAACAGTGTTTAGCCAATAATTTTAAACAATGGGAATATATTCTAAATTTATAGTTTTACTTATTTATTTATTTATTTTTTGCTGATACCAAAATTTGATAATTCATTATTAAATTATTTGAGATGATTGATTAGTTATAAATATTATTAATTTATTTCAGACAAACATCATAATTTCAAGAAATTAGAGCCACAGGAAAACAGGCTGTTATCAGATTTTGACTTTGACTCTATAATGCTCTATGGGTCTTCGGCTTTTAGCAGCAAGAAGTACTTGAAAAGCATGGAAGCTAAAGATGGAAGAACTTTGAAAGAAGTCCATGATAAACCCGGCCTTTCCGCATCTGATATTCAGAGAATAAAATTGTTGTATAACTGTTGATAAATATTGTTACGTTTTTTCTTTCTTCTTCGTACGAACGTTAAAGGGTTCGTGTATTTGGAGTGAATAACGACGGCGACACTTGATGAAGTAACGAGACACACTTTATTGGCCAGTAATTTTCAAGGCAGCTCCAAAATCACGTTTACAGCCGTCGATGAACTACTATAAATACGCTGAGACAATCAGCGACACAGCCTTCAGGCTATAGCGGTGAAGACAGCTCGCGAAGCACTCGACGATGCACTAGAGTACAATTCCCGACTCGATTGGGTCGTTCTCGAAGCTTAACACACTCTAATCAGATGAAACTCGACACTGCATCAACTCGCGATACACTAAGAAGCTCTCTCGATGTACGAGACACTCATTCACTGAATATCAGCTCGCTAGACGGAACGCTAACTCTTCGTGTGTCAGCAGGGTTTATATAGCTTTTGGCTTGTGTTCGAGAACATTCTGGACTACACCAGTAAGAATTCGTTCCAGAAGGTTCTCCATGTGTCTATAGTATATCGCCAATTTTGTCGCCAAATGGACGATTTTCGCCAAATGTGGCAACCTTGCCTTCCCTTGCCATTTTCTGGCAACCCTGAACCTGCTTTGCGGGGAAGCTATCTTACCGCGCTTGGACATTTCGTAACAATATGTTCAATGTGTCCTTTTTTTTTCATACAAAAAATTATATATTTGTTTGAAATGTCAACAACTGAAGTTAACGTTGCAAAACTAGGAAAGAATTTGGCATCTCCGTTTTCAATGTCTTTAATTTAATTAATTAGGGCTATAAACACCAGGGGTATCTGCCTAAAAGCAACTAATGCTTTCATGAAGGATTTTCTAAGGCAGTGGTTCTCAAACTTTTTGCGCCATGGCACTCTTATCTGGCCAAACACATTTCGCAGCAAGCACTGCTAAAGTGCTTTGAATACGAAAAGAAGAAGAAAAAAAAACAGTTTAATTTTACCTTTCACTTGCCTTCGATGTTATGAATGAATTTTTCATAATTTCCTTTATGCTTGTTGAAAATCTGGTTTACCCTCAAGCCACTTGATCCAGAACGTTTTCCCCTCTTTTAAAAAAAAAATGTAAACATATATTGAGAATGCAGACCCACGAAGACAGGTTGAAGTAAAACGCACAAGTCTGTTCACTGCCAGCCTTGCCAACAACATTGTTTTCTACACCTGCATCCAAAACTCTTCTTGGCCCCCTTCACGGTATTTCTGTTTTTAGCTGCTGTCTTCGCTGATCTCAGGCAGATTATGAAGACTTTTATGTAAGTTTATGTTTCGAGTCGTAGGAAAACGGGTTCATCATCATCAATGTCTGGAAAATAATCAACTAATGTTTCGTTCCAAACTTTGCAAGTGGGCAATAACAATTTAGAGAAATTTGGCTTGAAGGTTGATCTCATTTGTTTTGACAAATTATTGCAATCAAAAAAAGTCCGAGTTGTCTCTACTCTCAATGCACAGTTTAAAAAATGTAATTATTTTACGCAATGCTTTTGTTTGCTCTAATTGTCATTCTTTCCATGAAGAGAAGTGGTGGTTTCATTTACTTTTTCAAAGAGATCGGAAAGTTATCCCAGTTTAAGCAGCCAATCGACATCAGTTAATGTTGAATAAAAGGCTTCGCTGTAAATCTGACCACCAATAAATCTTCAGATTCAAACAGTAACTTTAATTCAAACAGTCTAGCTCATTTTTCCCTTTCATAGCCAACGCAATTCAGCGTGCAGCAACATTTTAATTTTTTTAAGCATTTTCATGCTTTCCTTAATAATTTTACAATTTTTAGCCAATGCTTCTTGATTCTTACCACGGCACCTCTGGCATACGCTCGCCGCACCCGGTTTGAGAGCCACGGGTTCTAAGAAAAACTGGATCGTATATAGGAAACCAGGAAAACTACCATGCAGCCAGCTCTTTCGCCAAGACCTCGAATCCGGAGCATCATAGTCTTTTCCTTCTGGACAATTAATAAGCGCCCTCTTTTTCTGTTTAATTAACCGCGCATTTAATGATTCTTTTAACTACAACATTCAGCTGTTAAACTTTCTTCCAACAAACACAAAGTCAAAATACACTTTTTTAACTGCTGTTTTGAATTTTGGAAGGTTCTTGAGAGTGATACACAGTACTGTAAAACGTGGTTCCCTTAAAAAGGAGTAAGTACACTTGCTGTAAGTTGAGAACATACGACTTAATGGGTGCTTTCCTTCAGTTTTAACAAAATAGACGAACACATCATGTCAAACTATAACACGTTAGTAGAACCATATGATGAATAACAGATGAATGTACTTGATTGGTACAGCATAAGTTGAATCCGCTGTACAGTTCGTTTGGTTAGGCAATAGTTGGCGTTGTAGCAAATTATCTAGCATACTATGCTAAATTCCTGTTATAATCTAGTCTTCCATAGCTATATTCTAGTACAGGTTTCCTTGCCTTGAAATCGCGACACCGCGGAATGTTTACAACTGTTGGCCGCTTCCATAAGGCACTCCGAGAGGGCACACAGTCTTCACCTATTTCTGGAGTGGATCCTGTTGCCACATTATGTACTTTACCTTTTTCTGCTCAACACAGCCACAAAAGAGGAATGGAAATTTTCCAGCAGTAGCAATTTAATTTTTGCTTAAAAAAAACAGAATTAAATCGAATCAAGTTAAGTAATTTTGTAAATAAATTTTAATCGCATTGTCAAGTCTATTTCATTTGACCAGTTAGAAAGACAGAAATGTTTCACAGGACTTTCTTTTGCAATCATTTTCTTCGTGGTTATTTATAACTGATCAAAAATATTATTTTGCTAATTTTATTAGAAGCTCGTTTTTCCTAGTAATTTAACATTTTATTGTAATCATTTCACTTTCCCAAGTAATCTAACGCAAAATAAATAACTATAATATTAAAATAATATTAACTAGTTTCAATTTTTATAGATGTGACATTATAATACATTTTTTATGAAGTTTTCACCTACAGTGGTACCTCGGTATACGTCTGCTTTGAAATGCGTCCAACATGGTATACGTCCTATTTGGATGCGAAAATTTTTGTTTATGCGAACATTTGTTTAGAATGCGACTCAAGCTCGAGGAGCCCCGATTGCGCGCACTGCACTCGTTGACCCCTTTCGAGACAAAGGTACGACTGCTCATGAGCATCAGTACACTGGCTGCTACTATTCAGTAAACAATCCTTGCTACAATCTGAATTTCCGATTGATTTTGTATTTTTTCGGCAATTTTTTTGTAAATTCATTAACAATAAGTTGCCGCCCAACCCCTACAATGGTTAGTAACACTGCAGAGAGGAGCCTGGGTTCGAATCCCAAAGAAGGCATAGTTGTATTTATCCGTCCCTTCATAGCAGGAACAGTGGCCACCTGTTAGGTGCTTCCATTATGAAATAGCCACCACTTCCAGACCTTGTAGTGGCGCAAGGCTAATGGCTATTAAATAAAGCGTCCGGTCATTCAAAAAATTAGCAATGAGTTTTAGGAAAGTTAAAGAACGAAGAAAATTGTTAGGATCACCATGGAGGTGAAAAAAGAGATTGTCGAAAACTATGAAATTTTCATGTGTATCCAGAACTTGTCTATTCTGTACCGTATGCTCAGTACGATGAGGTCTACATATGGCATACGGTAACCAAAGATCAAGAACAATGACGTGAAAACTGGAAACTCTATTAAATTGATTAACGTTATAGAAAGGGTGCAATCAATTACAAAGATCAGAGACGGCAGAGCATGTTGAATTGCTTTTTACCTGGACAGACGTATGTAAAGTATCATCTGCAGTGCTTCATTTATGTATACATTTTACCGAGTGCTTTTGTATTTTAGGATTAAACAGGATAATAATACTACCGAAACGATTCTTTTGCTAAGAACGAATCAATTATTTTTTCTTTGTTTCCTTTTGGAAAAATTCGTTTGGTATACGTCCAAGGATGAGGAACGGATTAATAGCATATACCCAGGTACCACTGAGCAGGGTGATTCCAAATTCATGGTACAAACTTGAAGGGGAGGTACAGAACAAAGATATGAATAATATTCGCATAGAAAACCCAGGTCGCAATCCGTTTATTTAGGCATAAATACAACTTAAAATACATTTACAACAAGAGAATTTTAAAATGAGATTGAGATCACATAACATCTCGCATGAATTGCTTCATTTGAATTAACAGCATCCACAGAATCTTTTACCACTCATTTAAAAAGATTTTCTCCAAACTACGTCACGAAACGTATTTTCATAAAAATAAACCGTTGCTGGTAAAGGGCAGTAGGTGTGTACCTCAATATACGGAAGGACGCCATTCGCCATCGTGCTGTCTTCAGGGATCGGAGACTTTACGTATGGCGAAAAAGCAGACATGCATTACAAACAGTAACGCCAGAGCTGCGCTACGAATACATCACGTGCGGTTTCTGAATAGACGAATGTCAGATCACAAAATGTTTCAGCGGTTACATTGTCAACTTTGTGAAACAGGTCTTTCCCCGTCACCAGACAGGATGCTTATCGACGACGAACTGTACGCAATCCAAGATTTGAAGAAAGCAGCTTGAGCATTGGGGCTGATAGACTAGAGTCAAGTACAAAAGCTGTTGCACAAAACTTAGGTGTGAGTCAGCATACCATTCGGATAGTGTTAAAAGAAAATAGCTTACGCCCCTTCCATATTCAACCAATACAAGCTTTGAATCAGCAAGACTATCTATCCTCTGGGGCTAAATTTCTTCCAGTGGCTTCCAGCAGCAAATTTCATTACAGTCGGACTTCACAGCTCATGTGCTGTTTATAGATGAGGCGACGTTTACCCGCGAGAGTGTATTTAATGCGCACAGTTCTCATGCTTAAACTGAGAATCCAAATGCAACGCGACCACATGCGTCTTAACAACGAATCAATGTAAATGTGGGGCGGGTACACGACTTTTTCATTGGCCCATACCTACTGCCGCAGACACAACCAACTAATGACCAACGTTATCTTGTTTTTCTGGAACAGATGTTACCAGAACTGCTGTAAAACATTCCGATCATCATTCGTAGGCGAATGTAGTTCCAGCATGATGGGGCACCAGCCCACTTCCGCGTTGATGCTCGCTACTACCTGAATGCCACTTTTGGAACGCTATGGACTGGCCGTAGTAAACCAGTCCCTTGCTACCCCGATCTCAAAGGCACATAATCGAACATATCATCTCAAAGGCGCATAATCATCACTCTCGATAACGACAAGACATACTGAGTATAGAGAACTCTGACAAACTTTTCCATATTTCTGAACTAATGATACTGTTAGCATACATTTAGGTATTTTTGCATAATGAAACTCAAAAGCATAGAAAGCAAACGTGCGCCAAGATACATATTGGCGAGAGAAAGCATTCAGTTCGTATTCGAGTCTCACTTTAGCTACTTTTACCAGGGCCAAAAGGTCTCATTCAGTTAGTGTTTTCTCTTTTAGGTACTGTGTCAAAGTATGCTTCTTTTTTTATCGCCTAAATAGGTAAGCTGATGATTTTAGGACTGACTGTGATTCTATGTAAGTTAATCTTTTCAATACTTCAAGTTTTGGTGTCTGTGAAGATTGTTACTTTAATTTATGTTTTACATATGTTAAGCAAAATTCTCATGCTTTTTAAAATAAAGATTTATAGTTATTTTGACTTACGATTCTTTGATGAAAACTTCGCTCAATACAGGAACGTACTCAATACGCCTTTGCGTGCTAATGCACAATCCAACAGATACCTATACTACTAGAAAAACATGCTGATGTAATATCTTTTCTGGAATTTTCGTATGCATATGTAAATTTTCCAAATTGTTAATGTAAAAGCAGCTGTCTATGTAGAATTCCTAAATTGCAAAAGTTAAATTTTTAAATAAATGGCAGCTTGGGGTTAGCCCCACATCATAGACAATCAACCGATATGCCTACATGGTGGTACGGTTGTCTATGTCGCCACCCCGATCTCTTGATTTATAGAGTCTCTATTACGTTTTCTAAGGCATCTAAAGAATCTTGTTTATGCGACTTCAGTGGACTCAGCTGAGGATCTTGTTGCTCGCATATCAATAGCTGCTAGATGTGTGTGGGAAATACTTGGCATCTTTACCAGTGTACATAAATTGCTCCACTGCGTTGTCAAGCATGTATCGCTGTTGGTGGACTGAATTTCGAATAGTTCTTGTAAACATTTTTTTCAGTTGAAGTGAGACACCCTGTATTTATGACTAAATAAATGGATTTCGATCTGGCTTTCCTATGTGAATATTATTCGTATCTTTGTTCTGTACCTCCCTTCCCAGTTTGTACCATGAATCTGAAATCACCCTATATTTAACAATTAAAGATACTTCTATATAAAAGCAAGACATAAGGAAATCCCTTCACTTTTAAATTAAAAAATATTAGCTGTTATATTTCTTACCGGAAAATATTTGCTGTATTTCTTACCGGAAAATATTTATTGCATTTCTTGAGAAAGCACTCCAGAGTAACAGATCTCTCTACGTCATAAATAATGTCAGCCATGTGAATTACGCAGAAGTTATGAGGAAGGACCTACTACACTACAGCAACTACTCTACAGCAGTGGTTTCAAGCTCAAACTGCATGCGTGCTGAATGCATGATAAAAAAAAAAATGAAATTTTTTTTAAATTGTTGTTCCAATTTATTACATGTACGTAAGCATAGAGTGTATTGACATTCTCTTAATTACTAATAATTTCAAATGTAAATTTATTATGAGCATAAATATGTAAAATAAAATGAAGGAAATAAGAAACCGCATAACTTCGAATTCGCGTAGGTCGGGATATAAAAGTATTCTTACTTGGTCATATGCGACTGAAAAGTAAAATGGTGTGGAAAATAATATATTCATTTAACTTAATTTCCGTTTGATACTTTTGATTTAAATTACATGACTGTCAACAACTTACGAATTTATTTTTAGTCGCTTATGATTAAAAATAATATATCTAAAAAATTAGATTTTAGTCGTCAGTGCATTTTTAAAATTATATGAATTTAAAAAAATGATTTATTTTGTTGTTGCGTTTATTGATCTTCCTGTTGTTGTTTCAGTTTAGTAAGCCATTATTTATTTAATTTAGAGGTGTAAAGAAATAATATTTCACATTAAGAATCCTCTTTTATTGCGTGGTGATATTTTTAAAGCAGTCATTTTTTATTGCCAAGTATATGTTAATATCTAAAGTAATGAAGTAAATATAAATATTGTCACATAATTTTTTTTCACCTAAATGCTACCGAAAATTTACTTCTTTGCCTGAGTTGTGATATTTCAAAAGGGAAAAATAACAGAAGGTTTCATTCTCATCTCATATATTTGGAGATAAAGTGTTTGTATAAATATCTGAAAACCTTGTTTGGAATTGTGAATAGGTGTAAACACACACGTATTGACAGCATGAAGGTCTTCATTTTTCTGGTTTTGGTGTCCATAGCTAAAGGTTCTCCAGGTATGTTTTATATATGTAAAATACCCATTTTATAATTGTTGAAGATCCTTTCTTTTTTCATAAATACAAACCTTCTTGTCAATCAGTCTGTCTTTGCCCCAAGGTTAGTTTTAAAGTATTTAAATTACTTTTGAAATACAACTATACTTATTGCATCATGTTCAGAGAAACTTGAGCATTTTTTGGCCAAATATTAAATAAAACCAGAATCCAAATTTACTGTAATTTGATTTCGACCCTTAATAAATAGCTGGTAAGATCAAGGTTAAGTAAAAAATGACTAGGATACAAAATATTCTATTAAACCTTCATTTCGTGTCCAGTTTAATGTCCCGGATAACAATGAGCTCCACCCGGGTTATATACCGTGAAGGGGCCTCTCAAGTGTTTTACTGAATTTTGTAAAAAAAAAATTCCATAGTTAAACATGTAATTTTTAGGAAAAAAATTAAGAAACTTTTAGAATTATGGCCCGATTTTCCATATACTAGGTCAAATATCTCCTACATAACTGAATATAGCGAAAGTTCTCAATCGAAACGGAGTGGGGTATTCCCACCTAAATGAGATTTCTGGATTTCGAGGGGGATGCAATCAGCCTTCTATTTAACTATTTAGTTTATGAACATAAAGAACTACTTTTGTTCAAATTTTTGGTATTCATCAACATTTTCTATACTTTTTGCTATTTAATTTATAAAATATGTTAAAAAACCCTCTAAACATAAATAAATGTATATTTGTATTTTTAGAGTTTTGGAAAGGTGAGGGGCGTAATGATCTTCTAGCAACAGTAAAGGTTTGCGTGAGGTCAAAAAAAATTAATATCGAGTTACGTATAGAGATTATACAGAGATATTTGTAGAAATTCTTTCAAAAATTTTGCAGAAGGTTCCGACAAATAGAATCTTTTAAAATGTGTATTAATTAAGTAAATTAAGAGAATTCTACTGAAAATATCAGATTAAGTTTATAGAAAAGTGATTTATAATTCTTAAGAATATTAAACAAGTTTCGTAGCTTTAATTTTCTACAAAATAGCTAATAGAAACTTTTGAGTAATTAAAAGCATTATAAAATTTTCAGTTTCTTTCGGGATTAAAAATAAATTTTTTAATATAATTCATTCATATTTTCTAAACTTTGAAAATGATTTGTGACACAGGGAATAAAAAAAATAAAAATTTTTTGAACAGATGTGATATTTTCGTAATAAAAAATTTCAGTACCGTTTTCATTTAAAAAATATTTAAAAATTAAAAATAATACAGTCTAATAGTTAAAATTAAGAAAACATTTATCTTTATACAATAACTAAAGCATTAATTTCAGAACTCAGTTTTTTGTCACTGAGACCGTTACTCAGGAAGGCAATCCCATGTTAAAAATCGAATAATTTCACTCATGAATCTGTCCAAAAACTGAAGACGTAAACTATTCATCGAATTAAGATCTAGGCTTAAAATCTTATATCAAAATGATGCTCCAAAATACAAAAAGGATTAAGAAATTCGAGAGAAAAATACTGCCTCAAAATGTATAAACAACTGAATAATTCAGAAGCGCTAAGAAATTCATAATAGATAATGAGTCGCTGTATCTTATATTTGATTTTAAGTCCAAAGGAGACGTTAAGTACTATCAGTCAATATCCTTACTTTGTGAGTTCGTTTTGCTACCTTGGGGATTTCAGGATAAAGACTAGAGAAAGTTTCGCAAGAAAGTAATGGACAAAGAGCGACAATATTTTTAAAACACTCTTTCTTCAATAAACTGCAAATTGTTTCGGTTGTTTAAATGATGCATTAAAAAAGTTGATTTCTTTCATCAAAGAACATCATCAAAATGAAGAAACTATCTGTGCCACCAGAAATTATATGAAAGGTGTCAAATCACTTGAGTAAACAGAAAATTCATTTTGGGCCTAAATCGAATAACAGCTCCAATTTTTTGATAGCTTTTAATCGCCCTGCTGCCTTTAATTTAATTGCACGTCCTCTGGCAAATGATGGCGTCTGCTCATACTGTTCGCGACTCCCTCTGGAAGTGAATGGTACACACCCAATGGTACACCCCATAGATAGGAAAGTTGCATATGCAATGACAGCGCACAAGTGGGTCACAGATCCACATTCTCATTGAAGCCATATATTTACATTAGAATTTATCTGTTTTATACACCACCAGGATGCTTCGTTGCAACGCGCTGAAGCTCCAACTGTTCAGTCATTGTCTGCTAAAAGTTAGTCATTTGCAGATTCTGTCGCAAGTATGGGCAAACAGATTTCATCATATTTGGATAACTCCTTCCTGGCACGCCGCTTTTTATGTTACAGAGTATATTTTGGAATGAACCAAACCTCTGACAAGATACTCTCAGAAAGTTTGCATTTAGGACATTGTGAAGTAGATAAATCAGCAAGTACAGCTTTAACAACTAAGAAGCTTTTGGGTAGGCATCAGTTACTCTGCTGAAGCCCAAGGTAATGAATTAAATAATTATAGATCTTATACTCTGTAATGAACCGTTTCGTACATGTACGATTGAGAGCTCTTGTCTAACAGACCGATAGTATAATAAAAAAAATTACCTTATTTTTATTACAAGAGAAGTTTTTACCTTTTCATTTGATTATGGGGATCATACTATTCCACGTTAACTATGGCTTTGATTATCATAAATTTACATCTATACCTGATTTTAGTACTATATTGTTAATTGTAATTATATTCATTTTTGTTTAAAGTGAGGAACGACCCGATGGAGAATGAAGGTCTGTTTGAAGGTGACATTATGGGAATCGACCCGAACATAGTGAGTTATGTTTTCAAATTAATTTTGTTTTCAATATGTGACATTCATAATAGGTAACAAATCAGCTTTTTTAATGCAATAGGTCTTAAGTGAGAAAAAGCAAATTTTCAAGGATAAGTAGGAATTTTCAAGGACTGGATTTGTATTAATCAAAAATCTAAATATGCCAAAAATGCTATTTCTAATTTAATATTTGATGAGACACCGAAACAACTGATCAGAATCAAATAATACGAATGTGAGGGTTTTACTTATTTAATTCAATGTTCAATTTGGAACCCCACAAACACTAACAAGCCAATAATCGCTTAAGTGTGCGAATAACCGCATAAAACTTACGAAAGGTTAACTACCCTTTATTTCTCAGAATAATTACAATCAGTTCCTAACTCGGAACGTACACAAAGCCTCCACTTGGGTTTGAACTTAAACAATTATAAAAGTAAACTTAACTAAGCTTAACTAAAGCTAACTGAAAGATATAGCCGCAGCTATCAGGATTCTAAGTAGTTGGCCCCTAAATATTAATTAAATCGGTGAACCCAAGCAAGGGCCTAAAGTATGGCAGAGCGTAGTATCTAAGAGAGAACGTTGCCAAGAAGCAAACGCGCGTTAGTCAGGAAAATCAGACTCTCTCTCTCGAAGTCGGTGAAACATCGACTTAAATAGTACTCTTACTCATTTGCTTTAACCGCGTTTCTGAAATTACATTCCAGTAGGAAATTGTAAGCTGAAATTAGAATAGACAGGAAAGTTGCATAGCTTAAAATAACTGTTAATAAAATTAGGATAAACCTTACACATTTTACAAATAAACTTTGTAGAGACATTAGGTTATTTCGTAGCAAGAGACATGAAAAATTAGCAGCGCCTTCGCCGGGAATCGAACCACGGACCTCTGAAATACCGGCTCAGTGTGCTGACCATTACACCACGAAGGCACGCGAAGAATGTGGTAGATATACCTTATAACCTCAGCTGTTAAAATATGTACCGACAGTGCACCTTGGAATGAATTTAGCTGATTAAATGAATAACTTGTAACGTTCTACTGTCTATTTGTTGCGTAGAAACTGGAGAATAGTGACTGCACAAAAGAAGGGTTAAAACTGCCGTTTATTAAACTCTTTAAATTATTTACAATGCGTCAACTTGAAGCTAACATACTACGCCTCTGCTTGGGCGGTACTGAAACAGTTGAATCAAAACTCAAGAATTCGAGATATTAACATGTAGTGGAATTAAACTACAGGGCTCTACAATCCTGTATCCTACAGAGCGTAGATGAGTCTAGTGGCAGCAAGGTAATAGCTGTAAAGTCAAGTCTAACCAGCAATAAATGCTAAGCCGAAGCTTCCGTTACGACTTCGCACAAAGATTTCCCAGACTCTCTAAACTTCCCTATTAGAATATCGATATTTAAACTGTTTCTCCCACTGTAGAATTTGCATTCCTTACGCGCGCTACCAAATTTAAATATTCTGTCATTGACAATTATGGGAATGAAGGCTTATAGGAAAGTAATTTAAAACTAAATTTAACTGGTTATTTAAAATAAATATAAATCCCTACATTCTAATTCCTAATAGAAAAAGAAATTACGCATTCGTGGGTACCCTTTGTATATTTTCCAGGAAAACATTCCATGAGTGTATGAGATTTGATGCTACCACTATCCTCAGACTTTCTCATCTTCAGCTTCAATAGGGGGGGTTACAAAACCGAGACAAGCAACTGCACGAAACGTGCAGTGACAGAAAAAAGTGATTAAACATCCACAAAGTGTTTTCAACCTGCTTACAGCGCAGGCTGAGTACAGACAAAATTGCCTGCTCCTTTCAACAGAAAACGAGAATCTCCAGCAATGCATCCATGCAAAATGCAAACCCCAGTATTACAAATCCAGCTAAAATACTTTATAAAATTCCAGATTAAAATTAGTGTAAGAACGTCAAAACCCAGGGGCCGAGTAACAGAGGTTAAGTATAATAATTGGGTTTGGTAAATGTAATAATAATAAAGAACAAAATTTAAAATCATTCACGCAGATATGCATACAAACATTAAACATAAATACTCACGTTGTTTTTATCTTTAGTGATAACATCCGTTAAAGCAAGGGAAAACGCAATATCTGTCCTAGAATAATTTACAGTTTTACAGTCCTTATGTTCTTTCGTTAATGCTTTTGTTAATTCACACGCCTCGTATCTGCTGTTGCCAAGAATTCTATAATTCTCATCGTTGTTACTCATTCACAAATTAAAGCGATCAAGGTAAGCCGGATATTGGCTATGTCCAGTCAAAAAATTAACTATATATTGCTGCAAATTTCTTAATATTAATATTTTAATCTAACAAATAATTTTTCTATTCTCTGATGTCATTCATATATTTTGCCACATCTTTTTGTAAACATTTTTCATAATCGCAAGCACCTCCCCTTTATTTTCGATGCCTGGACATACGCTTTACTCCCGACTTCTCCCAGTAAAGCCTCTTCGGCCAATGCATCCGTCTTCTTGTTTCCATAATAACCTGCAAATGCCAGATCCAAAGAAATTTGACAAATTTTAAAGTCTCTGAGTTAATGAAAATGAAACTTTTAATGTCTTTCACTAAGCTATTGCAGCTGCCGTTTAAGTCGTAATTTCTTGTTACAGAATGTCCTTAATAATTTTTCTATTTTTGCCACAAACACAGCTGATTAAGGCATGGCCAGAATTTTCTAGAATGGTATTTATTGCCAGTAAATTTCAGTTTATTATATTAAAATGAAGAACATATATAGATAAGTTTTATTTTTCTTCCAGGATAGAAATGCTATCCCAAGAGACGTTAATAGATGGCCAAATGCGAGTGTTCCTTACGTAATAGATGCAGCCCTCAGTAAGTAAAGGAGAGCTTTTATTCTTTCTCTAAAGGTTTGGATGAAAATGTAAAGAAATTTATTTTTCGCTGAGATTGAAAATGCGGTTCTTTCTCAGATCCTGTCAGGAATTTGTTGATGAGAGCCATGCGCCACATCGAAGAACGATCTTGCATCCGATTTGTTCCCAAGGAACCTCATCACAAAGATTATATCAGAATAATTAGAGGAATCGGGTAAAACTTCATCCTATAATTTAACAATTATAGGTTATCCGTTGTTAATGTTTAAAAAATTTCCTCATAAAACGTATAAATGAAGACTGAAATTTGTCATAAAAGTACATCTAAAAAATAATTACTCAGTATAATAAGATAGAAAATTCAGTGATAAACGTAAGTACAGTATCTTTTTATAAGCTTTCTGTTTAGTTCTCTTATAGTGTTGTCGCTGTGGTCAAAATTTTGTAGCCGATTTTAAATTACTTCCTGATAAGATACCGAATTAAAAATTTGTCACTCAGTGTTTGCTGATAAAAATACAATTCGAAGAACTGAAGTTTTTTTTAATTCGATTTATATTTTTTAAATCAAACGTTTACACAATTTTTGTATCATGAACAGTAAATCAGTATATCATGAATAATCAGAACTGTATATCATGAATAATCAGAACAGTATATCATGAATAATAAATGCGTTTTTCTGCGACAGACCACCTCCCAAACAACGAAAATTACGTTATTATTATTGCGTTCTCAAAAATTATAAGGCATTTTCTTTATATGTTTTCAAGTGTGTCTCATGCAGTAATTTGTCATATAAAACTGCAGAAGAATTCCGTAAAGAGAATTATTTAGTCTCTTGTTCTCGTGAAGCTAAGTGATAAATTATTTTCCATCGTTTGCTTCGTTAATTATTTTGTGAGTTTTAAATAAAAGCTTATTTTATAAAAACTTTTCTTTAGCTTATTTTATTTCTACATAACAATTCCCTTTCTGAATATTACTTTCATGGGAATACTGCACGACACTGACGCTGTGTAGAATCTACTGCTACTACTTTCTAAACAAGGTCGACACAACAGCTCTTCAAAAAACTATTTCAATTTTCCTTGAAGTCATCACTTCCCTTATTTCGACATCACTCTGAAATCTTTTCAAAGAAAATTCATAATATCAGTCAATGTCTTCGAACAGCTTTCGGTCTTTCCACATCTCTCAAGTCCGCTCATGAGATCAATTGTATGGACTCGTTTTATCTTTTCTCTTTTTATATGTTACTTTTCCCATCCAGGGATTCACTCAGGCCTTCCTCATCACGAAACCCACTGTAGGACTATTTCCAGGTTACAGGCAAGTATTGCAATAGCAACATACACAGGGGTGCAAAAATTAAGGACGAAGTCGAAAAATTAGCATATCAGCTGAACGAAGAGGCAGAGCGGACAGAAAGACCAATCAGGAGATTAAGTAAGGTGATGTATGGTAGCACATGCGCAGATATGCAGGTAGACGTAATGGAGGAGTGTCTGAGTAGTATAAAGCATGTTGTCGGTGTAAGATCAGTATTTCTGGCAGAGAGATTGCACGCCGTATAGCAGTTAAAATCACACCGAGTTGCTGCCTCAGCGAGAAATGGCGAATAATCAATCTGTTAGACGACATCTGGATGCTTTTACCCGAGGTCGAATCATTGGGAAGTTGGAGGAAGGCCGCAGTGTGACAAGTGTGGCTGCAGAGTTCGGAATTGCTCACAGCATCGTTTCACGACTTTGGAGACAATTTCAAACTACAGGAACAGCTATCCGGGGGTTTAGTAGTGGTCGTCCACGAGGAACCACACCCGCAGATGACCGGTATATTGCCTTACAGGCCAGAAGAAACAGGCGGCAGACAGCGGGAGAAATCGCTAGACACACGACACAGGCGACTGGACGACCGATATCGCGTTTTACCGTGGCCAGAAGACTGCACGGTGGTGGTCTGTTTGCACGACGCCCTGTACGGTGTGTACCTCTAACGCCTGCCCATCGGAGAAGGCGTTCTCTGTGGTGCCGGGAACACCGGAATTGGAGAGACAATGAATGGGGACGAGTACTCTTTACAGATGAGAGCAGATTTAGTCTGAGTTGCGATTCTAGACACATACACATCTGGACAGAGCGGAGAACACGCAATAACCCCTTCAACATCATCAAAAGGGACTGTTTTGGAGGTCGCGGAGTTCTCGTTCGAGCAGACATAATGCTTGGTAGCCGGACCGACCTTCATATCTCCCAAGGAGGTTCGTCACCTGGGACTGCTATTGTAACGAGGTTCTTCTTCCTTACATGCGTCTTTTCACAAGGGCTATGGGTCCTCAGTTCCTCTTCATGGACGACAACGCTCCACCTCATCGCACAGTTACTGTCGAAGAGCTGTTGGAGAGTGAAGATATTGAACACATGGATTGGTCGGCAAGGTCTCTGGATCTAAATCCCGTCAAGCATGTACGGAACTTACTAGGGAGACTCGTGGCAGCACGTAACTTATCGCCGAAACTGCGATTGGTGCTACAAGAGGAACAAGCAGCAGTGTCTCAACAGCTCATTAACAACCACATATCCAGCATGCAGAAATGATGTGAAACCTGCCTAGTAGTCAGGGGAGATCATATCCCCTATTAAAGACCGGATGTTTCTTGCTGGACACCCATTACAGGGATGTTTCGGCCTTCAGTCGCATTGCTACTTTTTCAATAAAGCTTCTTTTTATTCCTCTGATTTCTCTTTTAGTAAGTGTTGCTTACATTACTCATGTCCTTACGTATTGGGGATCTTACGGTATTAAATGTGTTGGTTTGGAAAGCTTTTGTACAAAGTTATATTGAAAAAACCGTCTCGTCCTTAATTTTTGCACACCAGTGTAGTACAACAATAGCAGTAGAAGCTCTGTATAACACCTTCGTGTCAGAGTATCACAATATCAATCCAATCTCATGATAGGAGAACTGTCTATGGATGAGAAATTCAGAATAATTACGTCGAGGTATGTATGTACGTACGTACATGTATGGCGCGGCCCACCTCCTGGCAAGCCCAAGCTCGCCTTATGGCTTTTTTAGACTGACCACTAGCGAAAAACACATAGGACAACACAACATTAATAAAGGAAGTCTCCAGCAGCAGTCATGTTGGGTGTTCTTTGTTATGGTCTACTTCAGTTGCAACCAGATTTTTATTAAGTCTTTCCATGATCTTTTTTCTATGTTTTTTGCCTCATTTCGGGTATAAACCAGGTCTTTAAAGTTCATCTTGCTATAATTTACATTCTTCTACATAGTGCCTGCTATTTCCCAGCTTCTAGTAATCAGCTTGCGTTTTCTTGAATTTAAAATCTGTTTAGATAAATCAGGAATCTACCGTGACCTGAAAGGATCTGACAAAGGTCTTTATTGGTTATGGGTTTCATTTTTTTCGAGACTTCAATGTTTTCAAAGTAGTCCTTTCTAAGGTCTGAATCTTTCCATTTTTTATTTCATTCTTTATATATATTTATATCCATTTTCCTTATTGCTTTCCGTTTAGATCCTTGGTAATCTATTCTTTCTGTATTTACCTCAGTAGCAGCTCTTTTGCAAGGGCGTCCGCAATCTCATTTCCCTCATATCCAGCGGGAGCCTTCACCCAAGAAAATTTTATTCTATGTTTTGTGAAAAGGTCCGTATAGAGTTCTTTCACTTCTTGATATCGAAACTCAGTTAGTCCGGTTTGGAGAGGCTTTCTAATACTGATAGGGAATCGGAAAAAATCTGAATTGTATTCTACCTTGACAAGCTTCCTTTTAACCAATTCATCGCTTTTAAGATGGCAGCTAATTCGTCTTGATAAACAGAGTTAAATTCCTCTAGTTTTTTTTTCTCATCCATGGAAATACATAACAAAAGCCAGTCCAATTTCCTCTCCAATCCCGCAGCCATTCGTATATATGTCGATTTCTCCTGTTGTTGGTGTCATATTAATTCTCTCCTTTGGATGAATTAAATTGATATTTAGTTTTTCAAAGGCGCTTCTTGTTAAAAATAATCTTCGTAGATTATAAAAACTTTCTTGGTAGCCATAAAATTCAGTTCAACAGCAATATCGCAAAATAATTTTAATATAAGCATATCTTTAGAATTTCCGATACACAATTCCTCGCGCTGCAGATAAAAGGTTCCCCCCCCGTAGAGTGTTGCCATTGCTCGCTTTTAAATCGTTTGAGTTTGTTCATCAAAAAAACGTTATGTTTTACAAGTTAAAGTTTTACAAAATATAAAATGAACAATAAAACAAATTCCAATTCCAAATTTGGGCTTCCAGGAGCGCTTATTCGGGTGGAAACGTCCGTTATTCAAAATTTGATGGCTCTAGGTACCGTTGTTTTATCACATTTGGAGAAATATACATACATTTATGCAGATTCTTCATTATTTAATTTCTTTAAATATAACACAGGGCTGCAAGATTTGGTGGCAACAGTTTGAAAAGGGATTCAGGTTTTTAATGTTTCCGACGCAAAATTGCAAAGCGAAAACAATAATCTTTCGGGGACTAAAGCCCCTTTGGACTAATCAAAACATGCCTGTAAGAAGTTTTATTGTCTAATTTTCAGAATAGGCACCTAATTAAAATGTAAATTATATGTGTAAAAAAGATGTATATGTGTAATAAAAAAATTTGCTATTTTTAGTCGCCGTCCTTTTTCTTTTGTAAAAAAATCGCCAGACAGCGGTAAGGTAATTGAGCAAATCTATTATTCCGTGCGTATGGGTTCGTATTATCGAGATTTCTGGAAAGCAATGAGAGGAAATTACGGTTACAGTCAACATAGTGGTCAATTACATTTATTCATTTTCTATCCAAATTGCCGAGATATCCATTTACTCAAAGTTAAAATGCATGTGCCCCTGTATTTTTTCATTTCAGGCACAGCTTTCTCTTAAAAAATTTGTCTCGCGCTGCATTGTACGGGGAGATACAACAATTTTAATTATAATTATACTAAAATTACCTATCTAAATACAAAATTCGTAAGACTATTTGGCGATTTACTTACATTCTTGCAATTAATAATCCTTTATAAAAGCCGTAAGTTTGCTTCTTAAATTGACTTTTCTATGCTATGAATTAATTAATAATAAATATGGGCTAGAATTTTTGAAATGCCTCAAATTCGTTAATTCTAGAATTAAATTCTGTTTGCAGATGCTGGTCGTTCTGGGGAAGACGAGGCACAGGCGAGCAGAAAGTGTCTTTAGGCTATGGTTGCCATTCTCTTGGAACAACTGTACACGAATTTCTTCATGCCATTGGATTTCAACACGAGCACAGCAGATCTGACAGAGATGAATATTTAACCATCAATTGGCAGAACATTGAGAAGAGTAAGTATTTTTGCTGCTCTCTGTCACATAAATTTCAAGCTAACCGATTTCTAATAGTACGTGAGCGTAAAGTTTTATTACTCGCTAATTAATTTGTATTAAATATTTACGGTTGTGCACTAAACGTGACTAAAAATCTTTAGTGTATTTTAAAATTAATGCAATGTACTACCAAAGCATTCAAAGAGTATTTATCAAGGTTATAAAATAATCCAGCTTATCTATAACAAAAAACACGCAGCTCTTATCTTAAGTGTTGAGATAGCAGTATACTTGCAGTGAGAATACAAATGGCGCAGATTTATAAGTGACTGAGATTTCTATTGAGCCAGGAGATAAGAAAACATCTGGAAACGTACGAATTTTCTCTTGAATTTATGAATAAGAAAACATGCGTGGCAATTCGGGGTCGAAATCTGGGAAAATGAAGGCATTTAGATTGACAGATTCGTTAACCTTTTCCAGTGGGCTATAGAGCCCGATTTTATTCGTATTAGGGCCATTCAGTCAGCTATTTTAAACGGAAGGAGAAGAAAAATAAATCAACAAAATCTTGCTCTTCTTGCTTTATATTAAAGAGTAAATCTTAAATCTCCATAATTTACATAAATTTCTTGAGACCCATTTAAGGTAGTGAACTTACGGGGTATATATGTTCCAGGCCCTTGGAAAAGCGTTTCTCAGTCTATGGTTCTCGAAGTCTGACCTTGTAGCCCTCCTAGATTTCCAAAATAGATAAACATAAATTTAAATTAACTGCATATACTGCACTATAGCTGAAAAATCTCAGAATTTGGAAAGGTACATGTGGCAATCATCTATCACTTTCCCCATCAAGATTGCTATTTTATCAATCGACTTTGGGGCTTTTGGCCATCATTCCACATTAACTGTATATCTGCGCTGCATATCTGGCACCACATTTTTTTGTAGCCAATCACAAGACATTTGCCATTTATTAGAAATAATATGCTTTGCTGATTCATAGCTTGTGAATTAGTTCTGCCATTTCATTCTTATATCATGTATACTTTTCATTCATTATATCATGTATATATTTCACAATTATTCTAAGATAGCGGCTCTTCTTTATCACCCTCTTCTTTAGCATCGTCCCTCCTGCCCTCGAGCGACCTCTGAAGTGACACGCTTCTCGGCAAAGGGGTACGATAGTTCCAAGTTGTGTAGTGATAATGGTATATTATAAACGCAGTAAATAATAACTATAATAATAATACAACGCCATTAAGTAACATATAATGTGATGTCCGTATTTTGCATTTTATGTTTCACGTATAGGAGTTGTATTATGTGTACTGTATGTAAGACATTAAGGAACACATATTGTTGTGTACTTTGTTGGGAATTTTTATGTTCCAGCTATGTGTTTTCACGTTTTATCTATGTTGAATCATCATGTTGGGTGGTAGCATAATATTCAGTATCGCCCTTGTGTAACATATGTAAGAAATATGTAGTACCTATAACACCAGTATGGCACTGTACTATATCGTCTTGTCATTATAAAATAAGTTCCCGATGTGGTCTTTGTGGAGCCCAAAAAGGGTGCAACACAAGACAGTTGCAAGATTCAGACGTTACCCGAACAGTCTATGAAAGCCACCCCCGGGTGTCGGGATCCTGCTCTCACGTGTTCATCTGACTATTAGTTCAATAGTTGTGTTAGCTGTTTGAAATTTTTCTTATGTGATTGACGTTGGTATTCTTTCTTTGCCATCCAACATAATGGAAAAAAGGATTCGAATCGAAATTTTGGACGCCGTCATAACGCCGTCATAACCTTCATTTACGCAATGCCAACAGTGAAGAACCTATGTATGATTATGGTATTAATATCAGTGATGTTATGACATAAAAGAAATATCTAGTGGTACTCGTAAACGTTTTTAGATTTGGATTTAAGAGTATGACAATATTGAGTGTACCAAAACTTGCGTTGTATGTAATGGAGTTGTTGGAGATGAGTGGATGAAACATGAGAACCTGAAACGCCATAACAAAGGAAGTATATTTTGTTCACTTCAGGATGGACGAGAGAATAGACATTTTGAATGATGTGTAGTTAAATTGTTTATGTCAGATATGAGTTAGCAATAGCATTCATGAAAATATGCTTTTCTGAAATCTTCTGCCAAATTATATGCAATGGCATGAAATTGATTTGAACATAATGTGCACCTTTCTGTTCGGAACCGTTTCTATGCTTGCCGGCAGGCATAATGGCATTGCAGCTACAGCTGAGGCACCAGATGTTAACTGGACGCGTTGTTTCATTTACAAAGACGCTTGGTGGGCAAACCTATATTGCTTAAATTCAGAGCTATAGTAGAAGACAGCATTAACGTAATCATTAAGGCAAAGCCACTGACAAGCAGAATATCACCATTATTAGTTTGTGATGCGAAGGACTCAACAACGCTCTTTGAATTATTAAAAGAGGAAATCCTGTTAGCGAAATCAACGAAGATTTTATATATCATTTCTTGCTGATGACAAATGGCTAAGGGGGCCCCACAATTTAGCCACATGTCCATGTTACACCTTGCTCCATGTGGTACATTGGTGTAACTTTTAGATGTATTCACAAAATTCAGTGTATTACTGTTCTCAGTGCCCAGGCGAAAACAAAAAGGAATCTTAGTTTATGTGTTAGCTGAATTAAATGTACAATTATTTCCCCGTTTCCAATATTGAAATCCTTTTTAGTAAAAAATGATGTTGTGATTGAAAAAGTATTGTGTGATAACATTTATTCGCATCTAAAAACTCTGAAGTTACAATTTAAAACGTAATTTCCAAATGATAAATATCACTATTTTTTAAGGATCCGTATCTTTACCATTGCGTCATTGAAAAGACTAATTTAAGATTATTAAGTGAAAGAGAATAGTTAATCGAATTCTCGAATGACACGGTATTTAAAATTACATTCCAGCAGAAGATTAGTTTTTAGAACTCATTATCAAAGAAAACGGAATATAGTGAACTGCACAACGATATTTAAAAAATTGCTTCTGTTCAACTCAGTTTGCTTTTATGTATCTGTGTCAGAAAAGATTTTCTTTATTAACCTAAATAAAAAAATATCAAAATCAACTTGGCGTAACTGCGAGCAGAATATTACTCGAAAGTAAAAGTTGTAGTTTTACGAGAGTGCGGAATGAGATTTCTGACAGCATATGCTTGTGAGTTCTGCCATCTGGTAGAGCGTAGGAGAAGTGATAGGAAAAGAAGAGGAATTTCTATCTCTAAAAAATTTAATACATATATCCAGACATATAGCTCTAGTAAAACTAGTTATTAAATGTTACCCATTCTTGAAAAATATTTCTGTGCTCTACATTAAAGTTTTTATTTGAGTTACGTGCCAGCGAAAACTGGCTAAAATTGTTGCTTCTGAAAAATAACTTATAGCAGAAGTAAGATAAAATGAAAATCTAAAGTAGTCTTCTACTTTTAGCAAAAATCAAATTACGTAAATAATTTATTAAGTAAACAAAATTATTCTGCTTTGGAAGACATGTTTATCAAAAGCAAACTGGCTTGTATTTACCAATCAATTTAGAATAGAGGGAGGGATGGTTCAACAACTTAGAAAGTGAATCGTCGGCGGCCTATTTCTCTCAAAATTACGACAGGTCACAATATTTTTTTTATTTTTATTTTTTAAGTATGAGATTTTCTGTTGCAAACGGTAGTAAGAACAGAACCTTTAATAATATTCCTGGGGTTACTTTCCCGACCAAAATATTACATTTTTCATGAGAAACATCATGGTGTCATAATTTTTCTATTCAAATGTAAACAAGAAAGACATAGCAGTAATCAAATTATATTAACATTTTCCTGTTTCTGTTTGAAGTTCCTTAAAAAGCAATGATATACAGGGTATTTTAGCAAATTGGTTACAAACTTTCAGAAGAGACAGAGTGTACTTAGGCGATTTAAAATCACGTTGCAGTGCCTGGTCGAAAAGGCTTTTCTGGCGCGGAAGTGACAACACAAACCATAAGAAAGGCAGAACATGAACAGAGTGAGAAAACATATTTATTATGCTTAATACAACAGAAATCAAGAAATAAGAACAAAAATACACGACAGTCGTTATCAAAGAAAGTGTTCGAAATTACGACCCCAGACCCTGATGCAACCTTCACATCTCCGGCACATGGAGGATCTGGTGCTTTGAAAAAAACCGGGTATGTCCAGGACTTCCCCAGCAGCTGCCACGATGAGTGCAACAAGTTTCTCAGCACCTCTAACGGTCGTTTCGTACACAATGTCTTGACGTACCCTCCCCCCCAGAGGAAGTAGACAATGCAAGTGAGGTCTGGGGATCTTGCTGACCAGTACACCGGACAACCCCTGCTGATCTCATGTTGACGATACGTTTCGAACACCTTCTTTGATGACGTTCGTCTGTTTTCGTTCTTATACTGTCATGCAATACACTGTCATAACCCAGAAGATTCAGAAAAAATCAGCTATAACCGCTATACCAATACAGTTGCAAAAGAAATAGTTAACATAAAATTTCCTAAAGCCAGAATATCATAATGCACAATTCATAATATTCCAAAAAATTTCAACCCTGATGAACTGATTTAAACTATAGCCCAAGAAACACAATCAAATAGTTCCGAGCTAAGGCCCTTATTTAAATTAAATGGTCAAAATAGTACTGATAAATAGATCGTAGAATGTCAAGGTCAAACTTTCCAAAATTATGTGAGTAAAAAACAAATGGATATTGGATGGCTCACCAATAAAATAACCGAATTTATCGGTGTACGCAGATGCCAAATCTGCCAGGACTTCTCCCATAAGACAAAAGATTGCCATTTCAAACCAAGCTGTTCATTCTGCGGCGAATAACACCATGTTTTTAGCTACTCTACCCAAACTCCGTACTGCATAAACTACTGGATTAACAATGAAAAGTATACAACAAACTTTGACTGTAAACATCCAGCTTCAGCTATTTCCTGCTTCACATATCAAACAAAAGTTAGACGAGTAAAATCCAGGACATAAAATCACTAATAATGCAAGATCGTGCAAACTACCTGTCGACCATTTGCATCAATAAAAAGAATAATAACTGCATCCGATTTCTCCAAATAAATCTCCAAAGAGCAAAGACCTCTACCGACCAACTATGTCAGTATCAAGTAGATCATCCAGCCGATATTATAATAATAAAAGAACCTTATTGCATAGCTGGCAAAATGAGAAGAGTTTCAAATAACTGGACTATTATTCAACGTCATGCTTCAAATGCTGCTTTATCTCCTCCTATAGCCATAATCATTCCAAACAATAAATGGAATCCTATAATAATTATTAATACTCGAGCCCTAATCACTATTTCAACCAATACTAATGCATTTCAGCTTCTTAGTACTAGTAGCTATATATCTCCGTCAGAAAATCCAAATCAAACCTTATCCATACTAAATGCAGTCTTAGAGAAATATAATAGTCCGTATGCCATCAGCGGAGACTTTAACTCGCATAGTATTTTATGGGGATACTTACAAACTGGTCAATAGGGAAGAAATACTTCAAGAATTTATAAATGCAAACAGTCTCAATTGTACATAATCATTTTATTGACCCACCTACCTACAATAAAGGTTGGATTGATCTTCTTATTTCTACAACCCATCTTGCTGATAAAATTAACAACAGATCAATATTAGATGAACATACGGAATCTGATAACAAATATATCTCTTTTGATATAACTGAATGTACATCCTTTACCACACTTACAAGATTCAAAATCAATAATAACAAAGAAAAGAAATTTCAACAAAAGTTCAATCCAATTTCAAATGACTTTATAAATTCTATTATTCAATGTACAACCAAAACAGAGCTTAATACTATTACCAAGGAACTTATCAGAAAGATTCAAGATACCTGTGAAAGTACCTTCTCGAAAAGATCATCAACTCCCATTATAAACATCAACTGGTGGACAAAAGAACCGCAAAGAAAAACACAAAACACGAGCATTACGAAGAAAACTCAAATCATCCCAAACTGATGAAGACCGAGTCATCATACTGCAAAAATACAAAGAACAAAAGGCTTTATATAAATAGCAAATAATATCTGCAAAACTTAAAGCATGGCACAAATATTCTTCAAACAACCAGGATATATATAGCTCACTGTACAAAATTGCAACCAACAAAATCTTTCATCCAACGCAACTTACAGTTACTAATACGGAAAATAATGACGAAAATGTTACGAAGATCACTTTAGAAAACATTCTAGATGTTATTCTACAAAAAGATAATATATATGATGATTCAACTGAACAAAGATTAATTCTTTATAATCTACTTCCACCAAATACAAATAACGATATCCCATTTACATCCCATCCATGGAACTCAATCAAATTATTAAAAAACTCAATAACAAAAAGGCTCCTGGACCAGATGGAATCTGCAAAAATATTATAAAAATTATACATAAAGCTAATTTTCCAGACTGCTTAAAAACAGGACAAATCATACTCTTGCTCATAAAGAACAAAGCTCCTGAAAATCCTGATTCTTATCGACCAATAAGGGGACAGTACACTTGTAGCATTCATTATTTTAATTAACCAAATTATTTTTAGTTTGAACTTTCCTATCGAATTCTCAAAGTTTCAGTTGCTGCCCGAATTTAGCGCGAGTGAGATATTTATGCAAATCGCATATATCTGTTAGCAGTTAAAAGGCAGGAGTTAACGAGGGGAAAAACAGTGCCTTGGATTTATCGCCGTAAGGCTGTGCGCGCCAAGATTTCCTCTGTCTACTGAAAGTTCGCCTTTATAGGCATTTGCAATTACTAGTGTTTGCTAGTGAAATTCGCATTGTTGCATTTCACTAAGAGTAAGCTTCCCTCGCCGTCCTACGTAGAATTAAGTTAGGGAATTGAATTTGTTAACACACTTTATTTTAATATTATTTTAGTTCAGCCCAAGTAGTGGCTTACTCTCAATTTGAAGAGTTGTAAATATTTGAATTAAAGGGTCACTTTTAAACCCTCCTTCTGACTTTGTAGTTTTTCAACACTAAAGGACATAGCCTAGATCTGCTCACTGTCCTCCACATAAGGTTTCACAGTTTATGCTCACGAAAAGAGTCAAGAGATTGAAGGAGAAACCTTACACTGGCGCCCGAACAACTAAAAGGATGGAAGGAAGTTGGAATATGCCTACTACATCCCAGAATACAGCTGCAATGCCTGATGGATTTGGATTCATAGTGGAAACCATCAGAGCAGCCATGAAGCCGGCAGTAGTTTTTGATGCCAGAGGACCTGTGAACACATTCCTGGAAAAGTTAGAAGCGCATTTTTTGCTGTATCCAGTTCCGGAACATCAGAAGGTCATATTAGCGACAGGAGCATTGAGGGGCCAAGCAGCGACCTGGTATAAGTGCATCGGAAAATGTCTGCTGGGAGAACCAGGAACGCCGACTTACACGTACGAGAATTTTAAACTAGCAATTTTGAGAGCGTTTCCTGTGGTTAAAGACCGTGCGAAACTCGAAGCTGAATTGTTTAGCAAGTATCAACAGCGGGTGGATGAACTATCGGAATTTATTTTGAGAAAAATACAAGTCTTTAAATTATTGTATGGCACGAGGCCGGACCCGGAGATTATCCAGATAATCCTGCCCAGATTGTTACCATCTATACAAGATTTCATGGAGCTAAGAAATCCCGTGACGCTGGACAAGCTGTTTGAACTCGCCGTACAATTCGAGAGCCGGCGAGCGGCCGAAAATCAACGGAGACAATCGTATGAACAGCGGCTGCAGGGGAACCAGAATGCCGAAGGAAGAAACAGACGATGGCCGAGAACTACTGGTACCAGTCAAAATGCGAGCGGTCAACCGCGCCAAGTACAGCGCCAACAAAATAATTCCAACTACGGAAGAAAATCATTCTCCCCAGGCAGAAGCCAGCAACAGAAGAAAACACCCGCAAAGCATTTAAACTACTAAGGAATATTGCGGGGAAGGGGGTGCAATGTTCCGAGGAGAAGAAAAATCCCTCTGAAGTACAGCTAAATACGGTCATGGTGAGAAACATTGAATTACCGAGACTGCAGTTACTAATTAACAACGTACCCGCTACAGCTCTGTTGGATACCGGCGCTCAAGGAAGCTGTTTGGCAGAAGAATTTTTTAAGAAGCACTTTCGTAGATATCGTCTGCATAGCGTGGAAGGAATGAAGGTGGTAGCAGCCCAAGGAAAAACGTGTCAATGCATGGGAAAAATCGAGCTGTACATCAAAATCGGCGAAGAACAAAAAAAAATTATGTTTCTTGTAGTGAAGAACCTCCAAGCATCGGTTATTTTAGGAACAGATTTCTTTGCAGCTGTGGATGCGAAAATCGATTTTGAAAACTCCACCTTGCAAGTAACCATGGACCCAGTTAAAAAGAAATCAACACCTCCCCCTGAAGTGGATTTAAGCCATCTAACGCCCGAAGAACAGGACAAGTTTCGGGAATTGGTAAGTAATTTCGCTGATTTATTTGATGATATTCCAGGATTCACCCAGATCGTAGCACACGAAATTAAATTAACTACGGATGAACCTATACGTCAGCGTCCTTACAAGTACGACAAAGTTAAGGAGGAAATAATAAAATACCATATTGATGAAATGTTAAGAAACAAAATAATAACTCCTATTTCTAGTGCATATGCGAGTCCGGTGGTTTTATGTAAGAAAAATAATGATTTGCCGTTAACTGATCCATTAAGGTACAGGTTCGCTATTGACTACAGAAAGCTTAATAGTATAACAAAATTTCCAACTTACCCACTTCCGGTAATTGATGAAATTCTAAGAAGTATTAAATCAACAAAATACATAACCACGCTAGATTTGACATCCGGATATTTTCAGATAAGCATAAAGCCGGAAGATGTTCACAAAACAGCATTCATAACAAAATACGGTACATATGGCTTTTTGCGTATGCCTTTTGGATTGTCGGGAGCCCCGGCCACGTTTCAGAGGTGCATGGACAAAATTTTAAGGCCGGTAATAGGAAAAAGTACATTTATTTATCTTGACGATATAATTGTTACTTCAGAGTCGCTGGAAGAACATATTAAAGACCTTCGAGAAGTCTTTACTCTTTTGAAAGATGCAGGACTTAAAGTGAACATTAAGAAATGTAAATTCGCGGCAAAAGAACTCAAATATTTAGGGTACAAAATTTCTCAAAGGGGGATCGAAACAGATAAATCTAAAGTTATAGCAGTGAAAAATTACCCAATTCCGAATACAGCCAAAAAGTTAGCGACTTTCTTGGGTATGTGCTCATATTATAGAATTTTTATTAAAAATTTCGCAGAAATTGCTGAACCATTGTTAAAGTTGAGAAGGAAAAGAGTTCGTTTTGCGTGGTCTTCAGAAGCAAACGCCGCGTTTGAGAAGTTAAAAGAATCTTTAATTAATGCACCGGTTCTAAAGTTCCCAGAGAAAGACAAGGGTCTAGAAATTTATGCAGACGCATCAGATTACGCAATCGGAGCCGTGTTAACACAAAATAGAAAAGCGATTGCCTTTTTTAGTCGTACATTGAATGATACGCAAAGAAATTATTCGGCAACGGAGCGTGAAACTTTAGCAGTGCTCGCAGCTGTTCAAAAATTTTGTGTATATTTTGGGAGTTCTCCCGTAACAGTATATTCAGATCATGCGGCAGTTACCAGATTATTTTCAGGAAAGAATCTTTCGCCACGCTTAATTCGGTGGACCCTAAAGTTGCAAGAATTTAATCTCATTATCAAACACACACCGGGAAAAGACAATGTAGTGGCCGACGCATTATCTAGAATAAAGTTAGACGAGAACGGCGAGAAAGTAAAAATAGCGATGCTTCAGGCAAAGGTCATTGACTCTCGAGAGACTGTAATAGAAGAAATTGCTAGGGATCCCGAATTCGGAAATATTTATAATTATTTAAAAGACCCAGATAACTTCCAGCATATAGACATTAATGCAATACGAAGCAGAGCACAGAACTATGAAATCATTGATGGTCTCTTATTTTATACTAAAGTTACGAATCAAAATAGTGAATACAGACCAGTCATCCCGGCCAAATTAATTTTAAGTATCTTGCAAGAGCTCCACGATTCGCCTGTCTCGGGCCATTTTGGAATTAGAAAAACAATACAACGCGTACGCGAGGCGGTATATTTTCCGCAATTACAAAAGATAGTTAAAAATTACTGCCAGACTTGTCACACGTGTCAGATAAATAATGACGTAAATTTCCGCCCGGCCGGGTTATTAACTAGTATTGAGTCTAGGTTCCCCAATGAAATAATTGGTATTGACCTCTTAGGCCCCTACCCCAGGAGTCATGTAAATAAGGCACGATTTTTATTAGTCATTGTGGATCATTTCAGTAAATGGGTTGAGTTGATACCACTTAAGCGGGCTTCAGCAAAAGTCGTTGCAGATTCGTTTTTGAACAAATATATTTTAAGATATGGATGTCCAGCGAGGGTGATTAGCGATAATGGTCCCCAGTTTGTAAGCAGTACATTTAAAATGATGTGTGACAAGTTGGGCATTAAGCATATGAAAATGGT
This sequence comes from Stegodyphus mimosarum, assembly GCA_000611955.2. Classification (NCBI taxonomy): domain Eukaryota; kingdom Metazoa; phylum Arthropoda; class Arachnida; order Araneae; family Eresidae; genus Stegodyphus; species Stegodyphus mimosarum. Next base: position 73,521 of record KK121915.1, on the reverse strand, counting down.
ACCCTACCGCCCACAATCAAATATAGCGGAACGGGTAAATAAGAATATTGTAAAATTGATTAGAAATTATGTGCAAAAGCACCATTCTAACTGGGATGACTGCGTCGAAGAATTTGCATTCGCCCTCAGAACGGCTAAGCACGAGACAACGAAGAAATCCCCCGCCGAATTGTTTTTGGGCAGGAAGATAATGACCCCCTTAGATAAATTATTTTATGTGAAAGATAGAGCGCCGGAATTTCAAATGGGTGAAATAGAAAAAATGTTGAAGGAGGCAGAAAAGTGCTCCCGGGAAGCGCAAAAGAAACAAAAGATTTACTACGATTCAAAAAGAAGAACCGTAGAATATAAAGTGGGGGAGGAGGTGTTGAAACAAGCCCACGCACTTTCATGCGCAGCAAAAGATAAGGTCGCAAAATTTTGCCCAAGATGGCATGGTCCTTTTGAAATTACAAGAATAGTTGAATGCCGTGCATATTTAAAGAATGAGAAGGGCGAAGAGACTGTGGCAAATTTCGATCAAATTAAACATTATTATCGAAGAGCTAATAATAATATTTTGAAAGACATGTTGCAGGGTCCAGCCTCACAGAATTTTTCTAAGATTCAAGAGCCCCAACCAGGTCCCTCAAAAACAAGAGAACCCAGTTTGAAAAGGAGGTTACCAGAAGAGAGGAAGCCGCAGCCAAAGAAAAGACCACCCCAAAAAGAAAAAAGGACAAACGCTAAGCAACAGTCTCAGCGACCAAAGCGTCTAAGGAAGGAACGTCCAAATGAAAACACTATGAAAGCTCCACCACTACGGAGGGAACAGAACGGCGAGAAGCGAGCCGCCGAAGGTGCCAACCCACAACGAAGGAGCCTACGAGTGCAGGAGAAGGAACGAGCCAGTCTGGAGAGGGAGCAAAGACTTCAGCACAAACGGAAAGCGCCACCCACCATTCGTCCCAACAAGGTGTTTCTGGAGGAAAGAAGATCGACCAAACGAAAGGCAGCCCCAGAGTTTCAATCTAGGAGTAACAAGCAAAGAATAGCCCAAGCCACAGTATATCCAACCTTTCAGGAATGGACAAAAAAACGCCTAAAAGACTGGCAGAAAGATAAGTAGATTCTTTATTTTCTTTTAAAATTCACACAGTTATGTTTCTGATTTAAGTGCAAGTTGCAGATTTAAAAGGGAAGTTACCCGAGTCAAAAGCCGGTTGCCGAAAGCGTAAAGGACACGCTTGAAGGAACAACTTAATTATGCAGCGGAAGAAATTCGAGAGTTCAGTTGAAAAACTGTGAGACTTCGTGAAATGTTCTTTGTAATCCAGAACATGGGATTCATCGATTTTAGTCAAAAGACTCTCTGTAAATAGGAAATTGAATTGTGTTAATTAAAAGCAACTAGTACGTAAGTTGTATAGCAAAACTGTTGTATTATATTTTTCTATGTATAAATAATGAATGCATTTAATGTAAAACTGTTTTCTATGTAATGCATGATTTGTTGTAAGCCTTAAGCACTGGTTTTGTTTATATCGAATATTTTGGAAAAGCGTAAAGGATACGCAAGTTAAAATTAAAATGTAATGTAAAAGCGTAAAGCGCGCTAAATTAGAAAGTGAATATATAAGTGTTATTTAACGCAATGAGCATTTAAAGAAAATTTGAATTGAAGATTGAAAGAATGAATTATATGTATGAAATGCAATTGAAATGTTTGAATGTTGTACGTAGTGTTCTCTGGTTTCACACAAAAGTTTAAAGTTCATTTCATGTTAGAACCTCAGGGCATTTCAGATTTGTTTTAGGGGAGGTCTGAGGTCTTGAAAGTCGAAGAATTAACCCCAATAGAATTGAAGTCAGGTGGTAGTTGTGAACACTTGACAAAGTAAAACTGCGTGTTTTTCACAAACACCACATTTGGCCAGAGAACAAGGGGGAAGTTTTAAAAATGAATGAGTGTAAAATGAATGCGTTTGGCGAAAAGCGCTAATAGAAAATAAAAAACGCGAATACCTAAAGCGCGAATAAAAGGTCATTACGGAAAGCATCAGAGGAAGGGAATGTTGTACTTTTCAGGTGAAATGTACTTATAACATGAAATTAAAATTTATTTCCTTCCAGATTGGAAGGAACCAGATAGAATCCAGCCAAATTCCTGATGGATCTTTTTGATGTGAAGACGGAAAAAGATATTCTATGTTAAAATATCTAAGACACAAACAGAGAGTTAAACTAAATTTAAAACTTACAATTGTAAAGGATGGCGAATAGGAAGGAAAATTTAGATTTAGAATTTAGCATCTTCACTAAAAGCCGATTTTAGGCTACTTAGTTTCAGACTACTAAATTCTGGGAGCAACTTTGTAGCATTCATTATTTTAATTAACCAAATTATTTTTAGTTTGAACTTTCCTATCGAATTCTCAAAGTTTCAGTTGCTGCCCGAATTTAGCGCGAGTGAGATATTTATGCAAATCGCATATATCTGTTAGCAGTTAAAAGGCAGGAGTTAACGAGGGGAAAAACAGTGCCTTGGATTTATCGCCGTAAGGCTGTGCGCGCCAAGATTTCCTCTGTCTACTGAAAGTTCGCCTTTATAGGCATTTGCAATTACTAGTGTTCGCTAGTGAAATTCGCATTGTTGCATTTCACTAAGAGTAAGCTTCCCTCGCCGTCCTACTTAGACTTTAGTTAGGGAATTGAATTTGTTAACACACCTTATTTTAATATTATTTTAGTTCAGCCCAAGTAGTGGCTTACTCTCGATTTGAAGAGTTGTAAATATTTGAATTAAAGGGTCACTTTTAAACCCTCTTTCTGACTTTGTAGTTCTTCACACTAAAGGACATAGCCTAGATCTGCTCACTGTCCTCAACATAAGGTTTCACAGTTTATGCTCACGAAAAAGAGTCAAGAGATTGAAGGAGAAACCTTACACACTTTCAAAATTTTCAAAAATTCCATTTTACAATTTTCTGATATTTTTGTAGCCCAATCATTTCTGAATAATTTGGTGTAATTGGTTTTATTATACGTTCATTAGTTTACGAGATATTGAAAATAATGTAAACATCGAAGCAGCTGTTTTTCTTATTCCTGCTTGATCGTGGTAGCTGCTGTAGTGTTTGGTTATAGTTTAAAGGGCCACAGTTTGGATTTCGTGTGCTAAAAGCTAGCCATTGTTATTTTTAAATAAAAATATGCCAGCGGAAGAAGACTGGATAAAACATTACTTCTACTTTAATTTTGTTTTGATAGATCGTTATCTTCTCATATATGAATTAGAGTTTCAGAAAGCATTGCTTCCTTTTACGATCGTTACCGTTTGCTGATTACGTTGGAGTAAAAAGTGAGAACTAAGTTGAAAAGCTGTGATTTCGTTTGATGTTTGTTGCTTTATTTATAATATTTTAGCTAGTTTTTTGCGTGTATTTTCTAATTATATTTACTAAATAGTTAGTTTGAAATACTCTTTGTGAGTGTTTGATTAATTTAGTTATGAATTTGGATTGTGAAATTCCTAAACGTTCTTCTGGAAAGCGCGCAAAGAAGCGAAAGTTTCATGGTAATCGTTTCACAACACCAGAGAAGCAAAACATTTCTGTTAGTGCTTCATCAAGAAAACTTAATTCTAGTGGTTTTGAAAACGTAAGTGCTGATTCTAAATTTAAAGGATATAGAATTTTGGATATTGACATTTTATTCAGTAATGTTTCCAAATATCTGTGTTGTAAACAATGTGGATCAGATGTGCAAGTGTGCGAAAACAACAGTTATGGATTATCTTCAAAATTTTACCTGCTTTGCGATACTTGTGGTGAACTGACTTCTTTTTATAGTTCCTCTAAGATGGGTGACAAGAAAAACATTCCAGAAATTAATGAAAGATTTATGTATGGAATGAGATGTATTAGTCAAGGTCTTGCAGGTATGAGCACATTTTGTGGTGTAATGGACTTACCACCACTTATCCAAAAATCTACATATTGTAAAAAATTAAGAAAAGGGCTGTCGACTACTTCAAAAGTTGCAAAGTTGCTGCCATGTCTATGGCCTATGCTGTGGAACAATAAATTGAAGCAACTGGCTGCTCAGATATCACAGTTAGTGGGGATGGATCACGGAAAACACGCGGCCATTCATCACGTGTGGGATTTGCCAGTATAACTGGCGCAGAGACTGGCAAAATTTTAGACATTGAGGTACTCTCATCATACTGTAAAGGTTGTGAATCATGGAAAGGGCCAAAGAGTGGAGCACACTATCTTATATGGAAAGCAAATCAAGAAACAAACTGTATAAAAAATGACGAAGGATCTGCAGGTAAGATGGAAGTTGATGGAATATGTAAAATATTCAATCGTTCCATAGAAAAGCACATATGTCAGCTATATTGGGGATGGTGATAAAAAACATAATTCTGGATATGATTGATGTTCTGTTGAAAGAAATCGAATGTATTGGTCATGTACAGAAACGAATGGGTAACAAGTTGCGACAGTTAAAAGTCAATATGAGAGGAAAACAATTGGCTCATCATAAGGCATTGAGTGGAAAAGATCGATTAACAGATAAAGTAATAGATCAAATTACAACATATTACGGCAATGCTATTAGGAGCAACAAGGGATCATGCATGGATATGCGTAAAGCCGTGTGGGCTATATTTTATCATAAATGGTCGACAGATGAAGAACCTCTTCAAGAGTTTTGTCCACAAGGTGAGAGTTCATGGTGGGCATTTCAAAGAGCAAAAAGCTGCTGGTTCTGAGGAAGGATTCAAGCATAAGAACAGATGCCAGCTGCAGTGATAGACTGTATAAAACCTATATTTAAAGATATTTCAGATCTCAAACTTTTGAAACGTTGCTTTGGAGCAAAAACACAAAACTCGAATGTATCTTTTAATTCTTTTGTGTGGAAACTATGCCCAAAAACAAGCGGGTCGAGTAAACTTATTGCACAGATTCCTGCATATGAAGCCATTCTATCATTCAATGGTGGCAAAATAGGTCGAATTGAATGTATGAGAAGAATGGGCTTTCTTGTAGGATAGCTTGCAATTGAACCAGCACAAAAAGCTAATAAAAGTTGAATTTTCGATGCAGAAATCAGTAGCACAACAATGAGTTTAGAAAGTCGCAGAGCAAAACGCAGGACAAACTCTGTAAAATTTGAAACACAGAAAGAAATAGTGGGCATCCTATATGAAGCTGGAAAATTCTAAATCAGTTTTATATTTTTTCTAATAAATTCAAGTATTCCATAATACTTGTGTTATATAGATCTCTATTATATAAACTAAGATCTATCTTTAATTATCACTTAGATTTTTTTCTTTTATTTAAGTGGATTTTTAAATATTGTGTTTTTTTTTTTTTTTTTTTTTTTTTTTTTTTTTTTTTTAAGAATTTAGCTTTTTTCGAAGATATTTGTGACACGTAAGTATACATAACAAGTCACATTTTTGTCATTTTTTGATGTTTCATTCCAAAATTTATTACTATTCTGGTAAATAGTCATAGTTACATGTATAAAATGTATTTTTTCATGAAAGTTTAAAATAGAATATTTTATTCATAAATTTATACTTTACTTGTATTTATCTCAAAACGTTATTTTTACAACTTGCAGGATATTTCGAAAGCTATTTAAGTAACCCTCTTGTAAATTTGTATACACTTAACAACAAGTATGATTACCCTTGTGTTCTTCTGACATTGATATACATTAAAAATTTTATGACCTTGTTAAATGCAAAAATTATGCAAAATTAATTTTTATTTATATATTATAATACACTGGTGAAATAAATTAAGAGAATTTTCATATTTGATCTACGATCTCCAGAACTACTGGACAGATTTCAATATATCCTGCGCGCAGTGAAAAGTTGAATTTTCGAAAAATGAAAACAACATTTTATTTAAGATAATTTTAAGTATGTAACTATTAAATTTTCTTCATTAATTTATTTTTTATTTTATTATAAATAATCAATCTACATACTCTGAAAGTTTTATGCATGTAACTATAATAATATTTGTTTTTTAAATGAGAAACATTGGTCAAATATTGAACATTTTAGGATTGTTAAAGGTGTACTGTCCCCTTTAACAATTCCTTCTTTTAGCCTTCTTCCAGCTCTTGTCAAAATTCTTGAACGTTGTGTTACAGGAAGGCTTAAATACTATTTTCACCATTATAAATTCATCAATGAAAATCGGTATGGATTTAGACAGCAAAAATCTACCATTCATGCAATCAATGCAGTCTTAAATTAAATCAATATTAATAAAATCAATAACCTACACTCTGCAATAATCAGTTTTTGATTCATTATGGTGGCCCTCAATTAAAGAAGCACTTAGAAATATTGAATGTCCCTATAAGATCTATCAAGTTATCATTAATTTTTTCTCGATAATCGCCAGAGTCTCATTTTATACACTGGTTATCATAAATTAAAGAAAAATCACAAAAATAGCGATAACTCCCTCAAAAATAAGCAAACCGTGTAAAGTTGGAATATGTTGTCAAGTAAGAGTAGCTGAGTAAAACTGCAATATGCAAATTAGTCGCGATGGACTCGAAATACGTCATCTGCGAGGAACATAAAAGTCCATGTTTGAGAGCAAGCCCACATATTTCACTGTGGTAGTGACATCAGAAATCTGAGATAGCCAATTCGTAACAATGACCTCCAGGCATCATTTGCCTGCAGAACTACAATGGAGAGCCATTGGGAGACTAGAGGCAGGACAAAGTCAAACAGAGGTGAATGTTACAGATTGTGAACTGTTGTAAATATTATTTGTGCATTTGTTCAAGATAAACTATTTTGCTGTTATAAATTTTTTGTATAAAATATGCCTGTGCTTAAAAGTTAAATTTTTTTTTTCAATATTGTGGTAAAAATAATTAAAATATTTACCATAATTCAACATTTGGAAAGGAATACCTAAACATTTTTGTAATTGATTTCTTGAACTGAGGTTGAATTCAAGTTAACTTCTTTAACCGAGATTCATAAATATTGTTACGAAAAATTCGGCGGTTGCGCCTGTATGTAAGCTTTCCGGCATAGCACTAGGGTTGCCATAAAATAGTGTATGGTAGGGTTGCCAGATTGGCGACTTTATCGCCCATTTGGCGACCAAATTGGCGATATCCCATGGTCCAATCGGGAAGCTTCTAGAATAACTTCCTGTCGAGATATTTCTCGAAACGTGTCGAACTTAAAGAAAACCTATATAAACCCTTGCGTTTCTGAGAGCAGTTAGTTGCGAAGTTGCGAAGAGATTGTGAAGTAGTGTGAGCGTTGTGCTTACTGTGAGTGCTAAGCTACGCGAGAGTTCTGTGAACGGAAAGCAATCGAGATAGTGCTTTGCCGTGAAGCTATCTTTACAGTATAGCTTGACAGTGTATTGGTGATTGTTCCACGGTGTTTATTAGAAGTTTAGTGTTGCCGTGAACCTACCTGTACAGTTACAGCCTGAAGCTGTGTTGCTGATTGTTTCAGCGTATTTATTGTAGATTTTCGACACTTTTAAAGGCAATTTTGGAACTGTGCTGTAAACAGTGATTCTTGTAAATAAATTGTGCTTTTTATTGTTCTGCATCGTGTTTTCGTCGGATACTCTCAAATCCACGAACCCGTGAAAACGCAACAATATGAACATTGGCGTACTTAGGGTGGGGCAAAAGGGGACATCGGTCCCCGGGCGCAGCATCCAGGAGGCGCCAAATTGATGTTAAGAAATTTTAGAATGAAATGTTTTTCATTTTTGGCACTTCCCCGGGGGCTGAAACCCCTAGCTACCCCTCTGAATATGAAGCAAGTATAAAATAAGATAATTAAAGTTGCATAAATTTATTTGATTTTGTTTTATATTTATGATTTACCGACGATAAAAACAAGTATGTTTTATTGCTGTAGAACAATGGTATGATCTCATAAACATGGCCGCCGTTTATCAGGGAGATTTCATTTTCGAATACCGGAGGAAATTCAGAACTTTCTTTCTTCTATTCTAACTTCCTTTGTATTTACTTCGCACATATAGGAAGCCATCAAAGTGTCTATTCAACAATATGCTACATCAAAATAGAATCCAGAATGCAAATGCAATTTTTCATTTTTTGAACCTTCTTTTCTAATGGAGAAGGGAGTCAAACAGGGCACTGAGATACCAAATTTCAACAAATATGCTATGTATATATCGTGTCCCTAGAATTCTTTACCTAGTTTTTATTTTCTCAACTATTGGTTGTGGCCCACCAGCGGCCGAGCGGTAAAAGCCGCTGAACACTGGTAGTTCGGTCCGGGGTTCGAGTCCCGCCGAACGGGCTGGCTTCATGGGCGTTTTCGTGGTTTTCCCCATGTGTAACGTGGATACGAGCCAGTTTCCCTTAAAAAGACCCTCACGGGGCATCCCTCCCTTTCCGTGTAGTGCCTTAGGGCGGAGCACGTAATATAAGAAAAAAAAAGTATTGGTTGTTGACAAATATTTCGGTTACAGAAGCATTTTAGATGACGCGAATATTCACATTTTGGATTTTAAAATTCAAACAAATCTATCTATTAAAAATTACGAATTCTAACATTTTATAAGTTCTCTAGGTTTCTATATATATGTTTCGGAAAATTTTGTAATTTTTATAGAAAATAAAATACAAAAAGTGTGGCTTCCGTGCCACCAAAAATTCACCGAGATATTTGATATAAAAAATCGAAGATCATATTTAGGGGATGTATACAAATTGATGAGAGAAATGCTTGCATTTGTACGTAACTAAAAATAAAATATCAGTTTAGGAAAAGGTTTCTGATGTTATGAGATTAAATGCTTAGCATTTTTATGTAGATTATTGTAAAAAATCAACAGGTTTCAGTATTGGCACGTAGTCAACTCGTAATACTAATGTTATTTGCATTGATTAGAAATGAAATATATTTGCAACTTAACGAATTTTTTTTCGATTATCAGATTATGACTTTAAAATAATGTAATTCACGAGAATATTAATAACATAATTTTAGACTTTGAACATTTAAAAATTACTGTTTGAAAACTCTTGCGACATACACCCAATGTAACAAAATCATAATCAAAGATGCTGAAAGTAAATCACGAAAGGTTATCACTGAATTACTTTAAAGGGCCAAAAAATCAACCTCAAATTATTCCTAATTTAGCTATTAACCGGTCACTCAAAACAAACTGAAAAAATGTCGTCAGAATTCGCAAATTTTTAATTAAATGTCTTGCGGTTAATTTTGGTTGTGCGGGAGGTAAAACGTTTTATATTTTACTTTTTATAGCGAGTTCAAAATTTTTCTAAATATATGTATTTGGACCGGAGAAATATATAAAAGTTAAATTTCATGATTTTTACAAAACTCATGTCTTTAAAAATGCTAAAACATGAATATATATGAGTTATTTAAAATATTTTTCTATCTGTAAGTGTAAGTCTAAACTAAAAACTGAAAAAAAGGGGAAAAGGTTTTTGTTGACACTGTGTATATAAATCAAAGCTCTTATATTTGGGAGTAGTTGGTATGTAACAACAGATTACAAACTTTACAATAGAATTGTATTTAGTGTTTTTGTTCCTTATTCCCTTGTTGAAATTTCAAGAAGCGTTCAATCAAATCAATAATTATGAAATTCTGAGATGTGTGATACTTACAACGAACAGTGCTATTCAATTACATAGATTTTATGACACCTCTTCGGTGGCCTATGCAGCAGGTATCTACTGTTGCCAAAAATGCAGTGGTACAGTTAATATTAATCTTTTGGTATCAAAGACTTAAGTCGCGTCTATAAAGCAAGTACCTATTCCTCGTCTTCAAAATTCGTATTTAGTATTTAATGTCAAAAATTCTGTAATACTTCCTTTTCAACATAAATTTAATGAATTCTAGTGAAAGAACGTCAAAATAGTTACCTTCATGCTGGTTCTTTATTATCCCACCTCATTAGGCAATCTCACTGGATAATTGGAGGGAAAAGCAGTTGTGTTAACCACTGCGTAATATGTCATCAACTATATATAGTTCAGTTTGTTTGCTTCAACTAAAGCTGTGCATATAGAAGCAGTCATTGATCTGACGGTAGACCTATTTATTGATACGCTTAGACGATTCATTTTAAGTCGTGGTGCGCTGCGGCACATTTACAGTGCAAATGGTACTAATTTGGTGGAAGAATGCCCAAACTGCATGAACTAAATCAAATCTGTCTTCTCTGTATGCAACAGAATCAATATAACAGTAGCTAAGTCATCTATTGAACGGCACTTTATACAGCCTGCTTCGCCAAACTTCGGAGAAATACATGAAGCTGGCATTCGCTCAACGAAATTCCATCTGAGGGGAATGTTGAAAGAGACCTTTTTGACATATGAAACGGTGTCAACACTACTTGTCCAGACCGAAGTCTGTTTAAATTCGCATCCACTTACGACAATGAACATACGCGTGGACCATTCTGATATTGACTCTATTAATGTTTTAACCCCATCTCATTTTATTGCTTTGATACTCAGGTGGTACTTTACTAGGGATACTACTTTCATTCCAGACACACATCTACCTGCTAGCACGATGAGTTCTAGGTCGAAACTTATTCAGAGCCCGCGATGTGGACTTTAGAATCAATGAAGAAACGAATATTTGATTTCTCTTCAGAAGAGACACAAGTGGCAGCACACCAAACTTAACTTGAAGATCGACACTGTAATTCTTATCATCGAAGATTGATCTCCACTTTTAACCTGGTCTATAAAATGTATCATCGACGTCCATTCTCGCAAAGACGGATTAGTTCGCGTAGCCACAGTTAAAACTGAAACTGGTGTTTTCAAAAAGCCTAATAGATGTGCTGTCACCTCTGCCTTTGTATCACGACTTAACCCGACAGGGTTGGAGTATGTTTGCTTTCATGCCTGTCATATGTAATTTACATCTATTAATTGCCCATCCTTAGCAACACGTTTTCACGTCGTCATCCATGGAATGTGGTGCCTAGATTGAGCCATGTTATCGGATTGTTATTAGATGTTTATGTATGTGCATTTTATTATTATATGTTTACAACTTCATTTATATAAACTGGCAGCAGTTGAATTTATTAAAGAAATATCAAATACGAAACGATCACTCGTATTTCGGCGTCATTTCATTATCAGCCAATAAACACCTTTCCTTGAGGGTTGTGACATGTATTTCTTATGAGTTTATGCCATCAAATAAGGCTCAAAGAAATTTTGCGTAATATGGAAATTTAAAATTTGCTACTTAATGTGGAACAGGAAATTGCAGACCTTGTGGATTTGCTTTCCTTTTCTTTACTATCTGAATAGTATACTAAATGGATATAATGCGTAAAAGAATAGCCTTTTAGCCCACCGAAAAAAGTAAGTTTTCATGTAATAGTAGCTTTGAAGAAAGATTATATTATGTCGATTTACCATGCTAGCGTAAAACTTCATATTTGAAAATTCGAGTATTAATTTTACCGATGTATACTAAAAGATAATCCTTCCTCATAGCAAAAGGTGCTCATAAATTTGTGTTCGGCAGGTTAAAGACTTTTAATCTCCATAAATTTATTTATTCATTTATTCTTTCATTCAAACTCCCCTTATTATTTGACTTAAGAACTTCATTACTATGTTTTTAATTCCTTTTTACAGAGTGGTATTATGCCTTCAGGAAGCTATTACCTCAGCAGAATCGACTTCTGACACCTTTTGATTACAATTCAATTATGCTGTATGGTGAGACGGCTTTTTCCAAAGCCAGAAATCTAAAGACAATCGTAGCAAAAGATGGCAGATACTTACCTGCAAATGCTTATAAGAAAGGAATGTCCGAATCAGATGCTCAAAGGATTAGACTTCTGTACGAATGTAAAAGCAAATAAAGATTGTTAAGATAATCTTTGTATGTTTCACTGAACAAGCCGCAGAAATGATTTTGCAGAATAATAATCTTAAAAACGAAATAGCTCTTTTTTACAGTTCTTTCATTTCGCTATTTTGATATTCCGAAGTCTGAATTCAAAATCTAACTATATTACTCGATAAAATTAGGAAACCAGTCTCTAGGTAAAGAAAGCAAATATAAATTTATAATCAAGGGAATGATAAGTTGGGTATGAAATGCAAGAAAAGAAATGTACAATTGCCATTTTTACAGAACTGAGTTTTCAGTTTTACAGAGTTTCAGTTTCAGTTTCACAGTTTGCCAGTTTTACAGAGATTATACGTTGATTAAAAATGTAAAAGTAAACAAAAAATAAAACGAAGTGTATCTGATGGAATAAATGGTCTAATGGAACTAACGGCAGTTCACACTGGGGTTTATCCTGCTAAAAATGCTCCATAGAAACCAGTAAAACTTTTTATTGGTAACCCCAAAATTCTATTATTTTCTGCTGACTTTTAGTGGCTTTTATTGGTCTCTAGGGGTTTTTCTTACTGATCTAAAAATGCCCCATAGAAACCAATAAAACGTTCTACTGGTACTCATAGAATACTGTTGGTATCTATTGACTTTTTCTGGTTTCTATTGATCTCTGTGGGTTTAACAACCATACAACCTACATCGATGTCCGAACTTTCTAATGGTATGTATTGGTTTATATTGATTTTTACTGGTATCAATATAATTGAAATGGATGTCAAATAGATGTTCTATTGGTTTATATGGGTTTATACTAATTTTCTAACTGACATCAATAGCTTTCTTGTAAACAATGATATTAATACTGGTATCAATAAATCAAAATTCATTGGTATTCTTGTTGTCTACTGATTATTTTAAATTATTTATATTTATTTCCTTTATTTGATACTGTAGAAATTCAGGTTATTTTTGTTTTGTAACCAATAGAAAAGTTTAAAATTAAAAAACATACAATAGACCCTCTCGTCTCCCCCTCTTCTCTAAGATGATCAGTATTTGTAAGAATATAAATAAATATGAGCATTAAATAATACCTCTTTAAGACCATCAGAGTAACCTGGAAACGCAGGTGGTCGATTTAGAGAAGGTTCACTATACATGCTAATTTAATTGATGTTTAAAAACCTTTATCGGAAACAATAACAGTAATCATTGTGCACCCACACACAATGAGGTCTCTTTAAAGCGAACAGCCACGCATAAAAATGTTTCTTTGCAGTCGATCGCCTTAGAGAGGTAATGTTCAATACCAGTATATACTTATGTTCTCAGAAATACGTTTATCTTTTAGAAGTTGTCATCTTAGGAAGGTTGTCTCTTCTAAATGAATCCCTCTAAGGCGACCAGCCACACTTCCAGAATTTTCCTTGTGGGTGATCGTCTTACAGTTTACAGTTTTATCGTCTTACAGTTTATCTTACAGAAAGATGTTCAATACCAACACATACTTATGTTTTCAGAAATACTGGTCTCTTTCAGAGACGGTCATCTAGGAAGGTGGTTTTGCCACGAGTTGGTTCTCTGAAAACACACACTAATAAACGTATATATATATATCAACATTTTTTATATTACAAATAAACACCAGTATTAACCATCATCTTTTTAACGCGACCACGTTATTCACAATTGTAATACCATTTTCTATACGTTAACGCTAACGTGAGGAACAGAATTCTCTTCCCCACGCTTTCAGACATGGAGGTAAGAATAAGCCTTCGTACCTTCATGTTTAAATGCTTCATGCTAAATGCATCTGCTATAAACATACTGATTATTTATTGATTATTATTAAATTATCAATTGTGAAATTGTCACTTATCAGTCTTTAAGCACATTGCTTTTTAGGATAAAAGTAAGGATGGAAAATCAATTTCACGCATTAGTTTTTTATAACTGGAGAAACTCCATTTCATAACTATTCAACTGTTAGCAAAGTTAGCTCAAACATTAGACCCGATTAGATGTGCATGGCTTAACTGCCATTTCCTGGCATATTATTCATATTCACAATCAATGCTGTTATTTATTTTTCATTATAAACATCTAAACAGAAAAACATAGTAAAAATATTATTTATTGCATTATTACAGCCAACCAAGACCATATCACAAACATCCCATTATAACATTAACAAGAACGGCGCCATGTTGCTGGTTTGGGAAACTTCTTCTGAAAGCATGGAGATAGGAAATCAGCAAACGTGTTGGCTGATTACTACTCCGAAACGAGCAGGCTTTCATCAAAGAAGGCAAAAATGTAAACAAACTTGTAACAAAATTCCTTCTACATGCTCGGGCGCGCAAAACTAATGATAGCTTCTCCAGACCCAACACCAAGAAAAACTTGGAAGTTGCTATTAACCATATTCCTGCACGGAAATTACCTGGAAATGAGCTTTTCGGAGAAATGGTTAAGCACTTTGGATACATTCCAAAAACACTTCTACTGGATTTCATAAATACATCTTAGTCTATAGGAAATCTATCCCAAATATGGAAATCCTCAATTATTATTCCAATTATTAAACCTGGTAAAGCAGCTAACGAGTGCAAAAACTACAGATCAATAGCCCTCACAAGCATATTATGTACAGTAATGGACAAATAGTTCACAGCAGAATCATGAGAGAACTTTTAAAAGAAAAACATTCTGTCCATCAGACTGTATTTAGAACACAGCAAGCTACAGAAGATCAACTTATCTTAAGAAAGATCAACTTATCATTTATATCTGTCAGTCAATTATTGATGGCCTCCAAGTAAAGCTACATAAGAAAGCTACAGTTATTTTCCTCGACTTAACCGCAGCATTCGAATCCGTCTGGAGAAACAAATTAATTCAAATTGCAAATAAATGGGAGTGCAGTGTAATGACCTCATATGGATTTTTGACTCAGAAATAGAGAATTTAAAGTAACGTTTAATGGAGTCAATTCAAACATAAAAAAGATCCGCGGTGGAATTTTACAGGCGTCTGTTCTTAGTACCCTGCTATTCCTTATATATGTAAATAAATTTACCCACACCTTCATAAAGATACAAAGGTATCGTGGTAGACTGATGATATGACCATCTGGCACACTGAGGAAAAACTAAAGTAGTCTAAGAAATCCTCGATTCACTTCCTAAACGGAATATCAAAATGGGTGGAATCCCTGAACCTGAAAATTAACCCAAGAAAACATCTTACAGCGTTTTTTTCCACGGATAGGAAACATAGATATCTCTTTTCACCAAATTTATTCATAAAGAACTAACAACTTACAAAGACAGAAAACTCAGTCTATTTAGGACTGACTCTAGACTCAGAATTACGTTTTACTGAACATATCAAGAAATGTGCAAATAAGTCATTCTCAAGACTGAAAATTCAAAAGCGTTAATGTGGCACTGATTGGGGAGCAAATACTAAACCTTAAAAACTACCTATACCACTCTTATCAGGCTCATCATGAATGCGACACCAGTCTGGTCTCACGCTTTAGAATCTGCATTATAAAATTTCGGTAACATAAAATCAACAGTAGCAAGAATAATTATCGGAGCAATTTCATTCACAAATAATCTGAAATTACAGAAAGAATGTGGCCTGAAGATCTTAGAAAGTACAAAAAAATTAATTTTATCAAATTAACCAAAAATATTAAAAGCCGTAACGAAGATCACATTACCAAAAAAACCTTTCCGATGTGCTATTAATCTCCTTGAACAATCTTCCAAAAAAAACAGCTATCAGCAGTTAAAGGAATCAGTACCATAAAATTGTATTCAAAGAATGGCTGTGTCTGCATCTTCACAGTCGGATCTCCAGATGAGACTCTAATTAATAGCGGAGCTCCAATAAACTTAATTTTCCCAGATGGCAGTATAAAACAATGCAAAACTGGAGCAGAAAAAATTGCTCCAAATTACAACTGCTAGCTTCTTGCCATACAAAAGATTCTATATCAAGCTCGAATATTCGAAGAAGGCGAAAGAAATAATAATCTTCAGTGACTCAAGGGCTGCTCTTCAGGTAGTTCAGCAGCTCAAGAGAGACCTATCAAATACGTAATGCCCTGACCCACATCGATGAACTAAATAAATACTGTATGATGCAATGGTTATCAGCTGAATGGAGTTGTTAAGTCAAAACTAAGAAATCCAATCAAGCTGTGGATGCACTGACCAAAGAAGCGAGACAAGTGAATGATAAATCTCATCATTCCACCTCACTTAATGGCATGAATTCTGTTGGTAAGTAAAAACTAAGAAATCCGACCATCAAGCAGAAATTTCAAATATGTGAACTCAACTCCAATAGAATTACTACCAAAACCTTGGCAAGACGTAGAACGGACCATTTCAGAGGAATGAAAATCGTATCAGACAAAACAAGAATCTACACTGCCTGCAAAAACTGCCCTGGAATCGAACCTGCACCAAACCACATTTTCTCCTGCCCCACCATCTTGACTGCAATCCGGCAAATTAGTGATTGCATCCAGGAAGACCTCTATGAAGAAAGTTGCCTCGAGATAGCTAAGGCGGTCTACACCACCCATGGGTTTCATTTAACTGACGTGATGGACACGACAACAAATAAACAAATCTATTTGCTAGATAATGTTTGTTATACTGGGAAGAATAAACTTAACGCAATTTTTTCGCTATTAAGTCTTAGATTATTATTTCATTATGTAAATTTTCGCATTTTTTAGGCCTTCGAAGTGCCTTTATTTTCATATTGCTAGTTAACTGGGTGCCAGTTATGATTGTGTTACTAGCACTACCCACAAGGGTAGTAGGGGTTCCATCCATTGAAATAATTTGTCATTAATTTTCTCCTTACAAGTCTTATATTTCATGAACTCGATGCAAGCATAATTGCTTCAGCCATGTCTTCAGAATTTATTTAACTGATATGTGCAATGTCTGCAACTTTTTTTTTCTGGTGATAAACGTAATCAGCCTTTCCAGTTTATTACATATATATATAACCAGAGAAATGTTTTGTGTACCAAAGTTCTCAGAATTACTGATAGTTTCAAATGTAACTTTATTACAAGCATAAGTATGTAAATTAAAATAAGAAACCTAGTAACTAGGAATTCGCAGATGTTGGGGTACAAAAGCATTCTTAGTTAGTCATATGCGGTTGAAAAGTAAAATGGTGTAAAAAATAAAATATTCATTTAACTTAATTTCCTGTTCGGTAATAATTTTAATTTATATTACATCATTGTTAACAGCCTACGAATCGATTTTTAATCACTTATGATTAAGACTATCAGATCGGTGGTGCAGTGGCTAGCGCGTCGCGCAGCAGCAGCACCATAGATCCGTGACTCGATCCCATGGCTGGGAAAGGTTGACTCAGCCTTTCATTCCTTGAGTAGGTCGATAAAATGAGTACCAGATTTCCCCTGAAAGCACAATTCACAAGTGCACATCAGTATCGCCAGAGAGAGGAGTTTCAATAATGGATCAGTGAGCTTCTACGCTCTTGTGTTGCTCAATCTTTGAAACTGTGGGTATGAGAGCATGTTGTTCTTTACGTTTTATTTTGCATTTGTTAGACAGTTATACAGGGTGTCCCAAAACGATCGCATAAACTCTGCACAGCTAGATTTCTCTTTGGGAGGACATAAGAAAGGCCTAAGGATGCGTTCTTGTACGATCCATAGTTTACGAGAAAAATACGAAAAACAAAGTATGACGTCACTGCCGGTGCAAGAAAAAACACTTTATTGAACATATCAACAGCAGTACATGCACAGTTTAAAGCAGATGTTCAAATTGTACGCCGTGCACGTCGAGGCAGGCTTGAGCACGCCGTGGAATGGCTGTCATCACACGTTGCAGCATCGCGGGGTCTCCTACGAAGAACAAGCAGCACGCAGACGAGCAACTAAGTCCATTAGTGTTGTCACTACGTCTCGATACACCGGTCCCTTGAAATGGCCCCATAGGAAAAAATGCACATGAGTAAGATCTGGCGAACGTGAGCCCCACGTCCGATCCAGCGGCCGGGGTATTCCATATCCAGCCAACCACGTACAGGAGCACAGAAATGCGCCGGAGCCCCATCATGCTGCAACCAAAGTCCCTGTATTGCCGCTAATGGTATGTCATGCAGCAACTCGAATAAGACCTCATTGAGAAACACCAGTGCGACTGGCCCGAGAGCCGTTCAGGCAACAGATATGGTCCAAGCAGGCAATCCCCGAGTATGCCGGCCCACATGTTAAGAGACCAACGTTTTTGATGTTTCTGCGGCCGGATTGCATGCGGATTGACCTGGGACCACATACGGCTGTTGTGATGTTTGAATACCCCATCACGAGTGAAACATAATATTCATCGGTCCACAGGATATGTGCAATGAAAACAATATATGTGTCCTGTTGCTGCAACAGCCATTCACAGAAGGCCACGCGTTTCTGAAAGTCATCTGGTTTCAGACCTTCCACGGCTGTGTACCGAAATGGGTGTAGCCTCTCAGACCGTACAAGGCTGTGCACAGTACTTTTACTCGAAGTCATCTCACGGGGTAATGCGCGTGTGCTTATCTCGGGCGTCCCTTCTACCCGCTGCAGTATTGCATCCGCCTGTGCTACCGTCAAGCCGCTTCGCGGTCTTCCAGTATCGTGCAGATTGGCTGTTGGTGCTTCCAGTGTTTCGTAGTCTGTCTTCCAGCCTACGGATGACGTTGACATCGGAAGGACGGCGGGACGGATATCGACGGGCATTCTCCCTAGCAGCTCGTAAGGCATTTCCATTACATCGGCCGTACATCAAGTACATGTCGCTGTAGTCACGAACAGAATACATGGCCACCATACGAAGACTACCGGTAGCTGCAAGATGCAACCTTTTAAATAGTATTAGTTCAACGGCGGCTTAACGGCATTCCACGGTGCGCGCGCATGCATGACGCAATATGCGCTGCGAATGTTTTAATTATTATCGTCTGGAATGATATGCCAATACTGTTGTTGATATTCCAATAAAGTGTTTTTTTCTTGCACCGGCAGTGACGTCAAACTTTGTTTTTCGTATTTTTCTCGTAAACTATGGATCGTACAGGAACGCTTCTTTTGGTATTTTTTATGTACTCCCAACGAGGAATCTAGCTGTGCAGAGTTTATGCAGTCGTTTTGGGACACCCTGTATATGTATAGCATATAAATGCTGCTACCATTTTAGTTAAAAATATCGTAGTGCGTTCATTTTATAAGTTTATTTAATCGTCAACATTTCACTTTCGAAAAAGTTATCACGCGCTCATATTCGGATCAATGTTCTTGGCTTATTATCGCTCTTTACATCGAGAAAATGATTGAAGGTACAATCAGCCTCGAATATTATTCGTTTACTCTGATACCTGTGGATTAAGAGAATTCCAAGTGTACAATTTTGTTTATTGAGCTTAACTAGACTATGAATCTAGTTTTTTCTTATCTCAATGCTTGCATTCCTTTGATTTTGAAAGAGTAAGATTCAAAATATATATCGTGAATGAGCTCATTATACTTATTAACATTAAGAGTTACATATTCGTTGTGTATATGATACATCCATTTTGTTTAAACAGTATTTCTTGCCCAGGGAAAGGGAACAGTTTTTGTTTAAACAGTATTTCTTGCCCAGGCTTTTAAGAGCGAACCGTTATTAATATGAAATTAAACAAACTAAATATGTATAAATATGTAGGAATGCAAAATTAGGAAAATTCATTTTGAATAAAACTGTGCATTGGCTGTTATTATAGAACATATTTTTCATATAGACTGCAATAAAAATTGCGAACACTTCTATTATTTACATATATAATTATGCTTACATTTGATTTAATGTCGCCCTGAAAATTTACGCAGAAAAGCCACAGTGCATTAATTAAGCAACAGGAAAATGTAACAGGAAATTGCGCAACAGGAAATTGAGCAAACATTTTCGACCATCTTGCTTAAAACGTAACATCATCGTCAAGGTCATGCAAAATGCCAGAAATATTACTGGAAGCCCATAGGTCAGTTCTAGAAGCCATTCCCTCAGAGGCTATACAGATGTGCACTTATGAAATACGCTCCCGGAAACTAAACACCGAGGTCCTGCGACAAGCTGACCACTTGTCCAGGATACATGTTCATCCACCCAGAGACTTACAACCAAGAAAACAAATATCAGGTCTCT
The DNA here is from genome assembly GCA_000611955.2 of Stegodyphus mimosarum. Classification (NCBI taxonomy): domain Eukaryota; kingdom Metazoa; phylum Arthropoda; class Arachnida; order Araneae; family Eresidae; genus Stegodyphus; species Stegodyphus mimosarum. The sequence continues at coordinate 53,373 of KK121915.1, read as the reverse complement.
GCAGGCCATTGCTCACTAAAGAGCTGTTGCGCCATTTAGTTTGCTTTAGTTTATGCTTAAGAATAGCATGATATTTAGAAATCTAGATTTCAGTCTTTGGTACATTTTGTAAATTGTATAATTAAAAAAAAAGCATATAATTTGTTGCTACTGTTATTAATTTCATTCTCATTCTCATTCTCATTCTTGTTTCAATTTAGTAAGCCTTTAATTATTTAATTTAGAGGGGTTAAAACCAACATTGTACAATAAAAATCTTTTGATGCGTGGTGACATTTCAAAGCAGTCATTTTTTATCGGCAGGTACCTGTTAATATCTGAACGTAAATGAAGTAAAACAAATGATATCATCATATCAATTTTTTCTAATAAATTCTACCGAAAATTTACTCCTTTACCTAAGATGTGATATTTTGATCTTTCAAACGGAAAAAATAACAGCAGGTTTCATTCCCATATCATATATTTGGAGATAAAGTCTCGGTATAAAAATTTAGAAGCGTTGTTTGGAATTGTGGATAGGTGCAAACACACACGTATCGACAGCATGAAGGTCTTCATTTTTCTAGTTTTGGTGTCCATTGCGAGAGCTTCTCCGGGTATGTTTTACACATATAAAGTATCCATTGATCCGTTCTATTTTCTATGAATACAAAAGTTCTTATTAATCAATCTGACAAGCTTAGTTTTAAAATATTTAAACCCCAAATTGCTTTTGAAATCCTTCTACACTTACTGTCTCATATTTAGAAAAACTTACGCATTTTGACCAAATATTAAAATAAAATTGGAATGAAAGTTCACTGCAATTTGATTTCGACCCTTAGCAAATAATTGCCGAAATAAGGGCCAGTTAAAAAAATGACCATGAGAGTAAATACTCTATTAAACCCTCACTTTATACGCAGTTTAATAGCTCGGAAAACAATGAGCCCCACCGTGGTCAAATCCTCTCGAACAGGCTGCCCTTAGAAAAGTGTTTCAGTGAATTCTGTAAAAGAAATTCAGCAGTTAAACTTCTAAATTAAAAAAGAAAGAAGAAGAAAAGACTCTTTTAGAATTACTATCCGATTTTTCTATAAACTAGGTCAGAGATCTACAGAATACTGTAAAATTTTAGATAAAGTTTCTCTAGCGAGAATTTTAAGTCCGGGGGGGGAGATATTTATCCTTAAGTGACATTTATTGGTTTCAGGGAGGAGAATACTGTCAACCATCTGTTTAGGTGTTAAGTATTTAGCTTTAGTTTATGAATGTATGAAAAAATACTTTTATTTAAGTTTTGTATTCATTAACATTTTTCGTACTTTTTGCTATCTATTTAATAAAGCATATTAAAACTCCATCTAAATCTAAATAAATGTATATATGAATTTTTTGAGTTTTGAAAAGGTGGGGAGAGGGGGGTAATGAACTTCTGGAAATAGTGAAAGGGTTGCGTGAGGCTAAAAACACACTGGTGAAATAAATTAAGAGAATTTCCATATTTGATCTACGATCTCCAAAACTACTGGATAGATTTTAATAAAAGTTCGTTTGAACATAGGTTGATATAATACAAACAAAATAAACATTCAACAATTATATTAGACACACATGTTCGTGTGTGACACTCATGGGAGTCTGAAAGTCTGAAACAGCGGTTGCAAAAGACACAAAAGAAATGGGTTAATAGGGATTATAGTCCCCTCTTACAGCTATACAGGCCTCGCAGCATGACGTCATACTGGAAATAAGGCAGTTTATCAGTGCCTGCGGCAATTGGTCCCACTCATTCAGCAATGCTGTTTTCGGTTCCTGGATGGTTCTCGGAGGGGGGTGCGAGTTGCAATTGCCCTCCGCAGAACGTCCCAGACATGCTCTATCGGGTTGAGGTCTGGAGACCTGGCTAGCCAGTCCATTCGACGAATATCCTTACTTTCGAGAAATTCGCCGACCAGAAGAACTCTATGTGGCCTCGTGTTATCGTCCTGTAACATGAACTCGGGGCCCACTGCACCCCGGAAAAGGCGAACATAGGGTTCCAAGACCTCATCCTTATACCTCACACCAGTCACAGAGCCTCTGTAAATGACGTGGAGACGTGTGCGGCCATCCAACATGGTACCTGTCCAGACCATTACACCATCACTTCCATAATTGTTGATTTCGAGGATATTGGAGGGTGGGTAGTGGGGCCCTGGCTCTCTCTATATGAAAGGACGACGAGAATCGGTGTTTAGGCTAAAACGGGACTCATCGGTGAACAGAACGGTCGCCCACTGCTCCGTACTTCAACCTCTATGCTGCATGCACCATGCTAATCGGACTCTCCTGTCCGTAGACATAAGCGGGACGCAAACAGCCGGTCTTCTGGCAAACAACCCTCTGTCATGCTGTCTTTTGGAAACAGTCACCCTTGTTACACGGGTTCCTGTGGCTGCATACACATCCCGAGAGAGCTAAGAAGCTGTAGCCTCTCTGTTACGCCTCTCTAAAATGGACTAATTGCGATCTTCTCTGGCCGTCGTGTCTCTTGAACGACATTGCCCAGGCTTTCTCTCGATGGATCCAGTATCCTGGAACTGTTTCCATAGGTTACTTACGACGCTGGGCGTTAAATTAAACTACCTGCATATCTGGACTTGCGATTGGCTTGCCTCTAGCCTCCCCACAATTCGCCACTTCATTCCATCATCTAAAGGTTGGTGGTTACTCATCACCAAAAAATTCGCCGAGGTGTGCTAGCGAACGGAATTTGTCTTACCCTCCATCTCTTATAAAGCCTGTTTATCTGCGGCTCAGGTAAACGCGAGCGTTCACTGTGTGGGTTTCCGCGGATAACGCTACCCCGGAATATTTGTGTTTCGATTTTCGAATTTCTGTCTTCCTTAATTTTCCATGGCATGATTTAGCAACAATAGTTCATGATGAAACACCGAGGAGATTGAGCTTCGCCTGCTAGCAGGCCAGAGAACGAAGAGTAAGTGCGCATTATGAGTTGAAAGAAATGCCAAATGCCAAAAACATGTGTCAAGTTAATGCATAAATAGTAAATATACAATACAATAATACAGTGACATGAAATAATAACAATATGTTACAATTGGTACAGGATAATTTTTAAATTAAAGGGTGATTCCAATACAGAGCAAAAGATAAACAAAGATGACAGGTTAATTGCAATTTTAGGAATAAATACATTATAGGAATTTGCGATTAGTGATTTAGATATCTTAGAATGGCACGAGGCCTTTTAAAGTTGCTGGGATCATTTACATCATAGGTTAGCATTGGAATTGAGTGGTTTCCCACTTTACAGATATTATCGTAAAATTTACGTGCAAGCTCAGCTGCGAGCTCTTGAATATAGGGAATATCTAATTCATAGTGAATTGCTGCATTTCGAATATACCAGCGACTTTTCGTTATTTGTCTTAAGATAATATTCTGCAGTGTTTGCAGTCTGTTTAGTTGAGTGATACTAGTATATCCCCAGACGGGGCAGGCATAAGTGATTATGGGCCGCAAAAGGGTTTTATAAATGAGTAACTTGTTATCAATAGCTAGAACCGAGTTCCGACCAATTAAAGGGGTAAGTGTACGTTTACGTAGTCGAAACTTTTGTATAAGCTGTGTGATGTGGGGGGACCATGTGAGTTGATTGTCTAAAATGACACCAAGGTAACGGGCTCGCTCAGTCCACGGGATTGGAGTGTTGTACATTTGTACACACAAATCATAGTCTATTGCCCTTTTTCTGGTGAATAACACTGCCTCTGACTTCTCAACGTTGATCTTAATTTTCCAAGCAGTGAGCCAGGACTCAAGTGCATGGACGTGTGTTTGTAGTGATTGTACTAATGGGCTAAGAGATGCATTTTGCGAGAGAATTGCAGTGTCATCGGCGTACATTGCCAGTGTGGTGAGTGGTGTTTGTGGGATGTCGTTCGTGTATAATATATAGTAAATGGGCCCAAGGAGACTCCCTTGCGGGACGCCTGCTTTTATGGCTCGTGGGGTAGAATGTGCAGTGTTTACACGAACGACAAAGTGTCTATCTTTTAGATAGGAGTGGGTGATGGTTGTGATGTGATCTGGGAAACCCAGGGTAATGAGTTTGTGCATGAGTCCCTCGAGCCAAACTCGGTCGAAGGCCTTGGACACATCGAGGAAGATGGCTCCTGTGATTGACTTGTTTTGCAGGCCGCTGGAGATTAGTTCTACTACACGATAAAGTTGATGTGCAGTAGAATGTCGTGGTCGGAATCCATGCTGCTCAGGGATGAGGATGTTCTTGCTGTTTAGGTATTCCTTGATTTGTTTCAGGATGATATATTCTGCAACTTTGCTTACAGATGATAACAAGCTGATGGGTCGGTAGGAAGCAACCTCTTCTGGTAGTTTTCCAGGTTTTAGCACAGGAGTGATGACAGCAGTCTTCCACTGGGCAGGAAAGTAGCCGAGTCTCAACATATCGTTTATGATGGAAGTGAGTTTGAGGAGCATAAGGATACCCATATTCTTGATCATTTTATTGGAGATTTTATCCAGACCTGGACTTTTCTTAACTTTGAGTTTCTCGATATGCTCAAGGACTTCTGATGGCTTGACAAGAGGGGTGTTGTTTGTGCGTGGGTTTGAAAGGAATTTTGTTAGTGTGGCAGTGACCAAGTGTTCTGTTGGGGGGTGAGATATGTTGTTAGTGCAGAACTGAGAAGCATAGTGATCAGCTAATGACTCAGCTTTCTCAGGTTCGGTGTATGCAATTCCTAGTTGGCCATTAAGGGGCGGAATGTTGGTGTAGCATCTCTTAATTTTAGTTGTAGTCTTCCACACTGAGCTTTCATCAGCTGAGAGGGAAGTGAGATAAGTAGCCCATTCTTGTTGTGCATGTATTCGTGATAGAGCCCTGACTTTGTGATTTAGTCGATTCAAGTTGGTTTTATCTGCTGGAAATCGTGTCCTGCGCCATTCTTTTCTAGCCGCATTCCTTTGCTGAATGAGCTTTCTTAAGTCAGGATTGACTACATTTTTCCTTTCTGGCACAGAGGTGCTGTTGGTGTTAAGTGCAGTTGTGAGCTCATTCGTGAAGGATGCAACTAGCTCATCAAGCTCTTCACCCGATTGTGCTGTTGGAATGTGTAGTGAGGTGTTGTTTAAGGCTTTGGTGTAATTGACCCAGTTGGTAATAAAGGCCTTTTTGTCTGGTGTGCTACGGACAGAAGTGTCCAGATTTAACATAACTGGACTGTGATCTGAAGAAAGTTCATTTATGGTATGAACATAGCTGAATTTACAGCCCTTCAGTAGAAAGAAATCCAAAGTGTTAGCACTTCTGTCATTGTAGCGTGTTGGGGTGTTTGGGGCAGCAATGGTAATTCCAGCCTGAGTGGCATAACGATGAATTACAGTGCCTAGGTAAGATGTGTAAGAGCAGCCCCATGCGCGGTGCAGTGCGTTGAAATCTCCACCTATTACTGTGTGATTGTTGAGTCTGAATAAGGCTTCAAAGTCCTCAGAAATATTCGATTGTGATCGCTTGTTACTTGGAACATAGGCGGAGATAATGGTGAGTGGGTGTGAAGTGAGTGGAGTGACTGTAATAGCCAGTGCCTCTAGTGCAACTAGCTGTGGAATTGTTGTTTGGTGGTGAGTGACTGATTGCTTGATGAGTATAATGAGCCCCCCTCCAGGGCTTCTATTTGTTAGGCGAGGACGGTTGAGTCTGTAGAGGCAGTAGGCAATATTGAAGGTAATTTGTGGACTTAGCTTGTGTTCTTGTATGAGAAGTATGTCAGGACTGTACTCATTTATAAAAATTCTGAGTTCTTCAATTTTGTGGTGTAACCCATTTGCATTTCATGTAGTCACCAGGAGACCTCTGTCCATGTTTATCCGTGGTTGGCTAACCCGTAGATCTCTTCCAGGATCATATGCAGTATTTGAATTTTATCTATAAGATTATCACATCGTTTGAGCTCAGGGAGCTTAGATTTGTAGATGTGTATGACTTGACTGATATTGCAGCCGAAGGAGTTTTCTACCTCCTTCATGACTTTCATTAGTTCAAATAATTCCGAATGGGAGCCATTATTTTTTGTGGCTGGTATTTGCTGGTTTTGGGTTGATTTATGAACAGAGTCCACTGATGACTTCACGTTTGGTATAAGATTTACATTATGCAATACATTGTTTACATTTTCATTTAAAGTATTGGGTTTATCAACAACCGCAGCGACCACTGGGGCTGAGGCTCTGGGGGCTTGGTTTGTTTTGTTTGTTCTACTGGCTGCAGCATTTGCATAACTGAATCCTGGTTTTATTACAGATGACTTTTGAGGCTTTTTGGTGGTTGGAAATTTCGGGCACCCCCTGTAGGACGCTACATGGGGCCCCAGGCAGTTCACACAAACAGGGTTTTCTAGCTTTCCTTTTAGGCTGCAATCGGAGGTTTTGTGATGGCCAGCACATTTGACACAGCGTGGCGCTACGTGGCAGTTCTCGGAAGAATGGTGCCACTTTTGACAGTTGTGACACTGTGGCACCTGGTTCTTCGAGATATATTTTTCCACAATTACATTGAATAGCATGAGATGCTTGATGTCGTAGATTTTTTCAAAGTCCTGTTCAGGAAATATCTGTGCTTGAAATAGTGGCATAACAGCTTTCGTTCGGAATCTAGTGAGTTGCACTACTTTGTCTACATTATAATTTAATTCCCTCAGTGCCTCAGCGATTGTACCTGTTTCTGCATCTATTGGGAGACCCCTTATTAACACTTTAATTGGTTTCTTGTGTTTGGGGTTTATTACATAGTGCTCAATTGAATTTGTAAGAAAGTAATGACTTAGCACTCTGTGATCGTCTGATGTGGCTGGTTCTACTTTTAAGAATTCACCAGTTACTCTGCCATAAAATTTTGTATCTGGCAGCTCTTCGGATAGTGATTTTAGAAATGCATAATACGTGATGCCCTCGCGGGGCTTGACCATAATGGGGGGGGGTTTGCATGTCAAACTGCGGTTGTTGACCATTATTCACATTATTTACAGTAACATCATTTATATTATCATTTACATTGTTGTCATGGATATCAGAATTTTGTGATACAGTTTCATTACTGTTTCCAATATTAGATGGGCCAGAAGCTTCGCTGTCATTGGCAATGTTGCCTGAATTGACGCTTAAATTTGCGAATTTGTTCTGGAGAGTGAGAGGGGCTAGGGGCTTAGAAAGCCTAATGCCTTTTGCAGTTTTGTGTGGTTTTTTAAAACCATCTTTGCTAACAGGAATATTTGATATTTTTCTCTTGTGACTGACATTACTGTTATCAATAACATTTACATTTTGAGTAACAGACATTTCATCAGGTAACTTAATAACACGTGCTAATAATATTGCGCACTTACCTTCAAACTGTGTGATGCAATCCTTTAGCTTGGAATTTTCCTTTTGTATTTCGAGTAACATATCCTTTGAAAATTTTTCAGAAAGGCGTTCACATAATTCGTTGTTGTATTTTATCACAGTGCGGAGCTTATTTACACACGTCGCAAAACACTGATGTAATCTCACACGTTTTTCGCTATCCGTAGGTTTAATACATGATATGTCGATCTGGGATAACTGAAACACTAGTGCTAGATTATCGGTATCCACGTTATTTAGATTTGACAATAACACATCATCGCTCGGGTGAGCAGGCACAGGAATAACTCCATTTGCAACAGCCGTAGTATCCATTTCTTCAGCATCCACACGGTCTGACCACGAGGTAGGCTTAGCAGCCTCCGCGCCAGTTTCCTCCATGAGCGGTGGAAAATTATCCATGTAGGTCGAATTATCTTCCTTCGATGAATTCACAGACATTAAATCACTGTAGAATCACACTTAAAGCAGTTAAGAACACAAACCCTCAAAAAAGCAAGAAGCAATTTCGTCTGCGGACATTTTGACGGTAGAGATAACGTTGCAAACCAACTCTTCAAAAGAAAATATCGAAAAAAAAAAAAAAAATGTTTATCTGCTGGCCTCACTTACACACACGTGTGCGCTTACGTATTTGCCTTACAGGATTTGTATTTTTATCTAGAAGATCTTTCCTTCAGTTCAGTTCTTTTCATGCAATTCGATAAAATATGCAAATTCTCTTAATTTATTTCACCAGTGTAGGTAAATAACCAGTCTTCTATCGAGTTACGTATAATGACGCTACAGAGGTATGTGTACTATAAAAAATTTGTAGAATTTCTAAAAGTTCCGATATATAGAATCTTGTATAATGTATGTAGCAACAATTAAGAGAATTATGCCCAAAATATCAGATTCAGTTTATAAAAAAGTGATGCATAATTCTAAAGATTTTTAAACAAGTTTCATAGCTTTAATTTTCTACAAAACATACTGTAGAAACCTTTGAGTGATTAAAAGATCATAAAATTTTCAGTTTTCTTTCAGAATTAAAAAGAATGAATTAAGTTTTCATTCTTGAATTTTTGAAAGTGATTTCTGACAGAGAGAATTAAAAACTAAAAATTTTCAGGACAGATTTGATATTGTTTCTAATGAAATTTTCAATAGCATTTTAGTTTCAAAATGTGTTTCAGTTAAAACAATAAATTTTAATTAATAGTTAAAATTAAGAAACCATTTCGCTTTATGCAATAACTAAAGGCATTAATTTCAGAAGTCAAAATTTTATAATTAACAACATGAATTTAAACTTTTAATTAATATATGACTTAAACTGATTTTACGCCTTCAGAAAATTTAATTTTTGTATTATATAAGCAATGCTGTGTAAAATAATCCACGAAATATTATATAAATTTAGTAACTAAAAAACGTTAAGGTAGACAAAAGAGGCAAACATAATTCGAAAACGATTTAAAACGTGTGAATTAAAAGTATTTATTTTTGTTCTTTCTTTTCTGGCAGATAGTATTCCTTTGCTTTGTTATAATCTAAATAACCTTACTCGGATAATTTAAATAACTTTAACCCGGATAAATATGAGACAAGCACATTAGTTAGGTATGGGCTAACAATAGAAAATATGCAAATTTTCAAGTTGCCATGGTAAAAGCAATTCATTTCCTCCAAAGAAATAGTAATTTCCGTTAAATGCTAGAATCATTTATAAAATGGCTGCTTATTTAATGAAAGCTCTTAAAAACTGAACAGTACGTATTTATAACTAAGATGCCAAAAGAAGCAAAATTGCGACGTTTAATTGTTACACACCAAAAGCAGTAAAATATCAAAATAATGATTTATCAAGCTTTAGAACAGTACGAAGACGACATCAATCATAATTTTGAAAAATCGTTCCGAAGGATAATAATGAAGATGGAAGTTCGTCGAAAAGAATTTGATGAGAGGATGTCTGCCGCTGAGTTTTGACGCGTAGGACAAGTTCCTAAGATTTTTAGGTGAAGGTGTAGAGACATTAGGTTATTTCGAAGCAGGAGAGGTGAAAAATAAGCAACGCCTTCACCGGGACTCGAACCACGGACCTCTCGGTTACGCGTCGAGCATACAGACCACTACACCACGAAGGCATGCGAAGAAGGCTGGAGAAATACCTTATATACTCCCCCTTTTAAAGGGCGACTGGGGTTTTGGGGACCCAATCGCCAAATCCCAGTGGTGGAGAATCATCATCCACCACCTTTTTTTAGTTCAGGCGCCAGTGTGGAGACATTAGGTTATTTCGAAGCAGGAGAGGTGAAAAATAAGCAACGCCTTCGCCGGGAATCGAACCACGGACTTCTCGGTTATGCGTCGAGCATGCAGACCACTACACCACGAAGGCATGCGAAGAAGGCGGGAGAAATACCTTATAAAGGTATACCCAAATTTGACAATTTATTATTGGCAACTCAGAAGTAGAAGCATTTTGATTTATTTGAAAACTAACAACTTCAGTTGATTTTATTTTCTTTTTAGTATTATTATAACAGCGCTTGTTGCGTTCTTTCCTATTTATAGCTAAATAGTTTTTATTGCCTTCTTTCAATAAATATTTCTTTAATTTTTCTTCTTTTCTTGAATATGGGAATCATACTATTTCACATGGCTTTGATTATCCTAAATTTATATCTGTACTTGATTTTAGTACTATATTGTTGATTATAATTATATTCATTTTTGTTTAAAGTGAGGGAGAATCCGATGGAGAATGAAGGTCTATTTGAAGGTGACATTATGGGAATCGACCCAAACATAGTGAGTTATGTTTTCCATATGTAACGTACGCTTCGCACAAAAAAAAGGGGGGACAGTTCTATATCCCATTCTACTGGGCCGAGCGTTTTTTATGTCTCGAAAGCGCGACTTAGGGTATATATTAGATTTATATATAGCACTGTCCTAACATAGGTATTTCAACACAAAATCCGACTTTTTCTGAAACAACATGCCAATTTTTTTCCATATTTCGTTTCTACGGCTCAAATTCTGCTTAGATATTAAATTTTGTATATTTTGGTGGGAAATTTACGAAAAAATTTAAAAATTTATCTTTGCGGATTTTTTCAGTTTGCGCCAAGAACAATTCACGTGACGAACTTCTTAATTTATATAATAACCTATTTTCCTTTCCCTTTTCTCATTGTCCACGAGAACGGAAAAAAAGTCGTCGTTCATACTTTCAAATAAGTTTAAACAATGTGCGTAAACCACATTTTCGTTATTTATCTTGTCTCTTTTCCATTCAACAGTAACAGTATCCATAAACTCGTTCCGTACCTTTGTTCTCTAAAATAGCAAGCACTGTATTTACAACAAAACCCTAGATGAAATGTATTGGCGAATCATGTAAAATTGCTTCGGGGCCGTTCACGGCCGCTAGTTTGAGACCACTCTCTATAGAAATATATGAAGTTTAACCCTGTCTGTTTAACCGTATATAAACTACTAATACTAAAATTATGTTGAGTGTTATTAAATTCAGGAAATTTTTCACATTGTTGTATTTAATTATACATAATTTTCGTGCTCAATTTTTCGGATATTTTTGATTTTTACTTTTTACTGGTAAAAGTAGAATATTTTTGTTTAAAGTGAGGAAGATTTTGATGGAGAATGAAGGTCTCTTTGAAGGTGATATTGTGGGAATCGACTTGATCAAAGTCGATTCCCACATTAATTAGTCCTAAAGTCTCTGCACAATCCATTTTTATTAGAATATCTTAAAAAAATTTTCTGTGTATCCATGTTGAAAAATTAAATTTTCATTTAATAAAAATTTTGTGCTTAACTAAAAATTAACATCTTCCTCTTTCCTTCAAAATTGATTTAAATTCTGCGTAATTGGTATTTTTGATTATTTAATAGATTTCATCTAATTTTAAATATATACATATATATGTAGGTAGATATGCTTAGTAAATATGAGAACGATATGTGACTCATCACAAAAATATATATAATTTATATGTAATAAATTTAATTCAATTTTTATAACTGAAAAATTAAAAATTAAGTTCAGCAGTGCGACTAAGCATATCTTGCTGTAAAGACGAAAATAACCATCAACCAGCATTCTGCCCGCACCGTTTTAAGCTACAAAATTATATTTGGAAAAACATCTTTTCAGATTTCTTTGTGGTCATATTTATTTGACTAGCATTACAAAATTAGTATCAGAGAATCGAAGCTTGCCATTCTCCAGCGAATATTTTAATTATAATAGTCTTCCGACAGTGTCCGTTTATGAAGCACTTTAGCCTCATCATGGTTAGGAAAATCAACACTTTTACTTTTAAAAATTTTGAGGAGCCTGATTGGCTTTACTTTCGGCGCATCAAAACAAAAGATTCCCAACGCATCATGGAAATACTAATAATAGAGGAAAGTATTCTGAGAACGTGATAACAGCTAGTAATAATTTAGGCAGTACCGTTCACACTGGAGAACGTAATTAAAATATGTAACGCAAAATTCCAAGAAAAAGATACAAAATGATGAGGAAAAAAGTATTTTGAGGTATAAACTATAGCGAAAATCCTCATTGCAGTGAGTGGCAACATTCGTTTTTGTTGTGCAGTATGCATATGCGCTCATTATCGGCTACAACTGTAGCCAATGTCTGGCGTCGACTCGTGTGTGTTTAATGTTTAAATATATAATGTCTTGCGAGATGTGATTTCCTTTTTGAATGCTAAAATAAAGTTGATTTTAAAAGCTAGCTGTGTAAGGTTTTAGTTAAACTAACAAAGTTTTATTTTAATTTTTTCTTTTCTATCTGTTCTTATTTCAACTTCTCGTTAGAATAAGCGCGCGTTTCAGCTTTATGCTAATTTGAAGTGGAGCCAAGTTTCTATTTAAGCGATAGGTAGGAACCTCTCAGTGTGAGAGAGCTTTTAGTCTCAGACCACGGCTACTCTGTTCGACGTTCGCCTGACTAGCTAGTAATTAAATTCTAAGCCTTAGTGCTGTTACGCTATTACTTATTGAAGTAAATCTAAGTGCGTTAGTATGAGTTAAATCTTGCTACGCACCCTTTAGCATAGAGGCCAACCTCGCGTTCATAGCTCTGTGAGCAACGACTACTTAATTTCTATTTAATTTTAGTTTAAATTATTTGATTGTTTACGCCTACTTGGCCAATATATCTGCCCTCTCCTTTCCTTGATAACATGCAAAGTCCCAGATCAAATGAAATTTGAAGTAATGTAAGTCTTTGATTTGTTGAAAGTAAAGCTTAATGTCACTCACTAAAATATTACAACTGCCATTTAAATCGTTTAAAAGACTCTTAAATAATTTCTTCCTACTGAACGTCATTCAGAATTTACCATTTTCACCACAAACACAACTGATTAAGACAGGGTCAGAGTTTTTTTAAAATGGTATTTATCATTTATACCATTATTTATTGTCAATGAAATTCAGATTGTTATATTAAATATTAAAATAAAGACTAGATAAATAGTAATAAGTTTTTATTGTTCTTACAGGACAGAAATGCCATCCCAAGAGACGCTAACAGATGGCCAAATGCGAATGTCCCTTATGTAATAGACAAAGAACTAAGTATGTAAAGCAGAGCTGTTAGCCTTTCCTTAAAGGGTTTGGTTGAAGACGAAAAGAAGTTTATTCTTCATTGAGCTTCAAAATACGGCCTCACTTTCCTCAATTTTTTTTCAGATCCCATCTGGAATTTGTTGATGAGTGCCATGCGTCACATCGAAGAAAGATCTTGTATCCGATTTTTTCCAAAGGAACCTCATCATAAAGATTATATCAGAATAGTTCAAGAAAATGGGTAAAACTACAATCCTATAATTTAAAATTTATAAGTGATCCATCGTTAACGTTTAGAAAATCTCCTCATAGAAAAGTATATGAAGATTAAAATTCATCATACGAGTTCGTCAAAAAAATAAATATTGAGTCAATATAATAAGATAGATAAGTCAGCCATGAATGTAAGTATAGTATCTGTCTTTTTATAAACTTTCGATTTAGTTCACTCGTGGTAACTGTCGTTGTGGTTAAAATTTTTGTCGTTGATTTTTAACTTCCTGATGAGCTATCAAATTAAAAAATTCGTCACACGGTGTTCGTTGATAACAATACAATTCGGAGATGTGAAACGATTCTTTGAAAATTCGATTTACATTTTTTAAATCTAATGCTTAAACAATCTTTATGTCATGAATAAAAAATGCGTAGGCACCGTCACCCCTTCCCCAAAGAAAAAGAAAAATATATTAATCGAATTGCATTCGCAAAATTTATAAGCCATTTTTATTTCCTTGTACGAAGTAAAAAAGAAGTATTGTACTCGCGAAAAATTTCGGGTATCATTTCAACAAAAATATCCATTTTGACCGCTATCGAATGTAATTTAACAATGTTTTGGCGTGACATCTGTACGTAAGAACAGAATAAACGACACTTCCCCCCCCAAAAAAAAAGAAATTATAAAACTAATTTAAAATGGATTCTGAAGAGTTTTTTCCTTGGCGTCTTGTGCGTACGTACGTATGTATGTATGTATTTCGCATAATTCGAAAACGAGTAACCTCAGAACGTTGAAATTTTGTATATAGGACTCCTGTAATATGTTGATGTGCACCTCTTATTTCGGTTGCAATCGACCGCACCAAAAGTATATAAATATATATATATACTTATATACTGTTGGTATATAAATATATGTATATCCACTCTGTTACTCGGCTGAGGAAGCTCAGTTTCTTTATTCTTATATATTTGGTAAATTGTGCATTTTTTGCTTTAAAAATTATTGAATTACGCTGTTCTCATTTTCCGGTTAAGGTTTTTATGCCTTTAGTTAACCTGCATGTTATAATTACAGAATTATCAACAATTTAAAAATTTGTTTAAGTGCGGCTAAGCCTAATTATTTTGCCCATAGCGGCCATATTTGTTTGCATTGAAAATAGTAGATTTGTTGCCAATCTAGGGAAACTAGGCTTCGCAAGGTAACGCCTTTTATTATCGTGAATTAAATCATGCTTAATCCATTCCGGAATTTATTCGAGAAAATAAGTGTTTAAGATTTATTTCGCAATTTTTAATATAGATATTTTGAGTTTTTATGTATTTTTACCTTGTCGCGAAGTGAGATCTGAATTAATTGAATGAGAAATTCTGAATCGTTTGTGAAAACCTCTTTTTCTTTTTTTTAAATTTGTTTTATACATCGATCTAGATTTATCCTAGTATTTGAATAGAACATATGGCAACGATTAGGTAATTCTTCAGATGCTATTCATCATTTTTGTGCATTTTGAGTTGTAAAATGAATGAGATGTAACGCTGTTAAGTGAACCGAGAGCCAGAGTGTCGCTATGGTAAACAAATATAGTGAATTTTAAAGAGTGAAAAAGAATTTTAAAGTGTTATTGCAGTTAATGCGCTGTCGAAGTAGATTTTATTCAATCCAATAAGTTTAAATTAAATGCAAAATGTGTATAATTTAATATTCCATACAAGGAAGTCATGTGGTGTATACATCAGATTTCTTATAAGTTTTCAAGAGTGTCCCATGCTTTTATTCGTCATATAAAATTGCAGATGAATTTTGTAAACAATATATTTATCCACTTGTTCGCATGAAGTTATAAGATAATTTTTTTCATATTTTACTTGGTTACTCATTTTTGGGTTAGAGCTTATTTTGTAAAGACATTTTATAACCTTATTTTATTCCTATATAATAATTCCCCTCCTCAATATTCCTCTCATGGAAATACTGCACAAGACTGGAACTGTGTAGAAAAGACTGCTTTTGTCTGAATAAGATCTACACAACGGCTTCCTCAGAAACCTGCTTTGGTTTTCCTCAAACACACAACCTCCTTTATTTCGACATCACTCCGAAATACTCTCAAAATGAATTCATAATATCAATCAAAACTCATGACAGGAACAAAGATCTATGCAAAACAAATTCAGGATAACCTCCGAGGTATCAAATCTCAAATTTTGAAAAGTGACACCAAATATAATAGTAGTTTATTGCGGCGTGAATTAAAAACGTAATAATTTGAATTCGTAGCATTTTTCATTTGAAGCAACCGTACAGATTTTACGCCCCCTAAAACCAGCTTCTCTCACCTCCTAAAACCTAATTTTCAAAGGATTACTCAAGCGTCAGATCGAACTCTTTTAGCATTTAATGATTCAACGTCATCGCCAGCAAAATCTGCACCAACAGGCCGGTTGTCGAAATATTCTAAAATAAAATGAAAATCAATGTTGAAATTTATTAGAGACAAATAAATTTCAACCGATATTTAAATACTGAAATGTTTAAATATTGAAGAGAGACAGAAGGAAAATGAGTAGTACGCGAACACAGATTCATTGCATAACGTGCTCAGAATTAACTAGCGTACGTTATGTTGCAAAATGCGACTGACATTAACAATATGCGAGGCAAATCAGTTACCACCGCACGCGCAGGAAATATCTTTAGCACATGCTCCAATGACGTGAGCGTAATTTTTAAGCAATTGTTTAATTTATTTTAAACAAAAAATGTATTGTTGCGAAAAATTCGGCGGTTGCGCCTGTATGTAAGCTTTCCCGCATATCACTAGGGTTGCCATAAAATAGTGTATGGTAGGGTTGCCAGATTGGCGAGTTTATCGCCCATTTGGCGACCAAATTGGCGATATCCCATGGTCCAATCGGGAAGCTTCTAGAATAACTACCTGTCGAGATATTTCTCGAAACCTGTGGAACCTAAGGAAAAGCTATATAAACCCTTGCGTTTCTGAGAGCCGGCATTGTGAGAATTGTGAGAATCGCTGCTTACTGTGAGTGCTAAGCTACGCCAGAGTTTTGTAAACGGAAAGCGATCGAGATAGCGCTTTGCCGTGAAGCTATCTTTACAGTATAGCTTGACAGTGTATTGGTGATTGTTCCACGGTGTTTATTATAAGTTTAGTGTTGCCGTGAAGCTACCTTTACAGTTACAGCCTGAAGCTGTGTTGCTGATTGTTTCAGCGTATTTATTGTAGATTTTCGACGCTTTTAAAGGTAATTTTGGAACTGTGCTGTAAATAGTGATTCTTGTAAATAAATTGTGCTTTTTATTGTTCTGCATCGTGTTTTCATCGGATACTCTCAAATCCACGAACCCGTATAACGCAACAGTATTATCTCGTACCCTCTAGAATGTTGATTTGCAAGCACAAAGATTCCGAGCAGTCGTCGTTGGGAACCCCTTCTGTTAGAGGTCGATGGTTTTAAAACGATACCTGCAATCAAACATACTCCTCGCAGAAATGGTGCATTCTTGGCTTTTTTCTAAATTTTAACATAAAAATGTGTATGCGATACTTAGGTATTATTCCATCAACCGTGAAAATTGGCTACCATCCCATCGTTTCTGTGGAATTCTGAAGGAACTTGTTATTTATTTTTTTAATAAACAATCACACAGCATACTTTATTACCTTATACAATCAACAGCTACAAATTACAAATTCAGCACTTATATATATATATATGTAGTTCCAAATCCTATAAAAAGCCGTTAAAAACTCCTGAAGTTACCTATCTTAATTCCAAAAACACTTTGTAAAATGGCTTACATTTAAACTGCAAATTTTAAACTAAAAAACTTTTTAAAAATTTGAAAAAAAAATGTACAATAAAATAGTTTGTTAATCTTTTCTATTCAAAGCTTCAAACAAAACTTGTCAAGGGAAAAGTGCTTGAAGCTTCTAACTCAGTTGATTAACTAGGCCATGCAGACATGTTTCGTTTAAGAAATCCATTGAGACTTTAAACGCAATAAGGCGTACTCAAATTTCTTTATAAATTTAAACTTAATAACAGTCTCACTAGATTTACCCCTTTTCTCTTTTTCCCTTTCAGCCAATTCATGCGTTTAATTGATTAATTTTTTAATCTTTAAAATTATCTAATAAGCAATGCAGCTGAAGAAAGGGTATTTTTAAGAATCACTTCGACCAAACATCGAAATAGAATGTGTTTGAAACTCTTAGATTCCATACTTCGAATGACGATGTCATTGGAACATTGGATTTTGGCTTTTTAAATTCTGTAAAAAGTTCAATATTAAGGACAGGTTTTATTTATTTATTTAGTAAATACGTCAATAATTTTCTCTTTTCCATGCTAAAAATTCTGCTAGGAAGGGTAGATTTATACATTTGTATGTAAAAATAAATATGCAATTTCGAAAATTAACACTAAAAATACTTTAAAAAACTAGTATGTACTCAAGTTATTTTCCTTTTGTGAAAAGCGCATTTAAAAATGTTTCTTTCAACTCATGGAGAAAATAGTGTATTGTTTTATTGACAGATAGGACAATTCCATAAAATCAACAGGAATGAAAGGAAAAAATATTGCCAAAAAAAAAAAGAGTCATGTACCTTAATATGATTCTATTAAAATAAAAATATTGTTTTTAAGCCAATGTTTCACTTCAGTTCGATTGTGATGACAAAGCGATTTATAGCCTTCCATTTCACAATTGTATATTATTAGTAATTACTAATAAATATGAAATAAAATGTGTGAAATGCCTAGAATTATTTAGTTTGAGAATTAAATTCTGTCTGCAGATGCTGGTCGTTCTGGGGAAGACAAGGCAGAGGCGAGCAAAAAGTGTCTTTAGGCCATGGTTGCCATTATTTTGGAACAATCGTGCACGAACTTCTTCATGCCATTGGATTTGAACACGAGCACAACAGATCTGACAGAGATGATTATTTAACCATCAATTGGCACAATATTGAGGAAAGTAAGTATTTATTGCAAATTTCTCTAACACATATTGCAAGCTAACCGATCTCTAATACTATGCTAACATATTATTACTTGCTAATATATTTGTAATAAATAGTTACTGTAGTATGCTAAACGTGAAAAAAATCATTATTGCATTTTAAAAGCAAGGCAGTATACTATTAAAGTATTCTTCCTATTTATGAAGATTATCGAATAATCCAGCTTATCTGTAACAATAAACACATTGTTAAAACTCTTATCTCGAATGTTAAGATAGCAGTATATTTCCATTGAGACACAGATTTGTTAGAGACTGAAATTTCTCAATGTACCAAGAGATAAGAAACATCTGACAACGTACAGAATTTTCTCTTGAATTTACGAATAAGAATATGTGATTGGCAATACGGAGTAGAAATCTAAAGAAATGAATGAGTTAAGATTGGTGTATTCGCTATTACAACGTTTCTCAGGCTGTGGTCCTCGAAGTCTGCCTTTGTGGACCTCCTAGATTTCCAAAATAGTTAAAAATAAAATTTAAATTAACTGCGTATGTCCCACACCAGCTGAAAATCTCGGAGTTCGAGAATTGCACATGGCAATCATCTACCACTTTCTCATCCCAAGACTGACATTTTATAAAATTTGTTTCCAGTTACAGACTTTGGGGCCTGTACCGTAACTAATCTTCGGAGATTAATCCGACCAGTGGTCTTTTAAATATTTATTTGTAAAGCGTAAACAAAGATTTCGGAGTTAAATAAGAGTAAATCATCAATACAGCTACAAAACGAACAGATAAAACCTTGCGCGTGATGCGGATCACACAATCGCTTGGCGTGACTTACGGCATCTTTTTTGGGACAAAACCCTCTTACTTTCCTTTTACGTTATCATCACAAGGAAACCGTATAAGGGAGGTCTCCTTAGAGAGTTGATTACTTTCCGGTCATTCAGTAGACTCTTGGTGTTAGTTCCCATGAGAACAGGAAGTCTTCTAATTTAAACTGACGTTTCATCAAACCTGAGGATCGTTACAGGCCTCTCTCCATTATTTCCTTTTAATTGCATATCTGGCACCATATTTTTTGTAGCCTAACTCAAGTCATTTATTAGAGAATATATGCATTGTTGATTTGTAGCTTGTCTGTTAGTTTAATAGTTGTGTTAGCTGTTTGAAAACTTTCTTATGTGATAGACGTTAGTCGTACGAAGATGGGAACAGTCGAAATGACTTTCCACGAATTTTTGGAATTGGAAGTAATGTATTTAATGTTTGGCAATGCTATATTTATTTCATTGCAAAACTTCGAAATTTTTTATTAACAAACTCTACGATTTGAAGGCGAGCAGTGGCAACACTTCTCGAAATAAAGCAGATATTTATCTCCAGCGTGCGAGACTGCTGCCACTTGGAAAAATTAGGGCAAAAATTAGCGTTTTCAGAGTTTTTAGTTCAAAGGGGCTTTGACACTGAGGGACTATTGTTTTCGTTTTGAGATTTTTCGATCACTTTAAATGTCAGTTTCACTTTTCAAATTGTTGCCACCAAATATTATCGCCCTGTATTATATTTGAATAAATTAAATAGTGAAGAATCTGCATAAATGCATGTATGTTTCTCGCAATGTGATAAAACAACGGTACCTAGAGCCATCCAATTTTGAATGACGTAATCGTACAACGAATATGCGCATATGGAATCCCAAATTTGAAATTTGAAATTTATAATTTGTTTTATTGCTGATTTTATATTTTGTAAAACTTTAACGAACTTTTGATTAACAAACTCAAGCATTTCAAAGCGAGCAATGGCAACGTTGTACAGAAAAAACATTTTTATCTCCAGCGCATGAGACCGTGTATAGGAAATTCTGAAGGTATGCTCAATTTAAAATTATTTTGCAATATTGCTCTTGAACTGAATTTTATGGCTTAATTGCGAAGAACATGATATTTAATAAAAAAAAAGGTAACACACAAAATTAAAAAAAAAAGCCCCTTTGGACGTAATTTAATATCTAAAACCTTTCAGATTTTCATTTTTTTTTAATTAATGTCTTTGATTTTAGCTACTTTTTTTGAAAAAAAGTGGACGCCGACCTTTTCCAGGACCCAGAAAAGAACTGCAGAAAGTCTGGTGACGATGGCTTAGTAGTGATTGAGTTAATCGCGAACAAACACACAAACATTCTTCTTTATACATATAGATAAAACACGAAAAGTTTGGCTTCGGTAAGACAAAACATTTTTCGAAGATCGTATTCAGGAGCTCTCTATAAATTGAAGATCGAAATTTTTGCTTTCGTACGGAGTAAAAATAAAATATCAATTTAGGAAAAGATTTCTGATGTTAAGAAATTAAGTGCTGAACATTTCTATGCAGATTATTGTGAAACAATATTGATCAATATAGATTTTTTTTCTAGATGAAAATCTGATTCACACAGTTTTTCCCCCTAGAAAACACTGGTAGGTTTCGGTACTGGTACGTAATCAACTCATAGTATTATTTCAATTGACTAGAAATGAAAAATATTTGTAGCTTAATGAACATTTTTTCAATTCGATAATCGAATTGTTCGACTATGATTCTAAAATAATTTAATGAGAATATTAATAATGTATTTTTAGACTTGGAAAATTTAAAAATTACCTGTCTGAAACTTCTTTCGACATATCAAATGTAAAAAAATATATATAAATAAAATAGTTAATTACGAAAGATTGTCATTGAATGGCATTTAAGGGAAGAAAAATCAACCTCAAATTATTGTAATTTATTTATTAACCGACCATTCAATGCAATCTGAAAATGAGGTCAAAATTTGCAAATTTTTAAACTAAATATTTCGGGGTTAGCAATCCTTTAAACTTTCCCTGAGAGCTCTGACATATTTCCCATGCGTTCACGCCATTAAATAAGACTCAGAGAAATTTTGTCTAATATGGAGATTTAAAATTTGTTACTTAATATGGAGCAGTAAACTGCAGACTATGTCGATTTGCTTCCCGGTTCTTTGCTAGATAAACAGTTGGTTAAATGCCTCTAATGCATAAAAAATTAGCTTCTGTAACCCACGGAAAAAAGGTAAGTTTCCTTGTAATAGTAGTTTGGATGGGAGATCATATTATGTATTATATCCATTTATGATGCCAGCGTAAAACTGAAAATTCCTGCAATTATTTTTCCTATAAATTCTGAAGGATATTCTTCATCAAAGCAAGAGCTGCTCAAAAATTTATGTTTGGCAGATTAAAGACTGTTAATATCAATAAATTAATTTAGTCATTTATTCGTTCGTTCAAACGCCCGTTATTATTTGACTTAATAACTTTATCACAATGCTTTTAAATCCTTTTTACAGAGTGGTATTATGCCTTCAGGAAGCTTTTACCTCAGCAGAATCGACTTCTAACACCTTTCGATTACAACTCTATCATGCTGTATGGCGAGACGGCTTTTTCCAAAGACGGGGTTCTGAAGACAATCGTGGCGAAAGATGGCAGATTCTTGCCTGCAAATGCTTATAAGAAAGAAATGTCCGAATCAGATGCTCAAAGGATTAGACTTCTGTACGAATGTAAAAGCAAATAAAGATTATTAAGCTAATATTTGCGTGTTTCACTGTTGTGTGTGTTTAACTCTTTTTTACAGTTCCTTCATTTCGCTATTCCGACATTCCAAAGTAAATTCAAAATCTAACGATATTACTCGATAAAATTAGAAAATAAATCTATTGGTAAAAAAAGCGATATGACTAAGGAAATGATAAGTTGAGATATGAAATACAAGAAGAGTAATGTACACTGCACCAAAAAAAAAAAAGAAAGAAAGAAAGGAAAAAAAAAAAACAGTTTTATATCTCCCGTTCTACTCGGGCGATTGATGAAATTGAAATTACGTTTTTCATGTCCCGAAAGCGCAACTTGGGTATATATTAGATTTATATATAGAATTGTTCTAATATAGGTATTTTGACACAAAATGGATCTTTATCTGAAATAACATACCAAGTTTTTTCCATATTTCGATTGCACGACTCAAATTATGCCTAAATTTTAAATTTTGTAAAATTTGGTACGAAATTTATGGAGAAATTCAAAATGGCGAATTTTTTCACTTTGCGCGAAGAATAATTCACTTGGCGAACTTCTTAATACATGACAACCTATTTTCCTATCCCTTCCATTGTGCAGGAACAGAAAAAAAGTCACATCGTTCCTACCTTTTTACATAGTGCTTGAGCGGAAAAAAAGTCACAGCGTTCCTACTTTCAAATATAGCGCGTAAACCACCTTAGAAGTTATTATCGTTTTTAACAAATATGCCAAATTTCAAAACGCGCCAGCGTATAAATTCACGTATATCTTCGAAAATTCTGAATAAAAAGCTCTAATTTTTTGCAGGTATACTTAGAAATACATCCACTTTAAGTTGATGGTAAAACTTTTTTATGGGTTATAATTCAAAATTTTTTCCCGAAAATTTACAAAAATAGTATTTAAAAATAAATCTTAAAAAAATGGGTGAATTTTATTTGGAGTGAGTCTGAATTTCGAACTGTGAAAGAAGGAATCAAGTAAGTGTAATAAAAAAAGAGATATTGATAAATACACACCAAATTCAATTAGCATTAAGGAGCTAAAATTTTGAGAGCTAATTTTTTAAAAACTATTCGTGCGATTTTTACAAAACATGGCAGTTTGGCATAAATTGAGTCGTAGAATCGAAATATGGAGAAACATTGGCATGTCATTTCAGAAAAAGTCCGATATTGTGTCAAAATACCTATATTAGAACAATGCTATATATAAATCTAATACATATCCTCAGTCGCACTTTCGACACCTAGAAAACGCAATTTGAATTTCGCCAATCGGCCTAGTAGAATGGGAGATATCGAACTGTCCCCACCCCTTATGTTTTTCCCCGCAGTACACAATTCCCAGTTTTGTAGAAATAAAATAATGAGATTTTATTCTGATTATAATGTAAAATTAAACAAAAAAATTAAAACAAAGTTTATCTGATGGGATAAATGTTCTTATGGAACTCAGGG
The DNA here is from genome assembly GCA_000611955.2 of Stegodyphus mimosarum. Classification (NCBI taxonomy): domain Eukaryota; kingdom Metazoa; phylum Arthropoda; class Arachnida; order Araneae; family Eresidae; genus Stegodyphus; species Stegodyphus mimosarum. The sequence goes on along the minus strand of KK121915.1, from coordinate 30,082 downwards.
CCGTACACATTGGAGATTGTCTGAGCTAACGGAGATATCTAGCACAGCCGACGCAGTTCCAAAACCAGTTTTTCCTCATAGCGGAGCGAGTTGAAAAATCTGAACTTTACATACAGCGGAGCTAGTCGACACATAGAACTGACTCCGTTAGTTCAGATAAACCCTAGTGTGAATGAAGGACTTAGAAGTGCTAGCTCATACAGCTTCCCCCCCCCCTGAAACAGGAAGTGAGAAGTGACGACGAAGTCATGCTGACACTGAGTGCCGAAATGCAATTCACAACTTAGAAATTAGTGTTTTAAATTTGAAGAACCAGCGTTCAAAATGAACTGTGTGTGAAATACAAAAAGAAATTTAAGAGATAGCTACAATTTGGAAGAGACAATGTGTAAGGTTTTAGTTAAATTAAGTTTTATTTTAATTTGCCGTTTTCTATCTGTTCTTATTTCAACTTCCCGTTAGAAAAAGCGCGCGTTTCAGCTGAGAGAGCTTTTAGTCTCAAGACCACTGTTACTCTATTCAACGTTCGTCTGATTAGCTAGTATTTAAATTCTAAGCCGTAGCGCTATTACGCTATTACTTATTGAAGTAATTCTAAGTGCGTTAGTATTCGTTAAATCTTGCTACGCACCATTTAGTTTAGAGGCTAACCTCGCATTCATAGCTCTGTGAGCAACGACTACTTAATTTCTAATTAGTTTTAGTTTAAATTATCTGATTGTTTAGTTTAGACCCAAGTGGCGGTCATTATTTTCTGTATCCTCCCCGTGTTGGGAAGTGGCTATAAATAATTGTGGTTTAATAAAAGAGAATTTTAAATCCTTCTTACGCATAGTTATTCTACAACTTAATCACAGTATTCTACCACAGAACATAGCTGCATTCAGCTCCCTGTTCAAGATCAGGACTTAGTTCCTTTCACTAAGATGTTTGCCAAGAATATGCACCGAACACTCAGTCTTGATAAATGTTACCGCTGTATGCATTTTACACTGAACATAAAAAATGTAATAATACTTACTAAATTGTAAAATAATAGATAAAATTTATTTTTCTAATTGCGCGGGTTTTTTTTTAAGTGTGCGTTTATTTATAATCATTTCTTAACCTGTATATTAACTAGGAGAATTCTACAACTGCTTCTAAGATAACTATAATAACAGCTATTTAAAATTAATCGAAAACAACCTTAAACTGACATAGTTTTAAACACATATGGCACATATGAAAAAAAATTTCGGCTAATCTAAGGTTTATTTTTGTCTACTTGTAAATTTTATTAAATTTTACATTGGCATATTTAACTTCCGATTCAGTATAATAATAGATATTTTTAAAATAATTTTGTAACTTATACTTACAACTAATTACATCTAATATTACATTTAAATAAGTATGTTGTTGTGTGCTTATGGGTTAACAGTAGATTGAATGCACAAATGAAAAGTTAAATGAAAAGTCTGATGAAAAGTTATTAAAATTTATTCTTATCACAAGAAATAAAACAAAGTGCTGAGATTTTTCCTCATAGATACTCATACAATATCACACAGTAGTTATATTTTTAACTACTAAAACGTTACATAGAGCATAATTCAAAGCGCAGAGCTAATCCAATCTTAAAATTACAGCATCGAAGTAAATAACAACCATGGATAACAACAGTTCACTTAAAACAACTGAGCTGAGATGTTTCAGTCCGGCTTTTTAAAGCTTTTTAATCATGTACGAGAACATTCTTGCAATTTTTATTTTCTCGAGGTTTCTGGAAAGTACAGTTACGAGATATCTATTTATTAAATGCCTTTTTCATTACAATTCTACTAAAAATAGCAAATTAAATACAAAATCCGCAAAGAAAGAACTGCAGAACACCCCTGAGCTCGAAAAATAAGATAGACGATTTAACGAGACAACCGAATGCCTTGAGATGGAATACTGGTGACAAGAAATCGACCCTGAAATATTGAAACTGTGGTGCTGAAGGCCACATACGAAGAAACTGCGGAACATCCCAGTGCCGGAAAATAATACAGCCGATTTAAACAGACAATTAAATGCCCTGAGATGGAAAAGAAGTGAGAAGAAACCAAAGTACTGGAACTGCGGAGCTGAAGGCCACGTGCGAAGGAATTGCAGAACATCCCAGGTCATGGAAAATAACACCATTTTCCAGCAACGACGCAGGAAACAAATTAATGACCACATCGTGGAGCAGAGTTTGAGCGCTAGAGAAAAACCCCTTTTTAAAGCGCTCAAGATTTTTGCAGTGTGTGGCAACAGTAATGGACTATCCATCAATGGGCACATCGATGGAATGCCTTGCAATATGATCATTGACATAGGACATAATGTTACCATCATTCGGAAAGATCTAACTCAGCAATTTAAAGATAAACTCATTTCAATACCATTCTGTGTTACCCTCCAGACGGCGTCTGGTTGGTGACAAAATCGACATAGATGGGAAGTTAAACGTGAACATCACGCTTGGAAGTGCCGCCTACCATCACACAGCATATATAGTGGATATTAAAGTATTGAACTCGTATTGGACTTTTTATGGAAATACAATTTTTTCTTGGACTTCAAAAACAACAAATTGCTCTCAGGATCTAAGGACGTGACCACCCATAATCAGAAGGGATCCTCACGATCCCTTCTGATGATGGGTGATCCCTTCTTCTGATGATCCCTTCGATTTTGTCACCAGAGATCTTTGCACGAGAGCGAGTCACTTGGCGACGGAGAAGATGAAGGCCCAATACGACACAAGAGCTACTGTACATCAATTAAACGAAGGAGATAAAGTGTGGTTGTGGAATCCGTCTCGCGGAAAGGACTCCGTCCGAAACTGCAGTCACCTTCGGGTGGTCCGTACACAGTCCTAAATAGGCTGAACGACGTCGTGGTTCGGAAATCATCGAACTCTAAGCCTAAAGTTCCTCATTATGACCATAGTACGCAATTTATATAATGCAAATAGTGTAAGACCGTGGACTTATTTGTTTCTAAATTTGATAGTATTTGATTTGTTTTAAGCTACATATTGCAGTTGTTATTTACGTAGTTTGTTATTTCAATGTAATGTTCGTTAGTACATTGATGCCTTAGTCGTAACTTTGGCTTCCTGTCCAGGGATTGTACTGCCCGGGACTTGCAGTCCTTGGGAAGAGAGCAGTGTTACGGATTTTGTATTTAATTTGTTATTTTTTGTAGAATTATAATTAAAATTGTTTTATTTTCCCGCGCAAAGTAGCGCGCAACGAATTTTAAGAATACATGAGCGCGTGCATTTAGCCTTTAATAAATAGATATCTCATAATTATACTCCTTTGGTTTTCGAGAAATCTCGAGAAAATAAAAATTACCAGAATGTTCTCGTGCATCAGTTGTTTTGATTGAACTGTTGTTCTTTACTTCACTGCTATAAGTTTGAGATCGGATTAGCTTTCTCTGCGCTTTGGCTTGTGGTCTATTTAACGTAGTTGAAAATATTATAACTACTGTATGATATCGCGATATTGTACGAATATGTGTGAGGGAAAATTTCAGCATTTTGTTTTATTTCTTGTGATAAGAATAATAAGTTTTTTTAAACTTTTCATTAGTCTTGTGCATTTAGTCTTTTACGAACCGCAACAATATGCTTTATGCTATTAACTTCTAAAATGGCATCCATAAATATTTCAAATCAGAACATATGATATTTAAATACAAATGGTATAAATGCTTACTTGCACAGTCGCACTACAACTGCAAGCTGTCAAAATAAATATTATTTATTTGCTGCCGTATTCGAAGCAATCCACTTTTTTTGCCTCTTGAGTTGCTTTCCATTGGGAAAAACATATTATATAAGAAACGTGTTCTAATAAAAGTTCGCTCTCTGCAAAGTAAACGAATTGCACTTCTATTAACTTCAGATTAATGTTTCTCGAGTTTAGTAATTAAAGCACTAATTACATGCTTTCCTTTATAGTAAGTTTTAGTATGAACTGCATAAAATATTTTTTCGAGCTCGTAAACTGTTTTCATCCCTGAATGGGAAGGTGCATTCAAGCTTCCTGAGGACAATAATTTAATCTATTCTGAATGAAATATTGTTTCATCAGCACTATTTCTAGATATTATTCCCAATGATGTGTTTTTGTCCTGCACACGGTAGGCAATATAACCTGCAACATATTTTTTCTGCGGTCGAAAATTATCTGGCGGAATTCAATTCAAATTTCCAAGCCATTGGAGAAGGCTTCTGTATGAAATTCAAATAATCAATAGTATTTTATGGAAAAACAACTTCCTCCTCAGTTTTCAAAGACTCTTCAAGTAATTCCGATGTTAAATATGAATCAATATTTCTGCTTTCTTTAGTTATGCACACTTTTCAAGATAAATTTTGGTAACTTATTAGCAAGTAATAATTGCTTTAAGCGGCGTATAATTTCTCTAGGTGATGGACGGTAGTTAAACCTGTCAAGCTCTCGAATCTGACTAAAGAGATTTTCAAGTGCATCCTGAGTTAATCTAGGGGTTAAAATATATTTAGCATCATACCATGATTTCAAATCCTAGTGTAGGCAAAAAAAGGAACTTATTGAAGTTATTATTCCTTTTTGGAAAGGCAGTATGTTAGGTTTTTCCTGAACTTTTAAGGCACTGAAGACTTTCTTCATTAATTCCAGAACTTGAATTTGTTTCTCATGATGCTTATTTCATCAAAATTCTGCTTTAATTATTTTATCTGAAGGAAGGTATGGCTTGGTACTATTCATAACATCGAAAAAATTATCAATTAACTCAAAAGAAGTCGGATGCTTTTTGATTTCCTGTGAGGTGGAGTATACCTTTTGCGGTAGTTCTTGACAATAATGTTTTCGCTGGAGCGACATTTTGTCTCATGTTTCTCCTGACCATTAAATAATTCGGTTTTAGTTTGCGACCAGTTTAGTTTCTCCTGAATCTATGCTTAAAACCTCTTTAATAATATCAACATTTTAAACAGTTCCATTTTCTAAAATAAATCCTTTACCTAAAAAGTGGTTTCTCAGTAACTTGAGGCAATGCACCTCTTTAATAATATCAACATTTAAAGTAGTTCCATCTTCTAAAACAAATCCTTTATCTAAAAAGTGGTTTCTCAGTAGTTTGAGGTTATTTTAGCGTATTCGCTTTAAACACGCGAAACCAGAGCAGGTGCAACGCAGTCACGTCAGATTTCTTCCGGTTAACTCCCTCCATGAGACTAGCGTTGGCAAGGAGTCGAACAAAGGAATGAACTAGTGCCTTCTATTCTTCCCTTGTGTGAATGGTCCTTTATTTCAGGCTCTTGCACCTAGCTTGAACAGCACAGCCAAATAGTTACGCTTTAATACGTATTGTTACGGATTTCGTATTTATTTAGTTATTTATTTAGAATTGTAATAAAAATTGTTTTATTTTCCCGTGCAACGCAGACAATTTTTGAAGAGAAAGCTACTTCGGAAAAGTAAAAATGAAACAGCGGTGCATTTAATATTTAATAAATAAATATCTCGTAACTGCTATTGCCATCCATAACAATCGAGAAAAATCGAGAAAATAGATTTTACGAGAATATTCTAGTGAATAATTAAAAAGCCGAATTAAAACACCTCAGCTCAGTTGCTGTTGTTTTAAGCGAACTGTTTGTTTACTTAATGTTGTTATTGATTGTAGCGAATTCGCTGTGAGATTGAATTAGTTTCCCTGTTTTGAATTGAGTTCTGTTTAAAATTTGAGATATTGTGATATTGTAGAAATATCTCTGAGGAAATATTTCAGCATTTTGTTTTATTTCTTGTGAAAAGAATACATTTTTGTTAACTTTTTAACGACTTATGCATTCAATCCATAACGAACCCATACGCACGCAACCATATTATAACTGTTTTGCCCGTTTAATGTGAAGTATCAATTAGGAAACTTTTAAGATTCAGTTAGGGGTAGGGTGTTCTTGCCTATGTACCCAGGTGTTACACCGTTCAACAGGGTTCAGGGTTGAATGGCCCTTAAGGCTGCGTTCACTCGGGAGCATAAAGGGCATAAGTGGTTTAAGCCGAGCTGCGTTGCCAAGGCAACTAGTCTCTGCTACGTCACAAATTCTGGTTTAGGGCTCTTGGCGTAAGGTTCTAACTTTTCAACTTTATGCCAACTTGGGATAAGCGTCGACCAATCAGAGTGAAGCTAAAACGAAGCGGCAACAAGCAGAACGAACGCGGAAACTCAGCCGGGTGGGAAAGCTGTAGACACATTCACGCATGCGCAAATTTAGCTTTTCTCATTGGCCACAGCTTAGACCCCGTCTCGCAGGTGTGAAAGGAACTCCCGTATTTTATGCCCTTATGACTTTACCTCTATGCCCCAGTCTGAACGCAGCCTTAGGCTCCATTCAGAAGGTGGTAAAAGTGCCATAACTGGTTTAGGCTGAGCTTTGCTGCCAGTTAACCAAACCTTGCTACGTCACAAAAACTGGTTTATAGGATTTCGAATAAAGTTCAAAGTTTTCAGCTCTATGCTGACATGAAAAAAGAGTCGACCAATCAGAGTGAATGCGCGAAACCTATTGATCGGGAAAGCTGTAGACACTTTCGCGCATGCGCAAATTTAGCTTCTCTAATTGGTTGCTCTTTAGAGCCTGTCTAGCAGATGTGAACGGAATTCCCGCATTTTTATGCCTTATGATTATGCCTGTATGACATTTATACCACGGTCTGAACGGTGCCTGAAGCTTCTTTCGGATGACGGCTTTGTTGTCATAGAGTTCTTTAGTTTAAGGCATGGGTGTCTAAAAAGCGTTAAAATGCGGTCCAAACGCAAATTATGAAAATATTTAAATTTACACATTTTTATTAAAAAATAAATGTTTGATTCATATATAATCGATCCGCTGACATTTATTTTAAAATTTAAATTTAAATAAAAACATCTTAGAATGTCATGGTGTATTAAAACCTTCTGCGTACGGCTCCCGCGATTTCCACGGGATGCGAAATCCGTCTCCGTAATACACGTGAAAATAGCGGGAGAAAGTTTATTTCTCTTATTTTCAATACGGATCCCGCTTTTTCTCCGTGTAGGCTAAGAATATTATAATATTCATATTTCACGTCTCGTTTTGCACCTAGATGGTTCTACAGGTTTATGTCATTGCAAGGGAGTACTATTGCTTCGTTCATTCTTGGAGGGAACTGTGTTTGTCATTTGCGGGATCAGAATTTCAGGTTCGTAAGTAATAATAATAAGTAAGTTCAAGTAATAGCTATACAAATTAGTTGGCATGTAGTTCAATTTATACTTTTGCAATTCACAAAAGTTCACAACTTGTAAAATATTTAAATACATTCTAAAACCGTTCCATGTGCTATATTTTACCACACATGAGAATTTACGTTTCGAATTATGTGTGTATCTACTCGATTTTATATTTCCAAAAATAATCAACTGTTAATCGTCAATGTCTTTTTGCCATTGATAAACTTTCAAAAATTTTAAATATGTATGTAAAACGAAAAATTTTTCCTCATAAATTGCCGTACAATGTACAATACAATGATATGACAATGTTATGAATGTACAATACAATGATGTACAGTACAATGATATGACATTAAGATCACACTGCCGGCAGCGAGGGCTTCATTATTAAGCATTTTACAGTATTTGTATGCAGTATATTGTACTGTATTTTAAGTTCCTAATTCTTGTATCAAATTTTTAAAAAAGTATGAATAATTCCTATTCATTATGGACATTTGAAGTTAAAATATGTCATTTTTTTAGATGGCTTCCATGTCATTAAAAAAACAAGCAGAACATAAAAAGAAAAAAATAACATAAAATTGAAGATGAAAAAAGAGTTTTTAATGAAAGCCGGACGGAGAATGAGGAGAATTGTGAAGCACTTTGCTTAATTTGTAGAGACTATGTCAGTTTTTAAAGACCACAATTTGAAACGACATTATTATAGTCAAAAGTACGCTACAAAATATGATGCATATCTCGGTATTTGCCGTAAAGATCAAATAACAGTACTAAAAAAAGGGCTATCGTCTGAACAAATTTTTTTAAAAAGGCAGCTACTCAAAATAATAACATCGCAAAAGCAAGTTATGTCGTAACAAATTTAATAGCGAAAAAACCAAAACTTTTTATTGATGGCGAATTTATAAAAGAATGTATGGAAAGCGTAGCAAACATAATTTGCCCTGAAAAAAAGGTTGGATTTTTCTAAAATCAGTTTATCTTACCAAACTATAGCCACAAGAACTGAAGAGTTGGGGAATTCAATCGGAAAAGTCTTTAAAAAGCAAATGCATCAATTTGAAATTTTGTTTGTTAGCCATGGACGAAAGCACTGACGCTTTCGATACGGCACGATTGGCGATTCTAATCAGAGGAATCGATGAATAATATCACGAAAGAAATGGCTGCTTTAGTATCGTTAAAGAACACAACTAAGTCTGTAGATTTATTTGATGCATTAAAAACGACGATGAAAAGGTTTTCCTTGTCTATGAAAAATTTATCAGCTATCATAAACGATAGAGCTTCTTCTATGGTTGGTAAAAATGGGGGACTCATTAAAATGCTTAATAATGAAGCCCTCGCTGCCGGCAGCATGATCTTAATGTCATATCATTGTATTGTACATTCATATCATTGTCATATCATTGTATTGTACATTGTACGGCAATTTATGCGGAAAAATTTTAAAAAGGGAAAATGTATTAAGCGTTGCTATAAAAACTATTAACTCTATAAGAGCAAAAGGACTTAATCATAGACAATTTCACGATTTTCTTAATGGGCATTGAATTTGCAGATGATATTTATTACGCAGAAGTGAGATGGCTTAGTAAGAGGAAAATGCTCATAAGATTTTACGATTTAAGAAATAAAAACATTTATGGACACAAGAGGGAAATCTGTGACCGAAATTGAAGACGAAGATTGGGTTTTAGATTTAGATTTTTAGTGGATTTAACAGAACATTTGAATGATTTAAATTTGAGACTTCAAGGAAGCAATCAGCTTATTAATAATATGTTCCAAACAATAACAGAGTTTGAAAGAAAGTTAAAATTTTGTCACAATCAAATAAAAATAAAAGCTTTGACACATTTCAGTACTTTGACTGCACATAAACCTGTAAGTTGCACAAAATATGTAAAATATGCTGCATTAATTTTTGATTTCATTCAAAATTCTGAAAGTAGATTTCAAGATTTTCAAAAAAATGAAGAGTATTTCAACATATTTTCTACCCCATTTTCTCTGTAAATAAGTAAATTACCTTCAAATGGAATGAATTGAACTGCAAAGTGACATTCAACTGAAAGAACAATTTGAAGATGTTTTATTACTGGAGTTTTATAAAGATTACCTACTCCGCGATAAATATCCTAATTTTCACAATCATGCTTTATTAATGTCTTCAGCTTTTGGTAGTACCTACATTTGTGAACAATTATTTTCAAGAATGAAGCATACAAAAAACAAAAATAGGACAAAGATCACTGACAAGCATCTTGAAAATGCATTAAGAATTGCATCGTCTATTGAACCCTATATCGATTAGCTTGTTCAAGGAAAGAAAATTCATCCATCCCATTAATTTGAATTTTTCCATCTTTATGAAATATAAACTAAATGAAACGAAACTTTTACAAATTAATAATAAATATGTACCTATACATATCTAATTGAAATTAAAAAATTAATAATAAAAAGAAGTTAATTTGTTTTAATAAAACAGCATAGAGCTAATTTTCATTTCAATTTGTTAAAAGTATTGTATGTGTAGACCCACAAATTTTTTTCTTTGCAATGCGGCCCTCAAACGGTCATAGTTTAGACACCCATGGTTTAAGGTATAAAAGTCATTTAGTCCATTCACACCTGTTTACCAGGGTTTAAGTCAATGAGGGAAGGGAAAGTTGTGCATGGGTAACTGGGTAGCTGACTCATAAAAACGTCAACCAATGTTTGCTTCGCTGTAATTGGTCAGCTCTTATCTAAGTGGCATAAAGTTGAAAAACCTAGAACATTTAGGCAAAAATCCTTAAACCAATTTTATTGACGTAGCAAAGTTTGGTTGCCTAGAAACAAAGCTCGGCTTAGACCCCTTTGAATTTAAAACCACCCTGTGAACGAAGCTTGAGTAATAGCCCTTCTGCGAGGTATAGCTAAAGAGAAATTTATTCAGAAGTTTCTATGGTATCTTTATTCGCTTTATTCTTTTATTCACGCGCAACTTTACCTTTCTTTTACCTGCTTACGGCTTAAACTTCGTTTAGCGGTTGTGAAACGGCTTAGTGAATTTTATGCGTTAAAAGTCTAATACAATAACGACGACTTAACCCTCTTGTGAAAGATCGCATAGGCAACCAATTACCTTGGTGGATTTTGGGAGAGTATCAGCTAAGCCTTTCTCACAAGCTACTACATGACTCTGAGCTGAAAAATAGGACTTATTCTTGGCTCCATATTTCTGGAAATGGCATTTGGAAACATGCGTATTTGGAAAAATTTCAGAATGCTTCCAAATTTGCGAGAAATCGCCAGATGTCGCCGAACACCTTGAGAGAACTTTTTTTTCATTTTTTCCGGCTTTACATGAGCTAGCTTTCTTTACAACTCAGGCGTCGATCGATTGACAATTATAAGATCAACAACTTAATACACGTAATAAACACAATACGTGACTAATTCGGTTAAATAAAATAAATAATAAAATTATAATATAAAATGCATTAACTAAATTAACAAATAAATGGAAGCAATATATATAGCATGAAAGAAATACATCAAAAACCAAATAACAATCAAAGAATGCAAATATTTACAAAAATTTACAACATTTATATAGCAGTATATATGCATATGTTTATGTGATTTTCTTCAGCTTAAAAACGCGATGCAACAGGGAAAAACTAACTGCATATTTTAAATCAACAAATTAAATTAGCGGAGTGCCCCGAACTTTCAGTGAATGCTGCTATTCAAAATACTCGAAAGGTCTTCTCAAAGAATCAATGCATAACTCTAAAAGGGGGAACCCGTAATTAGACCTAGAACACTTATTTAGAAATTTCTTCATAAACAACTTGTTATCATAATGAGCCCCATCTGAATCTGTATATCTCACCTTTAGCTACTATATCTTTTAAAAGAAAGGTGCAAAACTTATTATATCTTTGAGCAACCTTATAAGCGTCCAACGGAATATTAATGAGCATACTGTTCATTTTGCTGTCTATATTGTATATTATACTTGAATTTAGTTTATTTAAATAAATAAACTAACAGTATTATAACAGTATTGGGTTTCTTTGTATCATGTTTTTTCTATTATGACACTGCCTCTATTGTAACGACCAACAGCAATTTCAAGAACGCTCTCTCTGGTGCTCTAGTTCAGAAAGGCTTTTTAGACCTCTTGTTATTCCTGAAATCTCAAGATATCTTTCTAATTATCGTCTTGCTCGAACAGAGTGTATATGACTGAACATATGAGCTTATTTTGCAGTTGACGTCAAAAAATTAGCTCCTTCATTTGTCGTTCATTTCAAAGTCCTTCATACGAAGATGAAATCTCTTAAGTAATAATTCCTGAAGAATAATTATGATCCACAATCTACGGTGTACAGGAATTTTTCTTAGACGTGATTTTATCTTCCAAAGTAATGACGTCTCATTTCTTCTACACGTCTTACTTCGTCGCTCTCCAAGGATGTTACGTAATGCGACCTACATCGTCATCCGAATGCACACTACGGAAAAAAAAAGAAGGAAAGAAAGAGGGGGAAAAATAGACAGTTATATATCTCCCGTTCTACTGGGCCGATTGACGAAATTCAAATTGCGTTTTTCATTTCTCGAAAGCACGAATTAGGATATATATTATTTTTATATATAGGTAGTCTGACCCCAAATCGGACTTTTTCTCAAATGACAGGCAATTTTTTCCCATATTCTGATTCTATGACTCAAATTATGCCTAACTGCTAAATTTTATAAAATTAGGTTCGAAATTTATAGAGAAATTTCAAAATTTATCTTGGCCAATTTTTTTTCAGTTTGCGCCAACAATAATTCACTTGGCGAACTTCTTAATTTAGAGCAACCTATTTTCCTTTACTTCTTTTCATTTAGATGAGAGAAAAGTTTATACCTTCAAATAATTTTAAGAAAGTACGTAAACCACATTTAACGCTATTATCGCTTATAACAAATATGCCAAATTTCAAAACGCGCCAATATGTAAATTCATGTATATCCTAGGAAATTTCGAATAAAAAACTCTTAATTTTTTGCAGGTATGCTTACATCTACTTTAAAATGATGGTAAAAATTTTATAGATTATAATACAAAATATTTTTATAAAAATTATTTAAAGATACAGATTTAAAAACAAATCATAAAATTTGGGCGAATTATATGTGGAATGAACCTAAATTTCGAAATGTGAAAGGAAGATTCAAATAAATTTAATAAAAAAGGAGATACTAACAAATATATACCAACTTCAATTAACACCGAGGAGCTAAAATTTTGAGAGCTAATTTTTTAAAAACTACTCTTGTATTACAAACATTGGCAGTCTGGCATAATTTATGTCGTAGAACCAAAATATGGAAAACATTGGTTTGTCATTTCAGAAAATGCCTGATTTTGTGTCGAAAGACCTATATTGGAACAATGTTATATAAATCTAGAATATACGCTAAGTCACGCTTTCGAGACATGAAAAATGCAAGCTGAATTTCGTCATAAGGGCCAGTAGAACTGGCGATATAGAATTCTCCCTCCCCCCGCGGTCTACATGACGTTAGAAATATCTTTTGCTAATTACAATAGTGTTGGAATGTTTATGAAAATTATCTGTTATCAGGGCGGGCAGAGGTGGTGCAACCGATAGTGTCCCGATGGAAGAATTTATGAGCCGCAACATTTCTGGAATTTAGAAAAGTACAGAGCAACAAAACGCAGGATGACAAAATTTCTAGAACTTAGAAGACATACTAGGTAGTAAGAATTGAGAAAGATCAAAGTTTCAGAATTTAGGACCCACAGAGATTGCACCAGGCAACAAATGTTTGGTACCAGCCCTGTTTAATACATATCTGTTAAATGTACTTATAAATTATGCAAATTAGATATTATACACAACAAGTCAGAAATTTAGAACCAAATTCACAAAGACGCGAAAGGAATGAAATTCAATACCAGTAAAATCCAAAATCCGGATAAATATATAAAAAATCAACCTATTGGGGGTCACCAAAACAGAAGAACTGTCGTAAACTATAGATATGTGAAATGTTTCAACGGCATATTACGCAGAAATAATATTGGGATAATTTTGTTTTAAAGTTTATAAAAATATGATACTTTTATATATAAATTAAATATATTATTGAAACTATATTTGTTTAAAAGAATGTTTACTTCCAAACAACTACATTATAAATTCGAAAGATAAATGAAAGACTATGCAATCCTTGGAATAGCAATACAAATCTAAACAGTTTTAAAAACTGCTGCTTTGAAACCGTATTATAGTTATAAAATGTAATAAATTACTACATTTAAAATAAATTGTATATGAACTTCATAGAAGATTTCCAATGCATTTCGTTCAGGTGATTAGTAATGAATTTCGTTTCAAGAATTCAATCTGAAACTCGAGATTATATTTTGCTTGTGCGTTTTAGGATTCTCAAACGAAGCAGTGAACCTACGATCTATATAATCTATATACGTCATTCTATACTCTATTAATTTACTTTCGCGTGTAAATGCAATTCATAGTGTTTGGATGTATATTTAATATTTGCCTTTCTTTTGCCTTATTTATTTTCTCAGTATTATTTTAAGTTAACATTTACACAATAATCTTGTTACTGTTAACATGTTTTATTTTATTATTGAGTTTGTGTGAATGGCAACAGTTTTTCATGTTTAATTTTGGTAGAATAACGTTCTTAGCCGCACGGTGCCGTAAGCACTTTTCTGTTAAAGAATATTTCATGTTTAGAATGTTAGTAAAGTTTACGTTAAAAGCTGAGTCCTTTTAGTTCAAGGCAACTATGGACAGTGATAAAATTGATGACTCCAAAAGTCATGTTCCACTAAAAGGACAATCAAAATCCTCACCTCAAGTCACAGTCACTCGTAGTGGCGAATTGAGAAACCTGTTCATAGACTGCAATTGTGACGTAAGCAACAGTATGTTGAGTCCCACCAACATACTCAAGGTGGGAGGTCGTCTCTGAACACGAACTGAAATAAACTGATTGAACCTCATGACCTGATAAAACCAGAAAGACTTAGAGCCAGTGGCGAGAACGTAGGGGAAGCAGCCATGTTTGCTGCTTACATGTTACGTATTTTATAGTTTTATATGTTTCTATCATTTAAGTTCTGCTATAACTACTGATAAAGTAAGTTTGTGTTGTGAAATGAAGCCTCTTACTTTTCGACTGGATTTGTTCATTTTAACCTGAGTTCATTCCCATTTTTCGAGGGCTTCAATCAAGCCGCCCACCACGAAGAAGACAAAAGGGTAACTTTACCTTTCGACACATTTTATTGATCTTCTAAAATCAACCCCTTCTAAAACCAACCACTAAGACAGAAAACTCAGTCTATTTAGGGCTAACCCTGGACGCAGAATTGCCTATTAATGAACATATCAGGAAATGTACAAATAAGTCACTCTCAAGGCTGAAAATTCAAAGACGTCAATATACCACTGATTGGGGAACAAATACTAAAACCTTTAAAACTACCTATACCACTCTTATTAGGCCCATCATGGAGATGCAACATCAGTCTGGTCTCACTGTTTAGAATCTGCATTATAAAAGCTTGATAACGTAAAAGAAAGAGCAGCAAGAATAATTATCGGAGCAATCTCATCCATTTCATTTTCATCCCAATTTCATCCACAAATAATCTGAAATCACAACGAGAATGTGGGCTGGAGATCTTAGAAAATAGAAGAAAATTTAATTTTATCAAATTCACCAACAAGATCAGAAGCCGTAACGAAGATCGCATTAGCAAAAAAAACCTTTCAGATGTGCTATTAATCTTCTTGACCAAGGCATAAAAAAAGAACCAGCTATCAACATCAAAGTTAAAGGAATCAGGACCATAAAACTGTATTCAAAGGATGGTTGTGTCTGCATCTTCACAGATGAATCTTCAGATCAGACTCTAATAAACAACCCCACTGTTAATTAGGCATAAAACAGAGACAAATTGGCAACATAAAACAAGGCAAAATTGGAGCAGAAAAAATTGCTCCAAATTGCACCTGTGAGTTCACTGCCATAAAAGAGACTCTAAACATCTATATTAAGCACGAAAATTCAAAGAAGGGGAAACGAATAATAATAATCTTCAGTGACTCCAGGGCTGCCCTTCAG